>ML685769.1:3269969-3375324 GCA_007922175.1 Pelusios castaneus | reverse complement strand
ATCATTCCCAGCAAATTACTACCTTTCTATTGATACCAAACATGACATAGTTCCTATGGATTATAGCATTTATGAAATACCCATAGAAAATAATATCATAAATGCTTCCCTGAATCCAGACAGCATCACACACAGAGCTCTGCCCTGCCAGGGTCCCTGTCCCCTTTTGCCCCATTGTACACAGGGGGTGCCCCCCCCACCACCATGGACCTGCCCAAGGTCCCCCTAGCCCCACAAATTCGACCTAGTGCATCCAGTGTGGACGCTCTAGGTCGACTTTGTAAGTTCCCCTTTAAATCGAGTTTAATTTTAAGTGTAGACACACTAAGTCGACTTAGTTAAAGTCGACTTAAAAGTGCAAGTGTAGACATAGCCCTGGAGATTATGGGCTCAAGGAGAGGGCTTAGTAGTTTGCAGAAAGTGGCAAAGATTCAAAAGGAGTTAATGGAAAAACTCAGATTTAGGATTAAGAGATCATAGCTCCCAAATTTATTGTAAAACCCACAGATCACATCTCTATCTAGTAATGAGATAAAAGTTATAATATTTGACTCATTTAACTACCTGCAACAGACTATTCGAATCTTATAGAAGTATATTAAAATTTCTTGGGACTGTAAACATTGTGAACTGAAACTTTCACTTGAGTTTTCTAGCACTTCTTGCTTCAGCCAAGCTACCGCAATATAAATGTTTAATATTAATAATAGCAACAATATTTAATACTAATATACTTTAAGAACAGCTTTGTTTATTTTTCTAGTCAAAATAATTAATTAAAAAAGGCACCAAGACTGGAAAAAATTATCCAAACATCAGAAATAACATGTTACAGTCAAGTCTGTTCTGATTTGGTCTGCACTGACTAACCTCTCCTAATAGTGATATTTATTTCTGTTGCAAATAGTACTCCCTTATATGGGGAAAGAGGATGAATTTATGGTTAGAATTCTGGACTGGAACTCAACACATCTGGGTCTGCCATGGACTTCCTGTGTGACTTGGAACAAATCACTTAATTTCTGTGCTTAAATTTTCCATTTGAGTGAGAGTAAAGAATCTCAACCTACTTAGTTTAAGATAAAAGTTAATTCAGTTATAACCTACATTTACAATAAGGAAGGATTTTTGATTGTAGATCACTCATTAATCTAACCAAAAAAGGCTTGACAACATCCAGTGGCTGGAATTTGAAGTTCGGCAATTTCAGGTTAGAAATAAGATACAAATTTTTAACAGAAAGGTTAAATAACCATTGAAAATTTACCTTGGATTGTAATGGATTCTCTGTGAACTGAGGTCTTTAAATCAACATTGAATATCTTTCTAAAAAGATTCTCTAGTTTAGTCATAAGCCATGGGCCTTAATACAGGAAGTACTAGGTGAAATTGTATGGCCTGAGTTATGCAGAAGATCAGACTAGATGATAATGTGTATTTCTGCCCATAAGAATGTATGAATCTGTAAAAGTGGGATAATGCTGCTTTCTTCATCCCACAATTGTCTGTCTTGTCTATTTAGATAGTAAGCTCTTTGGGTCAGAGAACGTCTCTTAATATCTGTACTTAGAGAGCATCAAAGTAGTAATATTCTTGGGCAGACTTCCAAGTGTTGCCAGAATACAAATAAATTAAGAACTGGTTAAACTGTTAAAAATTTAGCTCCAGCCCTTCTCTAATTAACACTTCATTTTTAGACAGGTAATGATTTGTAGTAGAATTCATGAAAACTATCAACTTCTGAACATTTTTATAAATACCTACTGATTGTCCAAATTCTCATACATAGCTTATCTCACAAATTGTAGTAAACTGAACTGAACTCAATATTGTTATTCATAAAAGTATTCACAAATCAGAGTGTTTATCATTTGATCAGCTATACTTGGGAAGAACAATAAAGAGGAGCTATGCAATATATAATGATATAAGTAATCAATGCACCCTGCTAGCAGATGACAAATGAAGATACATGTAGACTAATGAGTCTTGGTATCAAAAAGTGTTACAGCTAAATTAGACTAGAGCAGCAGCATATTGACTAAAAAGAGATTTGGGATCTATTATAGTCAAATCCTTCAATCCTTTAGCCCATTAGATGCCTCAGTGAAATAATGAATAAGATCTTGAAATAAATATTAAAAGTACACAATAGAAATCAAAGTAGCTGCTAAGAAATAGTTTGATCAATTTAAGGCTTCATTCAAATTCCCAGATACAGTATTGGTCACTAGTAGAGACAATCTCAAATCAAAATCCCTGGGCAAAGATTTTAAAAAAATGGATGATTAAGATTAGCTTCCTAAATCCATATTCAGGCAGAAAAATAAGGCTTAGTTTTCTATAGTGGTGTGTACCCAACAGCTGCTATTGAATTCAGTCCACATACAGAAGCCACTGTTGTGTCAAGAATACATAAACATAGAAATAGACATAATACATTCCCAAATGCATCCATGCCCACAGTTCCTATCCAAATTTTTATATGGACAGCCATATTCTGCCTCCTTAATATACCTCTATAGCTTCAAATGGATACAGCATACCAGATTTTGCTGTCAGTTATGCCACTGTAAATTTGGAATAACCCCCTTACTCAAACAAAAACCAAAACAAAAAAATCCAGTCTTGTGGCACTTTAAATACTCACAAATTTATTTTTTGCATGAGCATTTGTGGGCGAAGTCCCACTTCATCAGAAGCCAGAGTTGAGAAAACTTTCATTGAATAACACCTTACAGTATGGGAGTGAAAGATAAATCCTGTGATTACATTTTACTGCATCAAGTCAGATTATTTCAACCAATCAAACAAGTTGTATAGATTCAAACACAACATATCAGAAAGTACATTACTTACAGTGATTCTTACCTCTCCCAACCTCACCACTTTCTGATATATTGCATTTGAATCTATACAACTTGTTTGATTTGCTGAAGTAATCTGACCTGACCTTATCCCATACTGCAAGGTGTTTTTCAATGCAAGTTTTCTTCACTCTGGCATCTGACGAAGAGGGTCTTCACCCATGAACGCTCATGCAAAAAATAAATGTGGTAGTCTTTAAAGTGCCACAACATTTTTTTTTCTGAACTAGACTAACATGGCTACCCCTTTGCAACCCTTTACTCTGGTTAGCATAAAATTACTTTATAGATATATAGAAGTGTATCTGAGAGAATAGTATGACTTGATATGTTTCCTGTCACTGTTGTGCAATGTTGCTTTGGATTTTGTTGATGTACACCTTAAACTAACATTAAAGGTGGCTGAATATCTGTGTTGCACATTAAATAAAGTAGTTTCTGTAACTATATATAATGTTCATAAAACACTTGGGGTATTTTGGGGATTAAATGTAAAATTAGTCACATTTTAATCAACACAAATATTCTGTGAAATTATCCTCTTTTCTGGTTTGATAACTATTCCCAATGTCTATGATTTTATTCACCAAACATTATTTGGACCAGTAATTTTTGTAACTGAGAATTGTTCCGATGTGGCTATTGAATTCCAGTGATGAGGAAGCAGGCTGTGATGAACCAGCATTAATGGGGTGGATCCTGCCATAGCTCTTCCACTGCTGCTGGCTGTGGTAGAGCATAATGTTTTCTCGAACTGAATCTTGTCCAAAGATTTTTAAATGAGGAAAAGGCCCTTTAACGTTCATTTTTATTCTAAAAGTTTTAAAAAGCAATTGAACTAAGTTGCTATGGCTAGAACTGCACAGTCACCATAAAGTCGTGTGTATAAATTTCAAACTGCATGCTAATATCCTTCAACAAAAAATCTGCTTCAATTCCCTCCCCCCCATCTATAATGTCACCATACATTATTCAATGATATTGAAAGCAGCTATACTATCTCTGATGGGATATCTGATGCAGTAGACGGATGCATCTGATGCATTCTTTTATTCAGTCACTGAGGGCTTCAACAAATTATATCTGAAGCTCATGATTTAAAAGGTACTTTTGTCTAAATATAGTCATTTTCTGTAGAGAACTAAAATGTAATAAACACAATGTCATTAGACTACAAAGAAGGAAATGAAGCATACTGTGTGGAAAAATAAAAAATGAAATGTATTCATCTCTGAGTGTTGCTTAGCTACAAAGCTTGGCTAAGACAGAAGAAAGGCCTCCTTAGAATCAGTGATTGTAGTATCAGAAGAACATTACAAGACAGTGTCAAAGGCCACAAAACCACAGTACAGTATAGCTACATCAATCTAGCAATCATTACCTGATTCCAGTCATCTCTGATCAGTAGCAACCAAGAGAACTCTTCCTATTTTAGTCCTAGGTGGAGTATGAGATCTGGTCGAATTGATCCATATGGCTCAATTCCTTGGTAAATGTGACTGTACCATAATTAATTTAACTTCCTTCTGGAAGGTGCATGGGAGCATGAGAAATATCAAAGAAACCCACCACAATAGCACTGAACTTCAAGAGGAGGAACTATACAAAAATTAGGGGTCAAACAAATTAAAAGGAACAGCCATGAGAGTGAAATGCCTGCAAGCTGCATGGAAACTGCTTAAAACATCATTTCGGAAGCTCAAAGTAAGTGTATAACCCAAATAAAATAAAGAGGATTTTAAAAAAAACCCACGACACCATGGATAAACAGAGTAAAAGAGGCAGTTAGAGACAAAAAGAATCCTTTAAAAATTGAAAGTCAAATCCTAGTGAGGAAAATAGAATGAAGCATAAGCTTTTCCAAGCCAAATGTGAAAGAGGTTTTTCACCCTGTGCAATAACTGAGGTTCTTCAAGATGTGTGTTTCTATAGGCACCCCACTGTGGGATACAGCAGTGCCCTCGCACCTGGAATCAGAGGTCTTTATCAGTAATGTCCCCTGGACAGTACATGCGCACATCCTCCGTCTCGTCTCCTGAGCAGAACATATATCACTGTACAATCTGACTCTTCCCCCTCCATCGGTTCCTTCTCTGCTGCAGAGCCTATGTTTCAGCTCTGAAGTGGGGCATCCATAGGGAAACATATTGAAGAACTGCGGTTACTACACAAGGATAGTAACTTTCTCTTCTTCTTAAAGGCTATGTACATACTACAGACTTGTCCCGCAATAAATTGTTGCAGGACAAGCAAAATGTATAACTCTAATGCTTTCCCCCGTCCATGCATTAATCCTTCTAACGCAGAGGAGTGTTCACACGCTCCTTTGCATTTTTATTAATCAGGAGCAGTGCATGGTGGGTGCCTATCCCACCATGCACTGCCCAGCCAGCTTTCAGGCTGGCAGTGGGGCTCTCCAGCCGCCAAGATCGCTGGCTTCTTGGTGGTAGGGGAGCCCCAGTGGCAGCAGGGCTCTAGCGTCCAGGAGTGCTGGTGGTGCTGGCGGTGCTGGCAGCTAGAGCCCCCTGCTACAGGGAGTCCCTCAAGCCCCTCGCTTTCCCAGCAAAGAGCTGGGAAACCGAGAGGCTTGAGAGAATCCCCGCAGCAGTGCTCCAGCCTCCAGAGCTCCTGGCAGCTAGAGCCCCACTGCGGATTCCCTCAAGCCGCTCAGTTTCCTGGGTGGCTTGAGGGACTCCCCGTGGCAGTGGAGCTCTAGCCGCCGTGAGTGCCAGCACTCATGGAAGCTGGACCTCTGCTCCTACTTATAAATTTCATTGCTCTGCTAGAGCAGTGAAATTGACAAGTATGACAGCTCCAGTGTCCCAGGGTGGCTCAACTGGCACTCTGGGACGTTTCTGGAGGCTGTCTAACCTGCAATGAGTGTACACACACACTCTATTGTGGGTCAAATGATCTGTGGTAAGCATTACCACGATTGCCTGGGTGGTTTACCTGTTGCGCGGCAAGAGGGCTCTTGCTGCAGAACAGGCAACATTGTAGCATGTACACTCACAGTCTTATCGCACGGTAAAGCTCCTTACCACACGATATGGCTGTAGTGTGTACAAGGCCAAAGTGACATTTCCTATGGGTATTCCATTGTGGGTGACTAGAAAGCAATGCCTGTAATTGGACTGCTTGGACTTCAGAGCAACATTTACTGAACATAATAAAACCGAGTGTCCTAGTAGACCATCTGTTGAGGAATGCTGAGTAATTGCATAGTAATGGGCAAAGGTGTCTGCTGATGCCCATATGACCACTTTGCAAATATCAACAAATCAGGACATTATTGAGGAAAACAATAGAGGCAGAGAGTGAGCAGGTGGAATGAGCTGTAGTTCCAGGAAGAGGTTTTTGATTGTGTAGGTGGGTAGGGCAAATGTATACACTGTGAGATATACTTTGAAAGGCATTGCTTAGAGATGGTTGAGCCTCTTAATCTTTCAGCTACTGAGAGGAAGAAGTGTGGTGATTTTCAGAAAGGTTTAGATCTGTCCAAGTAGAAAGCTAATGCTCATCTGTCATCCAGGGTATGCAATGCTATCTCCTGTTGGTTGCTGTGAGGCTTTGGAAAGAAGCAAGGAAGATGGGTAAGTTGATTGAGATGGAAAAAGGAGGTTCCTTGCTAAAAAATTAGGGTGTGGACATAGTGTAATTTTGTCCTTAGGGAAATTGTGTATGGAGGGTATGCCATAAGAGCTCCAGTTTCACCAACCTGTCAGGTAGGGATGACAGTGACAAGAAATGCCATCTTTATAGATAAATGAAATTAGGCCTGTTCTACACTACAAACTGAGGCTGAAGGAAGCCACGTCACATCACTCTAATAACGTATGTCTCTAGACTACCAGGTCCTTTCCACTGACGTACCTCATCCGTAACATCAACAATTAATTTACTTCTGTGAGAGGCGTAGCACTTAAATCAAGGTTGATTGGTCAATAGAGAGGAAGTGTAGACACAGAGTTTTGAATGCTCTGTTGTGACCACTCTGGAGATCGTTTTCAACTCCACTGCACAGTAGCAAGGTACACTGAAAATGGTCTCTCCCCTGATAATGCCTCAGGAAATTATGTTTGATCAGCATGGATAACACACCAGCCCAGCTGATCATGACAACTCAATGTCCAAATTGCTCCAGCATGGATTACACAAGGAGTGGTGGATCTCATCAGTCTGTGGAGGAAGTGTGGATAGGCACAGCTTCAGTCCAACCAAAGAAATGTAGGACATCTATGAAAAGATTGTGCAGTGCATTGTAAAGAAGGGCTGACAAGGGGCACACAGAATTCTACGAAAAAACCAAAGAACTTGAGCAGGTATACCAGAGGGCAAGGGAGGTGAACAGTCATTCTGGTTCTGCAGCACTGACATGCTGCTTCTATAAAAAGAACTGCATGCAATTCTTAGTGATATTGGTTTGAATGGAGGTTTATAAGACAGCATGGGATAAGGCAAGGGTCTCAAGCTGAGTTTGTATTCCATATGTGAGGATAAAGATTTGGGAGGCCTTTTAGGAAATGTTTCATGAATGAAGACAAAATAACTGTCTTTGTGGCAGTGTAAGGTTGTGATGGATACCACAACAGAGGTGCCCTGGCAAGAGCATGGCAGATGCTCCCCACTCCCAGTCCTACCCTTTCCCCTACCTCTCTGTGGTCCAGCTAGAAGCAGATGCGACCCTCAGGCCAAAAAGTTTTCCCACCCCTGGGCTAGGCAATCACAAAATTGGTGGGTTATGGAAGACAGCTGATGTGATTGGAATAGGGAAAGATTTCTTGGAGCCTCAACTATACTTTCAAAATTACAGTTACATTGGAAGTGTGTGAGAAGAAGCCCCTTAAGGAGTTGCATACGTGCATTTGGCATGGGGCCTCTGTCAACATCATTGGGTATCATACTGTTACTCGGAATTTAGTGCAGCGGTTGGGATCATAGAAGAAATTGACGCTTCCCTGAACCTCTCTTTAGAGCCGGAATGTAAATGTCCAGAGAGTGAAGAGTTGCTCAGGAATCCTTAAGTGAGTGTAGTGAATCATCGGTATGCTCCATGAATAATTTTGGGGTCTCAAAGAGTAGGCCTTTGACAGTGCTTTAGGAAAGCCTGAGAAGTGCAGACATGATGACCATCTCATGAAAACGGCAGTTGCGATGGAACAGGCAGTGTTATCCAGACAGTCCAAAGAGGCTTGAAAAGCTGTACAAGCCGAGAGGTGTCCTACAAATAAGAGTTTTTAGAGTGTAAGTGTTCGTTTTGTTTTTTTGTCATCAGGAAGGTCTTGACATAGTTCTTGTATTTATGTTGATGTTGTTATACTTATCCATGAGAGTCTCGTAATTGGATATAGAGAATTGGACAGTAGCAGATGAATAAACTTTCCATCTCAACAGGTGTAGTCACTTCCAGTCTCTATCATGGTGAGTAGGTCAAGGCAGATATCGGTGCCATTTCCCCTGCCTGTCTTTGACAGCCAAGGAATTTTCAGTGGGGTAACAAAAAAGAAATCTGAAGTGGGAAATGGAAACATAAACCATAAACTAATGAGGAGGTTAAGGAGGAGGAAAAACTTTTTTTTTTTTTTTTTTTTAAATCGAGAAAGGTCAAAAAGAATTAACAACTAAAACTGCACTACAGTAATAAGAAAGACACAATCTAATAAGGGATCCCATCCCAAATGAAAGGGAATAGAGAAGTAACTAGGGGGCAATCAGAGTGCACAGCACTATATATACACATCCCACTCATAGCACGAGATGATGGAGGTGCCCATGGGTACTGCTGATGAAGATCTCTAATCCCAGGCACAGAGGGCACTGACACATCCCATGGGGACACCACTTGAAGAACGATTATTATGCAGGCCAAAAAGTTACAAAAGGATCTCTCAAAAATGAGTGATTGGGCAAGAAAATGGCAGATGGAATTCAGTGTTGATAAGTGCAAAGTAATGCATATTGAAAATCAGAATTCTAATTATACATATAAAATGATAGGTTCTAAATTAGCTGTTACCACTCAAGAAGGATCTTGGAGTCCTCATAGATAGCACTCTGAAAAACATTGTCAATACAACATTAGCTCAAACCAGACAAAAACTAGAATATTACAAACCATTAGACAAGGGCTAGATAAGCAGGCAAGCAATATTATGCCACTATATAAATCCATAGACCAGCAAAATCATTGCGTGGAGTTGCCAGAACATCGTTTCCTAAATCAGTACAGGTTTTGGAAAAATTAAAGCCCACACTGGATTTCCTGTCACTTTAGATGTTCAAAGGGTGATAGAGTGTCAGGAACGATAGCCTGCCTGTGAAGTCTCACTCAGCCTCTCCATGCCGCTGGGGTAACAAAAGAACCCCCTGATTGGCTGGGGCAGTCAGGTACCTTGCTCTTAAGACTGGCAGTTGCAGAGGATCAGTGGCTACTCAGTTTATTTGCCTATGGATTCTCTGCCTTCCTCTTCTTGCCTCATTTCAAGCCTTGTTCCTGCTTGCTCCAGCCTAGATCCTTCCCTTGGCCTTGTTCCAGTCCTGTCCCAGCCTTGTTCCTGCCTTGGAAACATCCCTTTTCCTTCCTTCCCTGGCTGTAAGGAATCCATTTCTCACCTTGGCTTTGATCCCTGATTATGACTCTGTCCTAACTCTTGGCTCTGGCATCTAGACTCTGAAAACAGTTCTGGCCTCTGGTCCTGGTTCTAACTCTACTATGACCCCTCACTGTGGCATTCAGACTCTGACCTTCAGCTGCTATCCCTGATTCTGTCTTTGCTCTTACCTTGGTCTCTGGTATTTAGACTGACCACCAGACCTTATTTCTACTCTGACAACTAAAACTGATTGCCTATGACCTATTCGCCTTGGATATCTGGTGGATTCATAGAAAACTTGTAAAATATTAAAGAATTAAATAATGCAGTTAAAATATCAGTGGGAGAAAAATATATTTCATAACCAGAGAAATTTGAAAGAATGTGTCATGTACGTATTCATCTGTTCTTTAAACTTATGATCCGATGCAGCAGAACATTTAAGCGTGGAAATTTAAAAATACGAGCAGTTCCACTGATTGATTTCAATAGGACTGCTCATGTACTTGTGCTTTGCTGAATTGGCTTATCCCTCATCATGTCACAGAACCATCAGCTTTTCCAATAAGATTGGGGGGGAAAAAACAGTTGCCACAATAAATATTAAAAACATGGACCTGATCCAACTTCCATTCATTTCAGTGGAGAAATTGACTTCAATCAAGGCACAGCCAAGGTGAAGGAAAAACACAGAAAATGTGTCATCATTTACATAGATGGATCTATATGTATATTCTAGTTTGAAATGCATGAGGTTGTATAGGGTATAAGTCGGTATAGAACTTAACCTGCTTCATTTAGAATAATGAAAATTATCAAAATTTGCATGATAGCCGTCTGCTATTGATTTTGTCATTGCCTTACTATGCCATGTTTTAACATCAATTATTTTTTCTGGCAAGATTTTTTCTCTCTCAGCATCAAAATGTTGCTTCTTGATTAGTCAACAGAAAAAATCAATACTCTATACATTTCACTTTAAAGCTTTAATTCAATTACACTCTGAACTGATCAAATGTTGATCTAGCTGTGTGAGTAACAGGAAAGCAGTTTTGTAATGCACCAATCTTTCTATGTCATTAAAGGTTAATTTTCAGTTCCTGTATCACAGGCCTAATTCCATATTGCAGTTAAAAAGGAATATTGGCTTTTATTTTAATTTCATGGAATAAGAGATGGAAAAGATTTAAGTCACTAGCATGCATACTCTGCAAACACAGAAATGTTTCCTATATTATGTTCTGAAGTGCTTTTCCTAATATTCTAAAATGATTCAGCCAATGGGAAACAATTCCTTTGCCTAAGTGTTTTCATTGTCAAAAGGTTTTCTCACCCTCCTTGCTGTTTCCTTCCTTCAAAAGCTATTAATATATTCCCTCCCTCCTAGTAGTTGTTTGTTTTGATTAATACATCTTTCAGTTAACTATGTTTTATAAATTAATCCATGCTACTTGAATAATATTTTGCTCTTCTATGATCTCCCTCTAGTACTGACATAAAATTTCTGAGGTACCCAAACTATACTCACACAGTGTGTGGTCTTATCTTTTCTGCTGCCTCATATTTTTTTTTCCTGTTAGTGACACCTTATTAGCATCATGGTAATTAAGTATCACCGCTTCTAATATAAACTTTGTTTCTCTGTCTCAAAACCCTCTTTCCCCTCCAGTTCCTTCACATGTACTTTATAATGTAAGCATATATTTTGCTCCAGGTTCAAATTTGGTCTAAATAAAGTAGTTAAGAAGGCATGATATTATTTCACCAACTTTGCCTTGTATTCAAATCTTTCTGTTCCACATTTTTACAAATAGCTACTCAAGTTACAACCACAAAACATACACATGTCTGCACACAGGTAATGGTACATGTAGAATATATATTTACATACTCAAACGAGTAATAGCAATGAAACATGTTTTTGTAGGTACAACTATTTGTGTGCCATTACTTGATATCTGAACTGAAGAGGTGGTTTCTCTCCGTAGTTTCCACATATTTCATTCAATAAATCAGCGTTATGAGTGGTCATTACAGGACTTCACGCAATATTTTTTCAACCTATCTATCCATAACCTCAAGGAGGCCAATTTTCTCTTTACATGCTAAAAAACCTGTTATGACCATACCAAGCTAATATTTTCTTCATGGGAGAGAAGGAAACATTGAGTATAGAATCCAAGAAGTTGCACAGAATAATTCAAGTTTCTATCTTGTGCTCCTCTCATGATACCTCATTTGTAATGACCCTGCCTGTTGAGTTATTCCAGATCAGCTGTATGCCTCTAAACAAATACATTATTTTAGAAATAACAATGATACTCTTAGGTAAACAAAGCATTCAGTTAAAGCTATTTGTAGAATAATTACCACCTTTCTGCGACTGCAATTCAGGCAAGCATTCCTATTTAGGACAGAACTTAAAACATAAGTGTAATTAACATGCTAGAAATCAAGCATGTTAAGTGTGGTCCTGAATAGGGCTGGATTTAAACATATGCTCAAGTTCTTTCCTGAAGTAGGAATAGTAATAATATAAAAAAATAGTTAAATAATTTGAATGAATATTTTGCACAAAATTGAAAGTGATCCATTCCTGAGGCTGGAGAAGAGTTTAATGATTTTTTCTACTTAAGTGAATCATTTATGTTTCCGTGAATAGGTCACTGACTAGGACATTAGGAGACTTGGGATCTATTCCCATCTCTGTTATAGTGACTCATTGGGTAGTCTGAGCTGAGAACTTCTTCATCTAACATGAGTCCAATCTCGCCCTTGCTGTTCTAAAAATACCACAGTAAATTCAGAGGTGCAGAATCAAGCTCAGTATGATGATTTGTCCACACAATATTTCTGTAGATTAAAAACCTTTTGGCTAGGTCTACACTTACTAAAATTAATTCGAATTAGTTAGTTCGAACTAACTAATTCGAACTAATTTTAGTTAGTTCGAATTAGCTTAATTTGAACTAGCATGGCCACACTGGAACGTTAGTTTGAACTAAGCAAGCACTTGCTTAGGTCGAATTAGCGATCCCTGTTCTTTTCAATGGACGGTTAATTCGAACTAAGAAATTAGTTTGAATTAACATGGCCACATTGGTTAATTCGAACTAGTTAGATCAAATTAACCCCTTAGGTCGAATACCCTATTCGAACTTATTAGTTCGAGTTAAGGAAGCCCTTAATTTGAACTAACTAAAGCCTAGTGTAGCCATGGCTTTAGTTAATTCGAATTAAGCCTCCTTAATTCGAACTAACTTGCCAGTGTAGACATAGCCTTTGTGTGCAATTTCTAATCATTCAGTATGTCTTTGCATTGAGTTTCTCAGTCACAGTTGTTTCTCTATTCTTTTACTCTGTAATATCATCATAAGTTACTAGTGTCAACATTTTGTAAATTCTTTTAGGCATTTTCATTGAAATTGTTTTTCAGTTTAAATGAGCAGTTATTCATTGTACTGCTGACTTGTTGGCAACAATGCCTTTAGAATGTTAGGGGTTTTTTTTTTGTTTGTTTTTTAAAGTAATACCTATCACTGATCTGTGAGTTTATAATACCCCTCATCAAATGAGTTGTGGAAAAAGATTAACAGAATTTCCTTCCATTACTGATACTAATAATGAAATTGCTTCTGCACTATCTCAGAAATTATAGCAACACTCACCACCTGCCAGGCAGCTTATACAAATTACTACAAACAAATGTTATTTTAACCCTTGGTTTTGGTCTCCAACATAGAATTATATTACATATTTTATTAGCTCATTTACCACCTACTACGTTATATTATTAGCTAATTAATTGAACATGGTATGTTTTTAGGTAACTTTTGTTACTATTTAAAAGTACTTTTGTTTGATATCTATCTAGCTTACATTTCTGTGGAAACACTGATTTGAGCTTTTTTGGTGGACTCGTATTTTAAAAAAAAAAATCTAAGACTTCTAGGAAATAACATTGTTATCTAGGGCCAGAATCTGCCACATGCCAGCTGTCACATTGAATATCTTATTTTGCAAACAGTCTCACTGATGTCTGTAGGACTGTTTGCAAATGATGTATTATTCAACAAGCCTGATCCAAAGCCCATTGACATCAATGCTAGTGAGTGAAAACCTGAATTCATTTAAGTCAATAGTGAAACTCCTGTTAAAATAATTGGGACCAGGATTTCATCATATATCAATAATGGTGGCAGTATCTGACCCTTAGGAAACCCCAATGAACCCAGCTTTCAGTGGGACTCGTACTCCTAAATACAAGAGCCTCTCTAGTATCTATAAAGAAAATAGTATCTACTTAATATATTGGCACTGTTAGTGCATGCCTGCATTCAGCTAACTAGCGTCAAGTTTTCAGGAGTAATCAAGATTTATGCATGTGCGACTTAATGCAGACACTTCAGCGACTGTCATTTGTAATAGTTGGTACTTTAATAATTCATGAATTCATACTACTAGAGTGCTTTATATATTTTTAATTTTACAAGAAAATACTTTGTAGTACAATATTTTACTATATTTTAACTAACTAATGTAATTCTATATTACTTTTCTAATGGAAGACTACAAACACCTTACTATTAAAAATCATGGGTAAAAATCTCGGCTTTACTGAAGGATCAGGATTTCAGCCCATAGTATCACACCTCAGTGCACTGCCCCATAAATTTAAGATATGTTGCTTGCCGCGAAAAGCTTAATATCTAAGAATGAGAACACAACAAAACAATGCAAAACATGGGCAACAATTTAGGGAACGGAAAGTGCACAAAGATTATGGAGAGCAATGAAGGGAAGAGAATCCTGGAAAAATACAGTTAAATAAAGGGACCTGAAGGAGAAAAGTTTGGCAGAGAGAAAGTTATGCACAGATCCATAGAAGGCTGTATGAAAAAAGTTGCGAAGAGAATACTGAGGTAAAGGTATACAGATAGATGGTTAATAGGCTAAAGATCATGAAACTAACAGTATGGGAATGACAACAGAGTCCTGTGGCACTTTTAAAGACTAACAGATTTATTTATCGCATGAGCTTTCATGAGAGAAAATCCCACTTCGTCAGACGCTTTGAAGATGGGAAAGTTACAGAATGGGAGGAAATTAAACACAGGGGAGTGTATGACATAGCATCAGGTCAGGCTGTAACAGCAAATCAAAATAAGTGTTAGGATTCAAAACACTGGGGAACAGCACATAGAGGAGGGGGAGGTCAAATCATTTGTTGTAATGCGAGAAAAATCCAGAGTCCCTGTTTAACCCCAAGACAACTGAGTCAAATTTGCAGATAAGTTCGAGTTCTTCAGTCTCTCTTTGAAGCTGTGATTTGTTATTCATCTGTTTCAACACAGCTATTAACAAGTCATCAAGGGAGTGAGCAGGGAGATTGAAGTATTCCCCTACAGGTTTTGCAGTGTTGCAATTTCGACAAAATGAAAAATAACGGTGAGCAAGAGTTTGTGTAGAGTTTGGAGGTAAAGCAAGGGGAAGACAAATCAGATCAGGTAAACAATTTGGATAGTGAAGTGGCCTGTGATGAGGGAGAGGGGTTGGGGTAATAATAAGTAAAGTGACCAGACATCAAATTCAGAACAGGTACAGTGAAGAGAAAAAAACAGATGGTATCAACTTCAAAAGTGGGGGAGCAAAGGCTGAAAGCAACAAGGGTAAAGAAGGCACTATTACTATTGGAGTTTTGACCATGAATACCATGTAACCCTGAGGCTCAGAAGAAGTCTCTATACAATGACAAAAATTATTGCTTTCACTACATTTGATGGAGCTGACCTGATATCACTGCTGGTAGAAAAGTTAGGGAAAACAGCCTGGAGTAATGTTCCCATATGTTTTTGTAACTCTGTTCATTACCTCAGCAATTGTTCTTTTATAAAACATTTGATTTAAAAAAATAGTTTATAAAAGATTTCCCTCCTTCAGTGAGAGCTCACTCAATCAGGCCATTTCTTGTGCAGACAACACAGTGTTTCTGTCACATAATTTTGCCATGTGGCCACCTGGTCTTCAGTGTACTCGTCTAGCCATCATTTTAAAATAGATCTGTTATATTTGTCTGATACGGCTTTTGGAAAAAGGGTTCTATAGCAACTATTGCTTTGCCTTCAGTAAAATCCTTCCTACTATGACAAGAGAAAAGAAGGGGAAATGGGCAGAGAAAAGAAAAGCAGAACAAGAAAAACAAAACAAAAACAGAAAAAAAATACAACGAAACAAAAACACCCACAAATGAGAACTGTTTTTCCTTATACTTTAAGTTTTCTTCCTGTTTGTGAAGATTTGTTTTACATATAGACACTTGCCAGTTGTGATGAATCCAGGAGCTCTAGATGCCCACCTCTGAGCAGGAAAAGTTATGGATGGGTAAGTAATTTTACTATTTCAGGTTCTAGAAAGCTCTCCATTGGTAGGGGTTTCAGGAATTTTGAGAGGTGGCTGATGTTATATCATTCTGCTTATGGTTCAATAGCTTTATCAACCTATTTTGTGAGACTGTTTAGAAGTAGAAAGGTAAAGGGGAGAGGAAGCTGAAGAATCTAGCTCATCCTCAGTTTTGTCAAATCTGAGAGGCTAAAAAAGAATAAAATACAGAAAAATGACACACACGCACTGTGTCATTAGATGACACTCCTTGCAGGGGGGCCTCAATAGCCTTTCTGGTCTCAAATGTCCCTAAATCTGTCTACCCTGAGTTTTTAAAACTACCAGATTCTTGGGCTTTTCCTTCTGGTTCATCACCCCAACAGAGTGAAACCTTTTCATAGTTATCAGTTCACTTTGTGTCCCATACTCCACATAGTCTGTGGAACAGACACCTTCCTGGGTACAAATAAATGGCTTATTTAATAGAAAAAACAATCAGATTCAAAGATGAAATAGTAAGAATAGCAAACAGATACAAATTATACAAAAAATAAACAAAGATGCATCCTAACACTTTATACTTCTGGATCAGCTAAATTCCCTTTTCTAATATAAGTTACCAACTGCCTCTGAACAATTTTCAGCATACACCTCTTAAAGTGGAGATCCAGTATTACACAGAATACACCTAAACTACATGTTAAGCCCTCAGTTTATATATTTCCTTCACTTCAAACCCCTTTTCTTTTAAAGCTTTACAGGATTTTTATCTTTTCTCTCAAACTGTGGTCATTATGATGAGAGAAATTCTCTCAGTTTTCTAAGACTAGAGTTTTCTTTTCAGTTTCAAGGTGATCTTTCCCTCTTGTAACTTTCCCACTTATCTGTTATTCCACACTGTTTGAATCCAAACAACTTGCTTGGTTTGCTGAAAAAATTCTGAACTGACCTGTTGACTTACCCTTCTCTGAATTTATACTTCCCCTTTTATACTGTAACCTCCATTTCATGTATTAGTTGAAGCAGGATTCTACCAATGAAAGCTCATGTGATAAATAAATTTGTTAGTCTTTAAAAGTTCCACAGGACTCCTTGTTTGTTGTTTCTATGTTTTCCCATTAATGCATATGGTCTACCATTATTTCTTCTTGGCTGAACAACAGGTGGGTACTTGACGTTAGTTTTGTGTAAATAACTGCCTTGGACTGAGTCCCTCCTTGCTGTGAAGTGATCCTGAAATTGCAGTATCAGTCGTGAGCAAACTGTTATATATACAAAAAACATGCTTTGTACTCATCTCATGCTGTAACATTCTGAACTGTTCCAAAGGGGTAGCCATGTTAGTCTATTGCTGAAAAACAACAGAGTCCTGTGGCACTTTTAAAGACTAACATAAATACATTTGTTAGTCTTTAAAAGTGCCACAGGACTTTGTTGTTATTCTGAATTGTGTGGGTAAACTTCCATTACTTGGCATGTTTATCATAGTAACATTGTATACAACCTATTGATTTGATTGCTTATTGCTGGGGTTCAAACCCTGTTTTCTCCTTGGGATGTCACAAGGATGGGGGGGTGACTGAATCCCACAAGGGAGACCCTGAGTGTCACCCAAAGGAAGGAGAACTCTCCTGTAAAGACCCCTCTGAAAGAAGGAGGAGAGTATAGGGAAGGTTGAACCTGGCAGTTCTATAATGGAAGGAGGTGTGTCACAGGGTGCTGGGCAGAGTCTTAGCCAGCCATCTGTCATGGCAGCCTTAAGCAACATAAATTGGAGCTGGCTAGAGACACCTGTACCTGATCAGTGAATGGGACCCATCTCAAGTCTCTAACTCACAGGGTATCTTTGGCTATTTCTACACTAGAAAAAGTTAGCTTGACTTTGTTAAGTTTACTTAATAAGGTTGGCTTTAAGTCGACCTAACCGCCCTTAAGTCGACTTAATAAAGTCGACTTAACGTTACTGCCCATCCACACTGTCCTTAGGTTGATGTAAGGAGTTGACTTAAAGCTTAAGTCGACTTAATGGGTGGTTCTTATTAGGTCAACTTAAGCTTTCATTAAGTCGATTTAAGGAATTTCTTAAGTTGAGTTAATGAAAGTCAGGTGTAGACATGGAGTAAATAGGTTGACTTAAGGGTCCTTAAGTCAACCTAAATTGCTAGTGTAGACATACTCTTAGAGGTGTTTCCCCTGTTGAGACAGAGAACTAGAGTTCCTCTGAAGGACTGAAAGAGTCCAGCATCAGTTTTTTTCTGTACGCAAAGATTAGACTATCAAATGAACAAGTAAACAATTCAACAGATTTACAGCAACATATTCATGAAGTAAAAATTGCTTGTAACAAAACCTTACTTGATATTTCATCCAAGCAATGGAGATGTGCAATTGTAACCAATATGCCTCAAAAGGCTATCTCTGAGACCTGCTGAGGGTGGGTTACTGTTGTTGGGCAGATTAGCGACCCACAACTGGAAACTTCCAGAAGCAGGGAGTGGTAGCAATTTGAGCATGCTCCACAGTGTACCCTGCTGGTGTGATGTGATGTTGTCAGTCAGATGACTGGAGAGCAGCAGCCTGAGCAGACTGCAGGCAGGAGCTGCCTTGAAAGGAGACCATGTGCTCAGTGTTCTGGAGAGGAGCTGAGCCAGGAGTGAACAAGATGTTTTCTCCATGTAAAGGAGTCATTTGCAACAGACCTTGCAGACATGTATATGGGACTGAGGGCTGGTTGCAGAGGAGAAGAGAAAGCCTGCATGGAATGCTACAGAGGATCCCAGCAGAGAAAGGACAGCTATTTCTTGCCACTCAAGCTTTCACACTGGAACAGAGACTGTAGCTGAGAGTTGGGTGAACTCCACACAGACTTTGGGACTCTTGGGTATCTTTCATGCAAGGGATTGTTCTTGGTTAATTGTAGTTTGTTTTCTTAGGATAAGGTTCATTTAGTTAGTAGTTAATAAAGTTCATTGTTATGTTTGTTTTTAGTAGTATTTTAATGTGTGAGTGTAGCTCTGAGCAAGCTTCGCCATGAGTCCTGTACAGACTGGATCCTGGGTCTCCAGCTGCTTTCCCCATAGGGGTTGGGATTGATTTCTGTGGGGCACTGGAGAAGGGCAACTAAATGAATTCAGCCCACCCGAAGGTTACACAATTACAGAGAAGATGTTTTAAAAAGTGCTTGTAAATGTGTTCTAAAACTAATTTCTAGGTCAGAAACAGACCTCCCAATCCCTCTAACAAAATTTAAAATCAATAGAAGCATCCAATTCAATCTCAACAATACTAAATTAGGGAACTTTTTTCCTCCACTGCCACTAATAAACTGTCAAGAGTGGTTCTAGCAACATAAAATACGAGTAAAATATAATGTGTTGGACTAACCAAAAACAAATAGGAAAAAAATGTTACTCAGTTCATTAGGATTGCCTCCTACTCCTTTCATACATGTAATGTCATTTTCAGCTGAAATGTTGATTCCATAATTCTTCTAAAGATAAATTCTTTTAAAAATATATAGAATATAACAGCAGATGTTTGTCTCCATATGAATGACACCATCGATTACAGTGTAGTGTCCTGAGAGAAAAAAGAAAATGGTTAAAATACTGCCCTATAAGTTGTTCTTTAAAATGTAATGTCACTACAGAACTTGAAATCAACAAGTCACCACATTACAGCAAAGGCAAAACGGAAATGTTGAAAATCTCTAGATGTTGATTTAATATTATGTTTTAAATATTAGTTAGATGAACATCACTGCACATCACCAAAAGATGGTAATCCCCATATGATAAATTGCAGACAATATGGCCATGTGATAAACAGCATTTATTGTGCATCTTTAACTGCCTCTCCTGCACTCTGCCTACTAATCTCTTTCTCTCATAGGCTGATCACAGTATAACAAACATGAGATCATTTAAACAACTTGTTAAAAAAAAGTTTCCAGGCTTTAAAATAATTTTAAATTCTCCACCCCACTTTTGATACTGCAAAAATTAATAAAAATGGATTAACTTGTAAAAATCTTGAGATGCCATAGGAATACAAGAAATTAATGAAAATTCAAAATACTGTCAATTAATTGGCAATACATAGAATGACATTTGAAAGACATTCTGATACCATAGGAAGTAAACCAAAAAGACTTTAAAAAGCTGTATATATTTAAAAAAGATACACCAAAAATCTTGTTCCATCCTGCTGCGCAAATGTTCATAGAAGTTTCATTTCCCATCCTCTCCAGCAGGGTTGGATTAAGGGGCCCTGGGCTGCCCACCACTGTAGGTTCGTCCCCTCACCTGAGGTCCCAGCCCACACTATGATGGATCCCCTCCTATCTGGGGGTTTCCCCCCACCCCCAGCAAGGCAGCTTGGGGGTAGGCCAATTCTGAGGCCAAAGGCTGCACTCCACGGTGCTCCCACCCCCGGGGCTCGCCAGTCTGCCCCCATGGGTGGAGCCAGCTGGCACTTGGGGCAGACTTGGCCCCAGAGCACAGTGGACGCATGCTGGCCTGCCCCACCGCTGAGGCAGACCAGCCATCCCAGGAGCAGGGCAGGAGCACTGTGGAGCCCAGCCTCTGGCCCCAGGCCTCCACCCTGCTGAATGCCAATGCCCCGCCCTCCCCCCCCCCCAGACCACTGCCACTGTACCGGCTTTAGCAGAGCAGCAGGGCCGGATCAAGGCAGGAGCTTTAGAGGCTGTAGTCCATGGCCCCGGGCTGCAGCCCCTATCGCCGCTGCATTGATTCAGCCCCGCTCTCCAGTCTGCTCGTATTGCCGTATCAAGTCAGATCTAAATTAGAATGTAAGAAGTTCAAGGCAGAGATTTTTTTTCTCATCTTACATGTATTGTAATGTCCTCTTTTGTTAATAATAATACCAAAAGGCTGAGAAGTGATTTCTTAAGTAAGACTTCACCGTTGACATCTTAAACACAAAATGAAAACGAGACTATCAAAAGGAAAGATCCACAATGTTTAGTGAGAATTTGAAGAGACCATATATAATAGGGTTTAAGAGCATCTGAAGTGCAGTTATTTAAAACAAGCAAAGGCCTGCAATGAAATACCAATAGCAATGATCTAAAAGGAATACAAGCAAAGTCTCCCACTTAATAAAAAAAGAATACATCAGTATTACTTCATGTCAGTTCTTGTTCGATTTCTTGATCAGTAGAGGGTTTGGAATGAAACAGTTGACCAACCTGTAGTTGTCAAATTCACAGTTCCAGAATGCTAACTTAAGTGTGATGAAAGAACCCAGGAAAGCAATAAGAATGTCATCATTTCTTATAAAAAAAAAAAATTAAGGAGTCCTGTGGCACTTTTAAAGACTAACTTTGAAGACAAACTGGGATTTTCTCCCATGGAAGCTCATGTAATAAATACATTTGTTAGTCTTTAAAAGTGCCACTGGACTCCTTGTTTGTTTGGCTGACCTAGGCTAATACGGCTACCCCTTTGGAACTTGTCAATTTCTTATAGAAACTGATAGCATACAGCATCTCAACTCCGAAGCATCAGGGCAACACTGAATCACTGCATGGTGATAGATAATTAAAATCAAAAGGAGTTGAATGCATGTATGCATCTAAGAGCAGAATTTGGCTGTACACCTCTACTGTATTTTTGATTTTGTTTATTCTCATTTTCCAGATGTACCAATACAGTTTACAAGCAGCTAATGGTGTGTTATTACATTCTTCTCCTGCCACCATTGGAGCACAAGATGGAAATAACTTGCTTCCATTCCTTTCTGGTATTAGATATTTCTTCTATATGCTTTATGTTGATGATCAACTGTTCTGCCTTCTCCACAAAGGGTTTGTTTTCAGGTTTCTCTTGGGTACTCCCCCCACCCCCATTTCACACACCCACTTCTTTATCTGTTGTTCCACACCATTTGAATCAAAACAACTTGTTTGTTTTGCTGGAATAATCTTAACTGACTTACCCTTCACTACATTTATTTTTCCCCTTCCATACTGTAAGTTTTCCATTTCTAGCATCTGATGAAGGGATTTACCCATGAAAGCTCATGCGATAAATAAAATTTAGTCTTTAAAAGTGCCACAAGACTCCTTTTCATAGGCATATGAATTATTGTTGTGACCTCTAAGTGTATGAGGCTACTCATGTGAGCCTTACTCACAGCCTGATCCCATTAGATGCCAGAGTTGAGTATGATCAACATTTTTCAGGAGGCAGCCAGCACCCCAGAGGATCAGAATGTTAGAAAGTTCCAAATAAAAAGAGTTAAATGTGAGATCTCTGAATCATCAGCAAAACCAACCATGGTACTTGAGGTTGGAGAGTAAGTCTGATTTGGAGAATCAAATAATTCTGTCAGAAATGTGATGAAGCCATGACGACTATCTAGGACAGGGGTAAGCAACCCAAAAGATAAGAGGCGGCATTTAAAAAAATTCCTTCAATAACCAAGTGTTTGAGAACCACAAAGGGTGTAGCTTCCTGGTGGGAGTGGGGGAGGGGAGCTGGGCACTGGGCTAGAGTACCTGTTGTATTATACCTCTGTGCGTGGGGTGGGAAGCCTGGAGGCAGGAGTGAGCCGCCTGCAGAATCCCCTGGTGGTGGTGGGGGGGGAGCAGAGCCACAAGGAAGCAGCCAAAGAGCCACAGGTTGCTGACCCCTGATCTAGACAAAACAGATTTTCTGTCTACAGAACTAAAGACACGGCTAATCCGAGGGAAGCAAATCATCATCATTTCTAGAAAAACTTGAAGAAAGGGGGAAAGTGCAGCAAAACCACCAGAATGAGGATCTGTGAAGGAATCAATTGCCAATGTCACATATCCTGGAACATGCACGGAGAGAGAGAAGTTTCTCTACTGCTACCCCTCCATGTGATTCTCTCAGAAGCTGCGCAACCATTGGTGCCCCCATTGTTTCTCAACCTTTCTAATCTCCTAGTCCCCAAATCTGACAGACAGTAAAGAGCCAATGTGAATAATCTCAGCTCCCTCTGTCCCCCAGGTGTTTCTCCTCTGCACCTTGCAATGTTTCAAAGGGACATAAAGCTGCAAAAAATAGGAGCAGGGGAGGGAGTGGAACCCTCTTGCACTGCTTGGATCCATTGTACACCACAGAGTCAAAGGAGCATATGATGAAGCATGTTAATGTGAGAGAGGTTTCCTCAAAACAATAAAGCAGACACTTGAGGGGGTGGGGAGAAATCACTGAGGCTTAAATAGTTCCTTAGAAAAAAATGTTAGATTAAAAAAAAATACAGATAATTGAGATAAGTTAGTTGCTACTATGTGTGTGTGTGTGTGTGTGTGTGTGTGTTGTATGACTATCTTTGAATGAGCCTTATGTGTAAAAAAAAAAGTTTCTTCTTGTCAAATTGTATTGTGGACTATTGTTTCTGCCTTTCCTTGAATTTTTTCAAAGTTGGAGGGAAAAGGTATTTCCCCCCCTTTCGGTGTGAAAGTCTCAAGTTTAAATATGAAAGCATTTATAAAAAGACGTTCCAGTCCTCTACTGTAAACTGAAAGGCGATCACAATCATTGTAAAGTTAAATAGGATTTACATTTCTTACCTTTGAGGTGCCACCATAGAGTACACAGAGTTATTTATCTTGCTTGCTCTAGCTGTCCATGATGAATTATTAAAATGTGCTTGAAAGCATGTAGCCATTTGAAAGCAGCATCTTAGTGAGGTGCAGAACAGATAAAAGTACTGAGACAAAACAAGTGATCCTGCCACACTAACCACTGCTAATATTTCACACAAGAAAAGGCACATTTGGCCATTTTCTCCTCTCAGCAGCACCAGTGCAACCTCATTGACTTCAGCGAATGCAATGAGCTCAATTCGTCAGCTGGGTAAAAGATGGTATAATTTATCCCAAGGCAAAATAGATATGGAAAGCAAAATGAAGTAGAATTTGCATTGCTAACAGAACTGCAGTTGGGCTTTGAAAGGACTGAGGAGGGCGTGCAGTCAGGATAAAGATATCGAAGTCAGCAAATGATAATTGTTTATTTTTTGAGTTTGTACAATAAACAGTGAGACAGAGTGATGAAGCTCTGGCTTTTAAGCCATCCGGAAGGAAATTAGAGGGGATGTCTATAGCACCATCAGTAGTTAAGCTTGCCTGATACTTCTCATTACGAGGCTGTTTTCAGTTGCTTATAACTTTGCCAAGCTATGGCCAGTCAAGCTGCAATTTCCCATGTCAGGTGTCTGCCTTAAGCTTATTGTCTCTGGGAAGTTTCAGCAAACATGATCCAATCATTTCTAAGAACAAAATTTGGGGCGAGGGGGAGTTTTGCTGATGTTATAACTCTTACAACGACACCAGTGAGAAATTGTAGTATTGCCATGCTTTGGAGCAGGGACTTAAAACTGGTAGGCAGTGGCTTGATGCAAAGGATGTGCCTTTTGCTGTCTATTGGAAAATGTGCCCAAATTTTGTCAAACTATAAACCCATAAAATTATGCTTTGCATATACAGAGTACAAGCTTATTAGACTTTGTCAGCCACATTCTCCAAAAATTCTTGTGTACAATGAGCATGCTTTGTGCCCTCACAGCTTCTGTATACTAATAGGGCTTACTCTGTCCCCATAAATCGACTCACTGTGCCCCATTTCAGTGCTCCAGGGATGAGCAGAATTTCCCTCCAATTCTTTCACCTGATTCTGAAGGCCATTTAAGCAGTGGTCACTGGAACTAAGTGTAAGGATATTCTCTTTCCCTGTGGTTTCAAAGATTAGCCTGGCATTCAGGCTTGGTGGAGAAGGAGATGGAGTGTACGTATATATTGAGGATAATAACCTAATACTATTTATCAGTTAGTTTAAGAGGACAAAGTCTGCAGTATAGTTCTAAAGCTTCTAAACCTGCTGCTGTGCTGTGTCTGGGACAAGATGGTTTCACATAATGAAATCTGGTTTGGCAGTCCCCCCCCCCACCTTCTCCAGTTTGTTTTTATGCATTTATATTTTTAATACTGAGGAATTTTTAATGTAACTTTATATAGTAAGAGAATGTATACAGATTACAAAAATAAGAACTCAAAGATTAAAGATGCCAGAACTGAAGTTGCCCATGAAAACCTAATCCAGCCTCCTTGGGTATTTGCATTTATAACAGTCTTTAATTACACAATCACATCCCAAAGGATTTTTTCTACCCATGAGGCTCCTGTCTCATTGAGTGCACAGACTAAACAGTGCTCAAGGAAAAAATCAGAATTGTATAGTGAATCAGGTTGTTGGCTGTAGGAACTCTGCCTTTACACGTTGCAAAAATTGAAAGGTGCACAATGAATAAGGCACAGGAATGCAGGAAGAGACCAGATAATTTCATGGTTAAGTTGGTTGAATGACATCTGGAGAACTGGAGTCTATTTTTTTCTCTGCAAAAATATTCTTAGGTAATGCCAGGCAAATCACTTACATCAAACTTTTCACAGCAGGTCACTATTTATGTATTCTTTATTTTCTCGGTGCCTAATTTAAGATGCTAGAATTGTATTTGCATGAGTGCTGAGCACTCACAGCTGCAACTGGTTGCCCATTCCCAACATATAAAAAGGGACTAATGCCACCCCTTCATCTCAGAGGTATTGGGAAGATTAATGAATTTCTGTTTGTTGAGCCACAGATACTGTAGTGATGAGTGTGCCTTAGAGAAGACTACTGAGCAAATTAAAGTTTTGTTTTCTGGGCAGGGTTTGGAAGGCATGTGGTGAAACAGGCCCGGGTCCAAACATCCAATGCTAAGGATAAAAATATTGAATAAATTGCTCATTCAGGGAGCACCATCCAACTGCACATAGATTGAGACGGGAGTCCTGTGGAGAGGAGGGGAAATAATGTGATCATTCTATCTTAATTACTACTAACAAGTGAAACTTTAATTCTATTATTTTATCATTTCCAAACTTCTAGGTGCTTGGCTTTTGCAACCTTTGTGCTCTTTTGATGTCAGATTTTGGGGATGTAAAATAACTATGAGACTCACTCAGAGTAGTGGTTAAAGAAGCTTGCAGTGCAATCCTAAAAATACAACTGTACAGAGCAGAGCATACTGCCCTCTTATAATAAATGGACTCTTTCCTGCTGTCATCTATCCAATGAGTGTCAACATGAAACAGTTCTAGTTTCTCACCAGAAATAATATTGTGGTGCTCACAGCCGCTGCCTGAAGTTTGTCATGGGGAGGGGGGAAGACACTTCCTTAATTAGCACAAGATTTAAAGTCTTCTATTTAAAGCCAATTTTAACCTTTTAATGGTTAAGTTCTTTTGGCATGAGAACTTTGAATATGCATATATCAAAGTAGTGCGTCTCTCAGATGCTCTCCAGATAGAAATCCAAGAGATCTCAATTAAACAATACAGAAGAAAATATGGATAGCTGCAACTTAAACTAGCCGCATACGATAAGATGATTCAAAATAGCTGTGTGTAGTAGAAAGTTAGAGTGTGAAGTAAAAGGACAAGTAGAAATGCCCAGGTATTAGCCCAAGACCTAGCAAAATAAGCCAAAACAGAAGGCATGAGCTGGATAAACGGTCAAGCTGGCAGGAGTCAGGTTGCAAAAGTCTGACCTCACCAGAATTGGCAAGAAACAAGTTAAAACAGCAATAACAAGTATAAAGAGTGGGAAAGTACTTTGAGGAAGGAGGTGTTGGGTTGACCTAGCACCAAAGAAATAAGGAGAGATGTTTTGCCCAAACTATCGCATGATAGGGATGTTTCGGCCAAACTATGACATCTTGATGTTTAGTGGTATGTGGAGCAAATAAGGTAATGGATGGCATCAGGAAAGGTGGATGGACCAAGCAAGGTAATTTTGGACACCAAAGAAAGTAGATGCTGGTACCAAAGGGGCTGAGCAAATGGTCCAAACACTGCATAAAAGTAAGAGTCTAAGAGACTGGATTTCGTGCATCCGAAGGGGTGATGGAGAGTCCTGCCATCAGCTGAGCAGTTCCATTACATTGCGAGCCCGAATACTGTCAGTGCTCCTGTTGGCATAGGTCACTTCCCATTGTGCTATGTTGCAATAAAGCCTAGCTTGGCACCTTAATTTCTACAAAGATCTATGGTGTGTGGATTTTTTAAATTGTGAGTGTCATCTATACCGGGACACATGCACACAGTGAAACACACACCCATGCTGGACACAGAACAACACAGATAAGAACGCCTGTCGGCCAGCATACCACACTGTGAATCCTAATATGTGAAATATAAGCCTATACCACTCACTGTAGACATGACAGAGTAGTACAGACTCCCCAGATAGTGCCCTCCTTATAATACATCCTAAATATGCCTTTTAGAAAAAGCTCCCAGGCCTGCGATGTGGAGGATCATGTGTTTTCAAGGTGAAGATTTATAAAGATTCAGAGGCTATGTCTACACTTACAAAAATTAGTTCGAATTAGTTAATTCGAACTAACTAATCTGAATTTTTTTAGTTAGTTTGAAATAACTTAATCTGAACTAGCATGGGCCCACGGGAATTTTAGTTCAAACTAAGCAAGTGCCATGCATGGCACTTGCTTAGTTCAAATTAGTCAGTTACATTAAGTTCAATGTGCCGGTTAGTTCGAACTAAGCAATTAATTCGAACTAACGGCCACATTGACTTAATTCGAACTAACTAATTTGAATTAAGTGTTAGTTCGAAAGGTATAATTGAATTTATTAGCTCAAATTAAGGAAGCCCTTAATTCAGACTAATAAAAGCCTAGTGTGGCCAAGGCTTAAGTTAGTTCGAATTAAGCTTTCTTAATTCGAACTAACTTGCCAGTGTAGACATAGCCAGAGAGTCTGGATAAGGTTTGTAATTTTATTTTATTTTTTTTTGAACCAATGCACTTGCTGGACTTTTTAAGAATCATCAAAAATCCAAAGATTTCTCCCACAAAAGCTTATGCGATAAATACATTTGTTTGTTTTAAAAAAGCCACAGGACTCCTTATATGTTTTGCTGAACCAAACTAACTCAGCCTCCCTCTGGAACTTGTCAACAATCCAAAGCAAGCCTTCTCAGAATGTGCAAGAATGAGGAAGGTTTTTACTTGTAACATAATCCCTGAAAATTTCTCCTCTTTTACTCATGGTGATTGCATCTTGTGACAGCCCCTGCAATGTACGTAGAAATTTTCAGCTTAGTGAATTGAAGATAAATTTTCTGTTTGTGCTGAAAGGAAAGTTAAGTACCTAATTCCCCATGCATTTCAGTAAGTTTATCATATACACATAGATGCTTAGTTGCTTGACTATATATCTAAAAGAGTAAGTTACAATAACTAAAAATCTAATGAGTCTACAAGTGCTATTTGTGTTCAGTGAAGCAGCCTTTTCTTTATACCACCTGTTCATGTAGTGCACATACACAGTTAATTTGCAATGCAAAAGGAAAGCAAAAAAGAAATAGGTAAATCAAACACAGTCAGGTGTACAATATAGACAGCGTAAACATGTTATTTCAAATCTGGATTATAGGTTTTGTTAGAAACCTAAGTGTGCAGCTACTAAACTAATGCTCCACACATGAAGAGACTTGAAAGCCATTGAACAGACATTAAGTTTTCACACCAGGTCAGGGGACGGTTCCTTAGCACAGCTGTTTAATGATAGTTAAAATTCTACACCTGTGATATACTGGGAAAATTCCCAGGCATATTTTTAAATGCTGCGTATGGTGTAGGCCATAGAAGCTTGCTATGAATGTGAAAGGCTGAGCTGTATGCTCAAACACACACACTAAGCACTATATTAACATACCAACCTTGTATAACCCCTCAACACTCATTTGTTTCTTAAAATCAATTCCAAGATGGACAATAAAGATAACTGCTCTAACCACATAACAGCTTCTTGCTATTAAGTGGATTTTATACTTGGAGTCACAGTGGGCTTTTCTTTCTTTAAAAGACTCAAATTAAAAAAAAAAAAACTTGTTTGCTTTGTTTTCAATGTCATCCTTCTCGTGGTGTCCTGCATATTAAGTGGTACTCAGTTTACTTTCACCATAGGTTGTACTGAGCATGAACTGAGCATGTCATCCTCTGTACCCCAACCTTGGTAGTCGATGCCCTGTGTGCTGACACGTACTTGCTCACTGCCCAGGTACTTATGCCTTTTCCCCCACTCATCCCCAGCTGCTGGAACATGAGCTCCTGCTCTTCCCCCCATCATTTATCTCCGCCTAGACCCATGGTATGGGAAAGTCAGGATGAGTTGCTGAGGAGTTGTACACTGTGTCACCCATGGGGCTTCCAGCCAAGTGAAAGAAGAGCTGGCCAATGCAGCAGCCATTCCGATTACTCTTACAGATCCCACTCTTGCCTCTGCCCCTCCAGGCACAAAAGCAGAAACATAACCAGATCCCACTCTCATCTCCATTTGATACTGTGCATGGGGAATTTTAGGATTTGGGGGAAGAGAGAAACGTACAACAGCTCCTCCCCTCCATATTTCCATTGCAAGGCTCCAAGCTGCCACGGCCCTCCCCTTCGTTCCACCACGCGGGTGCATAGAAATAAACTGCCTCTCAGCTTGTAGTAGACAATGCTAAATTACCAGGTCCATGCTGAACGTTTATTATACATAATGATCTTCAAATTTGCATCATCAGGTTAGTGCGGTAATCTAGCAGTTGATAGCAGGATTAGGTACTCGGATACTATGGTGATGAATACTTACTAGATGGTTGGGTACTTACTGGGATGAATAATAATTTGTTTCTATTGAATAAGAGAGTACATGTCACTCATTGTTGTAAAATATCTCCATTGATTGCCATGAAAATGTTTTTGTTTGAATTACCAGAGTAGTTGTCCTATCTCCCATGTGCCTCTACCACTTGGAAACAAATGGTTCTTTTGAATCAATGAGTGCACAGCTTTTTATGTTGTTATTCACATTTCTGAAGTTCTCTATTTTTATAAAACTTCCAATTATATTCCTTCCTTGAGCTTTGTTAAAGATAACATTCAAAGAAAGAATGCTTGTATTTTCATCACTCGCGAACATGATCCTGACCTTGCTAGAGAGAGATCTTTCCACTGGAAATCTATAACTATTGTTTCAGTACAAATTCCCTCTGGGTATTATTACTTCTCACTGTATTTTATCTGCAGCACTTGCATTTGCAATGTAGAATAACAAAGAACAAGTCACTAGTAAATCCCACTAGGCAGCCCTTCCCCCCACTACCTCTTTCTTCCACCTTTCCTCTGAAGGACAGATTGTGCCCGAAGAAAACTCTTCACGTTTCTGAGTGACAGGCAAAATATATCCCTGTTTCAAGTTTATAATTTCAAGAAGAATGACTCATTCTTCAATCATAATGTGTTCTCATCACTATACTTTATTTTTTGTGTGATTTGGTTGATTTGAGTCTAAGGAAGTAAGAATCATTAATCTTTATGCGTTTTCATAGGTTGCTAGGTCACAAGGGACCAATGATTACTTAGTCTGATTTCTTGAACAACACAAGCCATTAGAAGAGTTGGCACTGTAACTTCTTTATAAAGTGTTGTCTTTTGCTGGCATGGAAAGACCTATCTATGTAGAAAGGTTGTGGGAGAGTGAAGTGGACAGACGAGAGTTAATCCGACAGAATTAGTGCAGATATATAAAAGTGGTAAACTTTGGTGAATACAAAAATACCTTTGAACCAGCCCCCCTGATTCTCAACTTAGAAGACTAGGTAGAACAAAAACCAAATCTTCTGCAAGTGATTTTGGCTGGATTGTGATAGACCAGTTGTGATTAAGGCTACTGGTACTATGCAGGAGTGTCAGTTGGATCTGATTTGTATCACTGAGGCCCAGTTCAATAATTCCAGAGACTGTTTCAAGATACTTAAGTTAAAAAAAAAGTAACCAGTGATCTACCAACCTCATGCAGCATGAAGCGGGGAAGGAGAATGTCAAACTGCCTGAGATGAATAGGATGAAGACAAGTTCATTCCAGAATCATGCATTAAGTTTTCTAAAGGGCTTAAATACACAGTTCTACAAGTATAATATCTACCAAGTTAGATAGCAAATTTCACACATCAGTTTCCTGAGGTAATGTCAGTCCTCATTGCTATTGGAATCTTCATTTGCCAGATAATGTTCGCAGATGTCCATTTACGTTAAAAAGTTATCTTCCTAGCAATAATGAACTCTCTTGCATAGATTGATTGATTTATTTTCACTTTGGAAGCTGCAGGTCAGCTGATGGTCAAATACTACTGAATGAACAAAGCTAAACATTTTTTTTGCTATTTATTAAATTTGCTTTAATAGGGATTCTACTATCCCTAGCTAGATATTACTATGACAATTTAATAGGAGTGCTACCATCCCTAGCTAGAAATTACTACGCAACACATTGACGTTTTATCTGAACAGGGCAGGTCTTGTTCAGCACTGTAGCAATTCAAGGTATTCTTTCTAGCACTACCCACTTTATAAAAATAAAGCTCACAAAATTAATATTTTATCACTTCATTATCCTGGTATGCAAACTAAGGATTCACAGAGTTCCTGACTCTTATGTGCTCTGGCACACAGATAGCATATACGCTCTAGCTCCCATTTTTCTGCCTAAATGTCTGCTTAACAGAGGAATGCTGACAACCTTTGTCTCATCAAGCCCTAGAGATTTTAAATGGGATCCCCAGATCCCTTAAGAATTGTAAAACCTCGGATAGGAAGGAAAGAGGAACTTATCTTACCTTTGTCTGAGGAAAAGCTTTTGGACATTATATTGTAGCCTCTGTGATAACCAACACTAAATGAAATTAAATACCGTAATTCTATAAAATGAATAGTGAAATAGTGGTCATTAAAAATTATCATTAGGCTTCATATTTACAATCTGCATGAGATAAACAGGATAGATCACATCTTCCAGAACTACTGGGCCAAATTATTCCCATTCTACATTGATTTACATGGTATTACACCAGTAACGAATTGTCCCTTTTTCTGCTCACTTTGGATGACAGCACTTCATATAGAAAGCCTTCTTCACAAGGGCTAGAATCATAACTGGTTATAAATAAATGCTGAAATTCTGCCAAAAGCAACAGAATCACTAGTTCAGAATGTTTGATATTGCTGTGTCTTTGAGGTTTGCTTTCCTATGCAAAGAAAAAGAGCTAAATTTAATGTTATGCAAATTTGCAAGTCTCAGAAAGTTACTGCTCTGTCAAAACATCACAAATCATATTCACCAAGTCTCCTCCCAACTTTTCTTCTGTTTCCAAAGCTCAAACAAGGAGCCAAAATTTGCTGTGGTGAATTTGCCATGGTATTTACAGCTATAAGGTTTATTATGCTCAAGCTTCCTATAAAGATTTTTAAATCACGGCACACAGACTCAATACTGAAGTACAGACCTATGAACTTTGCTGATCATTTATGCACAGTGTAAACAGTGCTCTAGAGGTAATATTACCTATCCCACAAGATTCAGCATAGAACCTGTGAAGTATTTGGATGAAGTCTCTACTTCAGTAACCTAAATCTTGGTTTGTGACTGTTAATATTCCAAAGACATGACAGAACCCAGTTCTGATCTCTTTGCTCCCAAAATAAATGCGAGAAGCTCTAACTGAAGACAGACTTTAGGATTAGGCACTTCAAAACTTCTATAAGCCATTCTAAGCAAGTCTCCATTCCTCTCTACACTCTTGCACATCAGAGGTAACAAAGGTTCTAGAACTGCCAGCAAACAGAGTTACTCCTTTGGTAGTTAGGTTCTAGGTTCAAATCCTACTAAAGACCAAAGTGCAGTCATTATAAAAGTAATGCACCGTCCTTGTGGTCTGAACTATGTTAGACCTTGAAAGCTCAAGATGAACTTCTGCAGGTGAGAGAAGTATGTAAGCAACACAAGGAGAACACTGATCTTGTCCCCTCTCACATCCTGTCCACATAAGAGCATGAGTCTGTCTCAGTTATCCTTTAGTTAGCAGTAGATGGTCTTGTTTTAAATGCTGAATATCTCAGTAACAAGCACCTCTAATGACTGGCCACTCATTATACTTGCAATACAAAACAGTTCAATAAAATAGCATAAAAGTTGTAGTTATACTCAGAAATTTTCTGACATGTTTTCCAATGGCAGATAAAGCCGGCGCAGCTGTACTGATGGTACAAATGGTAGGAACACCGAGTGGGCAGAATTCCAGGTGGCTGCTGACATTTCAGTAACTTTATTGTTTAACCTTATCAAATTACCATCAAGGATTGGGTCACAAGGTCACCCTTAGAGTGAGGTCAGTTGCCTTTTTTACCTCACACAGGATTCCCTGGCCACAGTTGTCGCAGGATATGGGGTATATCCCTCCAGCTGTACCTCTCTTAGTGAGAGCACCCCCCACCCCAATCCAGGGATGGGGGAGTAAAGGGCAGCCTGAACAAAGGAAAAGAAAAAAGAAAAGACAGAAGATACATAGCCCAGGAGCAGCTTGTCTTAGAGCCCAGATTTAGTCCTGGGGGTTTCAACAAAAGAAACAAACAGCCCATTTCTCACAGGACTCCGGCTAGCAATGGACTCAAGCCTTTCTTCAGCACATAACCCAATGCCCTAGCCTGGGAGATCTAGCTCTGCTTCTTTCAGGCCCAGCTGGCCTGAGTTTCTCCTCTTCAAAGTCCAACCTCCCAGATTGACAAATTACACGGTTGTGGCAGGCTGGAGCCGATTTTAAAGTACTTTAACCCCTTCTTGGCTTGTGGCAGGATTATCAACCCCATCACATGTGTAGAATGGATCCAAATAAAGGTGCTAAAAATGCTAGCAGACTAAGCTCTATTATCTTGACTACGTTCATACTAGGTTTAGGGATGGAAGGAATTTAACAGAAATAACTTGGCATTGGCAGGGCTCCCGTCTCTGAACTTAATCTAGAAAAGCAATGATATTCAGAGTTTTAGTAGCCACTCAGTCACTATTAACCTATTCCATTTTTCTTTGGACATGGACATCTTTGTGTGTGTCTTTGAAAATGGTTTTCAACATTAGTTAAATGTTTTAGAATTTCTTTACTTTTGTTTGTTTATTTACAGTAATTATATATATATATATTTTAACAGTGCTAACCAATGTTAGGTTTGGAAGACTTTTTTTTAATTGTAATAATATAACTAAATAGCACAAAAAGTGAACATCAAAAGTAACCACAGATATAGATCTTATGAAATCAATATACCATTCGGAATTTCTATGAAGACATTCAAAAGACCTTGCAAAATAAAAAGCTAACACTACTAGAAATATAAATCACACTATATTGTTAATATGACAGGTAATTTACATATGTTCTTTTAAGGTGTGCAAAACTCTGAGTATAAAGTGAAACCAGTGAATTATTTTTCACCTTTTTAGGCAACACATTCCAGGGGAAAAAATCATTTTGGGAATAAGTCTTGCCCCTGAAAAGCCACATGCTTAGTTTAAAAAGTGTGCATCCAATCAGCTTTAATGAAATATCGCAGCCAAATAAAGACAAACAACTAGAGGCATGCCAGAATCACATCATCAGTTTATGGTTAAATTAGGAACCATACAAACAGACCACTGGACTGACAATGTTCAAGTCAGAAACTTCTGCCTTGTTCAGCTTCAAAACACTCGAAACACACATCATCAGGGAATTGTCAGCACTATGAATTAGAGACCTCAAAACATCAAATATGTTGCACTGAAAATTCAGTATTTGACTTAAACTTCAAGTGTCTTAAAGTAAGTTTATTACTAGGCTTGACAAAATCATCTTGGACAACAATAATCCCCTGAACTATTGACTATGTCTAGAGTGTAGACAGGAGAGGGGTGCCTTTGGATGAGGTTTCTATTTTGCCCACTGACGATTATGTGTTTGTTTTACATTTTACAAGATTCCCCCAGATACTGCAATGATTAGTGCCAAATAGATATACTGTATACATTGAAAAAGCCCCAAAACTATATGCAAGACAGTCAGCAGGACTGTCTTTTTTCAACCTCCTGAGGATTCCCTCAAGATCAAAGTACTGTAAATATGTTAAAGGAATTCTCGCCCCAGACCGCTAATGTTTACATCCCATAGCACTCGACGTGAGAATGTAACACAGGAGCAAAGCACAGTGTAGCTACTCTTTCCAAAGGTTCCAGTCACATGATAAAATGAAATTGGAAGTGAATACAGAGGAAGGTATCCCTTAAAGAAGCTGAGGAAAGGGTTAGGTCTCCTAATGTCTAATACAATGAGGCAATAACCTTCTTTCCCAGCCCCTTCATCCTCATATGAGGAGAGGACAATTGAACCCAAGCAAAAGGTCATATGTGGAAGCACTGGGAGCTACTGCCAGTTCTCCATCACATGGAAACGGTAAGGGATGGAATCCTAACCTGCATAGTGCAAGTTATTGCTGAATAATCCCCAGGTGAGTTAAGTTAATAAAGTTGTAAACTAATTAATTAAAATTGTAAACTAACTAAACCACTTCTCTTGAATCTTGTTTTTCTTCTAGCATATCTCAGAGAATTAAATTCAGAAGCAAAATACAGCAATAACTACAATTAAAGAGGTAAGAAGATAAATCTCCTCAATTACAGATGTTACTGGTTTGAGTTAAAAATTATTCTCTTGTCTCTTGATTTCATCCTTTTTGGTGACAATGGGGTAATGATCAAGTAGTCTGCACTATAAAACAGATGTCTGATACAGTTTTAAGGTAAATTCAGTGGAGACCAAAATAAATAATTTAAATAGATTTCACCAAAATTATTTATGTATTCCTGATCCAGGAACAAGGAGTTGTGTGTTTTGGAAGGCTGTCTTTTGCACATAATATATCACAACCTAGAAACACTTTCTCTTTCTAATCAGTGTGGAAATTTTTTTAACCTGAATTTTATCATCATTACTGATTTTCATCCATGCATTTCATTAAGAAAGCTTAATTCCTGCCTGATCCATTTTAGTTTTTCTTTGCATTGTTGAAACATTAGTTGTAATTGATTCAGCAAAGTAATATTTAATCATGTTTTGCTGTTTACAAATGTTTATAAATCACTTGACAAATAAATTAATGTCATATCACACTGCTTAGCCTGACGTCCCTGGCAGAAACAGATGTAGTGCATTGTCATTTAGCTTGGAACAGTGGATGGTGTTTTAAAATACACAAAGTTAGAATTCCGTAATGCAACCAATTTAAGAGTATGATTGTGCGAGGTGGTTCAAGTATAACTGAAATGAAGACACCAAATTTTGCACAATTCACAGCCAAATAAATAATTTTTTCAACACTTGTTTTGTTTCAAAATAGACGTGAAGACTCCCATACATTCTCATCTCTAGTTCTCACTGCTACTTAAGTCACTAACATTTTAAATTTTACTAGGGAAATCCATGATTAAAAGACAATTTCCAGTATATTAGAAGATGAAGTAAATAACCATTACTTTTGAACATTTGCAAAAAGCAGTTCCAATGAAAGAGCAATGGGATAAACAAGTCTAAATATCACAATCCAGCTAATAGATTTCATTTAATTTAACTCCAATTTACAAAAATAAGCCACATTTTTTAAAAACCAGATGTGACTAATCCTTTAAGAAGGAAGAGACTCTTCCACTTAGAAACTTATCATTTAGCAAACAGAAGGAAATTCATCTCTCTCTTCCCAGGGCCGGCCAACACTTGCTCACCTGTCAGCTTTCTGGCAATCAACATTTCATCCTTATGTCTATGAACTTTAAGGACTATTGACTTTATGGGATTTGACTGTGTGACCTAAAACCCTTTACCTCAGCTACTGCATTCTTCCTCCTACAGTATACTAAAAAAAGAACCTACCAAACAGCTCTGCGGAGAGATGGGGATATGGGCATGGATTAACAACTGGAAAAATATATCATGTTTAATGACTGAAATAAAATGACTCACCTTACCAGAAAAAAAAACTCTGATTAACTAATGCTGGAGGTTTGTTTTTATATAGATATAAATAAATTAAATTAATTAATTCACTAATTAAATAAAAACCTGACGGTGATTAATCTTATATTGTGTTCTTGAAACGCAATAAAAGAATCTTATTGGTTACAACAGGGAAACGTTGTTTTTTTTCTAACATCCAGGTCCTCAGCAAGTATAAAAGGAGGTATGTGAAGTTATCTAACCTGACCCATCTACGAGTCAAGCATACATATTCAAGCATATGGAGAAATAAACCAAAATTTTCACACAAGCTTGGTGTCTTTAGTTAAGTAGCATATTAAAGGTGCTAAGTACTTACCACTTCAAAAGAAGTCAAAAGTCAGTGCTCGGCCCCCCTGGAAGGAAAAAAAGAAATAAATAACCAGACCACTTTTACATAGGTGCCTATATGTATATTAAGTGTCTTAAGATCATCTCAAGTTCCTAGCATAATTGTTCCTTCTGACCTTAAAGTCTTTGAGTCTATGAGACATTGAAATGTTCTCCTATATTCATTTATTAATTATGTTTAATAATACATGTATTTACACTTAAATAGTACTTTAATCTTGAGAGCATGTCACAAAAAAATAATTAATTAACTCTGCTCAAAATTCCTGAGGCAGGTAAAATACTATTTATTTCTTTTTACAAGGGGGAAATGTTTATAATCCCTTTACCATCACTTACTACCCAGGTTAAACAAACATTTTAAAACTGGCACACCTGACGGATTTAATATAATGGTTTAGGTGATTCGCATGGACCAAACTGTATTGAAATTGAATTTAAAAAATGTGTTATACACTGGTTCATATTCAAGTGATCCTAAGGTGATCTCATAGATTCAAAGGCTATGTCAACACTAGAAAAATTTAAGTTGACTTTGTTAAATCGAACTAAATCCAACCTTATTAAGTAGACTTAACAAAGTGAACTAAGTTGACTTAACTTATTAAGGTTGATTTAATAGAGTCGACTTAAGGGTTACTCCATGTCCACACCGTCCTTAAGTCGACTTAAAGCTTACGTCAACCTAATGAACGGTTCTTATTAAGTCGACTTAAACTTTCATTAAGTCGACTTAAGGAATTTTTTTAAGTCGACTTAACGAAAGTCTGGTGTAGACAGGGAGTAATTTAGGTTGACTTAAGGGTCCTTACATTGACCTAAAATTGCTAGTGTAGACATACCCAAAGACTATAAGGGGGAGTTAGGCTGCTCCTCCACTCTGGCTGGTGCAGGGCTTGAAACTGCTGTACCGGGGCAGTGCAGGGATTGAAACACTAAATGGCCTCAATATTACTGAAGCCTCGTGGATCACCTGTAATCTTTGGCACCCCCTCCCAAGGGTGTCCTGCACCCCAGGTTGGGAACTGTGCTCCCCCTTCCCCACTCAAACATTTAAGTTTACTTAAGAGACTGGATGGTCAATGGTCACCTAGTGTGGTTCTGACTAGCAAGCTCTTCCGAGAACACAACCCTCATGCTACTTATATACAAATAAATTGGTGTAGGTCTTAAATTCTAATACAACACACTCACCCTTTCTAGAACACTCATCAGATGTGAAGCAACAGAAAGCAATCCACCTGAGAACCAAATTTCTGTCCCTCATCAGCTAATAAAATCATGTGTCAAGTATCCCTTGTAGGTGCAAATATTACCTGCACCGAAATAAAATTCATTTTAGTTATATTCTACTAAACAAGTTTTCTTTCACAGAGTTCCAGTTCTTTTATTGTACAGATTCTTTGAATTCTTGTTCCTGACTGTTAAGGTCATAATTACAATTGCCCTTTAGTGCTCCAGTTATATTGTCCATTCATCACTTGATAGAAGGTTAGGAAAAGTCCTCAGGAATATTTTAAGAATCTGGGTTAAACGCAGAGTGAAAATAGCCTTTTCCAAATATAAGTATAGAAAGACATACATTTTTTAAAAATTTCCTGTGGATTTGTTTTTTAGAATGAACTGGCAGGGTTTTATTCTTCAGCATCATCAGGCCTTTTATTAACACAGCATCAAATAGCTGTAGCTAAGTATTTCCACTGTGTTACTGATTACATTGCATTTTATACAATAAGATGGTAAAAGATTTGGGGGATAAGGACAACTGATTGACACCCTTTGTATCAATTTCAAATAGTTTCACTATGTCCCTGTTTTCAAGACTAGTCCTTCAACAAAATATTCCATTGCACGCTAACACTGCATTGAACTTGCTACCGTTGAAGACAGTCAATGAAAGCCTAAGCTATTTGCTGGAATGGAAGCAAAATCAGGTCCAGTAGATGCAGGCTAATGGCCAAAGAACGTGCAAGAGAGGCCAAATCCTGGTCCCAGTTATGTTAATGGCAAAACTCTAGTAAATCTGGATTTCAGTCCTATGTAACCATGATTATTCCAATCTTGATAAATTGTATGCATCTTTATTGTAGCCATGTTGGTTCCAGGATATTAAAGAGACAAGGTGGATGAGGTCATATCTTTAATTGATGAACTTCTGTTGGTGAAAGAGACAAGTATTCTGTGTAAGCTCAAAAGCCTGTATCTCTCACCAACAGAAGTTCATCAATAAAAGATACGACCTCATTCACTGTCTCTTTCTAAAATCTTGATAAAACAAACAAAGAAAAAAGCTAAATAGAAGATATTTTGTCCTGCTACAATAAAAAGTCATTTCAACAGATATTCCTCCAGCTATGTGGGATGCAAAATAGCCACTTTCCTTATTGTTCTCTTGCTCTCCTTCATGGCCTCTCAGTAAGATTTCAAGGTAATGAGCATTTTTTGCAATTGTGTATGCTACATTTGCCCTGATTTTAATGATTTCTTCATAATATACACATCCTTCTATTTATGGGTTAGGCCAATGACACGTAATGGCATTTCCATGAAGTGTTTTCAAACCTGCCGTGTGGTTTGAAGAAACTAATGTTATAAAGCAAAATTATTTCTTCAGACCACACAGTTTAAAAAGTATTGCCTGCTAAAATGCATACAATATTGTAGTGGTCCATCCAGCACAGGGCTGAGAAGTACATTAATAGGCCTCTGTGGAGAAGCTTGGACTGCCATTCCCTACTGCCTTAACAGCCTCATAGATAAAGGATGAGGCTGTCAAAAATGCCTAAGTGACTCAGCAGCACAAGTTCTGTTGAAAAACATTTGTGCTCTTAAGTTACTTTGATGCCCACCCAAAAAGAATACTTCATTCTACATCTCTATCAAAGACAGCAGCTTTCCTGAGTTATAAAAACACTTACCAATGAAAAGGCATATGCAGTGTCAGCTAATATAAAGAAAAAGAATTTGTTGATAGAATGTAGAACTAATATATCTGTTCTATTAACTACAGAAAAGCTACTGCTGTAAAGAGAACTTAGCAATAATAAACAAATTTAAAGCGGCAATTTTTTCCTCTTTCTGGTGTATATAATACAGTAGTTTCTGTTTTATACAATAGCTCTCTACCATGTGCCTATGACTGTAAGTTTTGTTTGTTTTTTCTTTATAACAAAGATGTTTACAACCAAGCCCAAGTCTAACAATTTCCCACACACCACAAATGTCTTTTTGAAACATAACTCTTTTGGGGAAAGCAGACTGGTTATTTAAGAAAGCCAATACAAAGTAAAGTGTTTTCATAAATGCTCTCATTTGCATACAGCCCCTCACTGTCGCAGCCTGTTTATGCAAACAAGGTTCACAGTGCAAAATAAGCAACTAAAAGTAGCAGACGCTCAGAACTTGGAAAAAAAATTACCTTTGTTGTTTGTCAATCTCACAAACTTTGTTTTTTTGTTTTTTCCTGATAAGATGGTGTATAGCAAATTTTGCTCTTTTCATTTATTGGCCCAAATCCTGGTAAGTATTGAGCACCTAAAATGTGTATTGATTTTACTGGGAATTTCACACTCTTATGCCTCGCCAGATCTAAATATGTTAATTTTTAGTATTTGAGAACCAGCATTTTAAAAAACAAATAAAAGGATATGAATACTACCCCCAAAGACACACAGAAAAGCAGATAAACACCCAAAAGACCTGATTCTTCACTTATTCTAATTTTACACTGTTGTACCTAAATGCAATTGTGTAACAATGGAGTAAAACAATGGTATCAGGCTCAAATAGTATAATTGGATCTTCTAACTCTGATCATTTTTAAAGAAAAGTTCATGGAATAAGTTCTTTTCCCCAAACTTTGAGTTCTCTTGCAGATCGTTCTTTATATGCAAGTTTATTCTTATTAAACGCTCTCTAACCTCTAAGGAGAAAAAAGTATCTATTAAGAACTATACAAAATAAAATTTACACTCCCCACTTTCTTTGAGTTAATTCCATGATACCAAAACCCCAAGACTATATACTCTGTCTATTTTATAACACTATACGAAATTAAAAATGTTTTCTGAAATATTTAATTCTACTGATTTATTTTTTTTTTCCCTTTTCAGCTTTTAAAAATATTTTTCACTAGCATGTTTCCTTTTGTCAGTGCAGATGATTAGTTTATCGGTATTTTCCAATTTCCCCACTGACCTGATGATCTCCCAATTCACTTACACACACACGTTGTGTTTTGTACAAGTTGTAGGGTCACCAAATCAAAAGTCTTTCTCATTATTTAAAAAAGTACATGAAATATTTCTGAAAGTCACGTTGTAATTTCAAGTCTAAATTTGAGACCTTTGCTGGAAACGATCTTTTTTGAAAAACACATACCATTTGCAAAAAGAGGAAACATGAAATCTCTGTGCCAGGCTGTAAACCATTCTGTATCTTTATTATTGACTTATCACTGGATAAATTTTACTGCTTAATATCTAATACAATGGACCAGATCCTCAGCTGGTAAAAATTGATATTGTGTCATTGACTTCAATGGACTATTTTATTTTATTATTTTTCTTTAACTTCAGTTAAATCAATCATTTTTCCTTTTAGTCTAACTAATATTTGTTCCCACTCAAAAAGCAGTTGGCTACAAGATGCTGTTTTGGTGTTGTGGCCAAAAGACAGTTGTAGCTAGCACATTTAAATTCATTTTCCATCACTTAAACCAAATGGGTGAGATTAAGATGTTAAGGTATTTTGCACCTACATGAACCTTGGCTGCTTTGAGGTCTGAAGAAGCCCTCATTTTAAGATGCATGTGCTATGGGTAGTGATATTGCCCCAAATCTCTGTAACACGACTGTTGGAGCTCTGGCAAATTCCACCTGTGCCTTTAAACCCAGCTAACTCCCACACTCCCAGCTACACTTCCTATGATAGGGCTTGTGAGGGTGTCCTTACAGTCATTCTGTGGTGAGTGTGTGTGCCAAAGGCGTTCTTCTCAGCTGGAATAGGACTTAAATAGACTTCTTGTCACTCTAGTTCCTTTCCTTCACATCTGGGAACCAGGGAGACAGAGAAGAGAATTTCATCCCATATTTATTAGAAAAAAAGGTAGTACACATGGGGAGAGGAAGATATTAAAAGTCAACATTAGTGGTTCCTTATGTAAATATTTCCAAGTAATTGCAGATTCTTTTAAGCATATCATGACTATAAAAATGATTATACATGTCTAAATTGTTTTTATTTGGAAATCAATCATCTTTATTAAAATAATTCCAAAAAGGAATAACTACTCAAGTGTGATCCACCACTGTTCTCTAGAATTCTGTTGGGGTATCCAATTTCATTATCACAACTTTGTAGTGTGTATTCGATACCTGCAGTTGGCCTGCAATGTTCATGTTCGGGTTAATTTTTTTATTATTATTATTAAAGCACAAAATTCTTAAGTGACCTCAGATTTTGTTCCCAACACACTCGCCCACCTATGGAATATAGTAACTGAAAAGTTATTGCGGGTTTTTTGTTTTAATGTTAACAGTGAAGCAGCATAATTGCCTCCCAATTCTGTCAAGATGTTGCAGGAAGAAGTGAGTGCTGTGAGTGACAAATCCATTGATGCTGTCACAAACTGGAAATGAAAACTGAAAAACATTGTTGTCTTTCAGCAGTTTGTAAGGGAAGATTGCTAATCTTGAAAATTTAAAGTCCTGGATTTGATGGAGCGAACCTACTAGATACATCTCTTCCGACAGTTCCTTACATTTACTAAGTTTCAATGGACTATGGCGTAAGATGCAGTATCCCCCACATATTTGCCATAAAACCTGCTCCAGCTCAAATAATCTATCTCAAAATATTTCAAAAGTTTACCTGACTAACAAAAATGTAATATAGACCAAATTTTTATTGCCAGTAACAGAAAAGTGGAATATTGCTGGTTTCTTTGAAACATGGAAATGCCATGATAAAAATCTTTCCAGTAATTCAGATCACTTCTATAGAGTAACATCAGAGAGGAATTTGACACACTACAGTAAAATGACTTTGCAAAAATATTTTTTAATCTAAAGAGCATTTGAAAACCATTTAAATTTTTACCAAGAGTGGTTTTTGTTTTCTTTTAATCCATTTATCAATATTTTCTGCCTCTCAGAGTTATTTTAAGAATTGAAGAAGATTGCCGAGTTATTGACAGTTCTCTATGTAAATTACCATTAATTGTAAGTAATCTCTCTAAGGTTTATATCCATTGCTTTGATTCAAAGGCATTTTCCATCTCATGAAGTTGTTTCTGCAAATTAACTTGATTTAACTCTTGGAAACCATTAATTAGCCATAACTGTCATTATATTTTATTCTGCCAATAGACACCAGATAGCAATCTAGAGAAAATAAAAAGTGTCCTGAGCAAATACAAAAATGTGGATCTGTCTCCAATCCACATCCAAGAGAATTGCCTTGTATCTGATCTGCAATCTGCACTCCATCTTTTATCCGTACCCACATCGACACTACTCTGCTGTTGCAGGTGCATCTCACAGTGCCTCTCAGGAGGAGCATCTGTGTTCATGCCTGCCTCTGCACTGTATATAGATCTCAAAGGTGAGGAATCAGCTGTCTGCAGCTCATAGCCTACCAGGCTGCTTCCATGCCTTCGAGAACCTATATTCTCTCCCCCTGCCACCCTCTCATATAGAGAAAAGGAGAGCAAAAGAACCCCATGCTCTTATCACCATTGTTGAAGCAGCCAAGCAATTTAGGAAAGCTCTCCTAACTTCTTTGCCATATCAGGTCAGTTGGCGTGCGAGTTAGCTGCTTTTACAAAGTGTGTTAGTTTGGCTCTCTTCCTTCATAATATTCTATTCCTCTATTCCTTCATAATATCATTATGATTACATATTATTTCCATGACAGTAGCACCTATAGTATCCAGACTTGAGCAGGCCCTCACTGTGCACGATACGACGCATGCACAATGAAAGATGGCCCCTGTCTGACGCACGATCTGTCTAAACAGACAAGAGGAACAAGATGAGAGGGGAAACAGAGACACAAAGGAGAAGTGACTTGTGCAAGTTCAAAGACCAAATCAGTGGCAGACCCAAGAATAAAATCCATGTATCCTAAATCCCAGTCATTCAACACAATCTTTTCTTCCCATCTAAGAGCTAGAGACTTATGCCCAAATACACAAATGTATTGATACCCCCTGAGTCCCAAGGACATTTTATAGGATGGACTGTGAGAAACCCAAGACTCAATTCCCCTCTCTGCTTGAATAGGGATTTCCCACACCTCTCTTAAGAGAGTGCTCTGGCCACCTGGTTATGGGATACTCTGATGTGGGGATTTCTCCTGTTGAAACTGTTCCATGCTTGATAAATAATTAAAGAGTTATTGAAGAAGGAGCACTGGACCTTGGCTCTCGCACATCACAGGTGAGTGTCTTATCCACCAGGATATAGAGTCATTCTCAAGCTCTCATGGCCCAATAACTCTAGAGCATAAGTAGATATCCTACAAGAGGTGCCAGGATGACAAACCAGCTCTATTTGGGCCCTAAAATCTAAACACCTAGAGGTATAATTGGCATTTGGTCCTAGCTATAAGGATGCAATCAAGTATCCCTGATGGTCTTGCATTACTGACTGCTTTAATACCAAGCCATGAGTCCTAAGGACATTTTATAGGATGGTGAAAGAAAAACCAAAAGGTTTTCCAGAAAAATGATTGGAAAAATGTAGCAAAGGCTACAGTAAACATTTATAGAATTAAAAGAAAACTATTTCTCTAGGAATAATGTTTCTGAAGAGGACTCAAAGTAATCAAAAATTAAGTATCTTTTTAAACTATGCCTATTCTCTTAGTGTTCCTTACACCATTAAATCATAAATTATTGAAATTAAAATAGTAGTGCTTTTCACATGGCTAAAGACAAAAACAAAACAAAAACTTATTTTCTCAGTGTTGAGAAGGGTTATTCATTTACAAATGTAAAAGTCCAAAGCTTTGCTAGGACAGATGATACAGAAATGGCCTCTGTGCATTTTCAAAAGGAATCTGATTTGTTCATTTCAAGCTCCTGAAAATAAAACCTCATTCTCTGAGGTAACTAACAATATATCACTTTTATTTCCCCCATCCCCGGGAAATGGAGCCCATAATGGAAACTCCTCCTGATCAGATGTGGGAATTTGAACAGAATGTTGCTAGAATGGAGGACACATATAATGGGCTGGTTTTTGCGGCTAATGACAAACTGCAGGACTATTGAATAAAGGTAGAAATCTAACTTCTGACTAGTCAGTGCTCCAGCGGATATTGGGTTTTGGAAAATTGAAATATAGATCTTTATGGAAGCATAGTGTTTTCTGATTTTGTTAAATTAGGTTCCACTTACCTCACTGAGAAAAACTGCAGAGAGAATATCTCAAGAAATGTTGGTATGAATTTGAGCTTGAAAGCTGCAAGACCCCAATGCATTACTAAATATCAGGACTCTAATATCACTTCTCTCAATTATACTATTGTTCCTCTAAGGAGGAGAAAAAACGTGTATGAAAAAAACAGCAATTATAGTCTATGGGATCATCTTGTGCTGTACTGCACTCTGTTGGGCATCGTGTGGGATATTCTAGTCAATCGTGCCATTTTAACCCCAAAGAAAATTCGGTCTTTATGAATCAAAGGATTAGTGAAGCTAGCTGAACAGATCAACAAGAGAGGAGGCATGGACGGGGCTCCCAGAAGGTACCATCAGCTGCAGACTCAGAACTTCAATTTTAACTTTGCCTCTTTTCAATGAATTACACATTTGATGTGACTATAAAATTGTCAGTTTATGTTTTCAATATTGGATGCTTTCTCTTTGTGAATTTTTTTTTTCCTCAAAAGAGAATAGAGAGACGACCCTGAATGAAACACATGGGTTCAGTATTTAATGTAGATTTTGGCCCTGCATTGTTTTTCTGAATATTTGCTTCATAATCATGAATATGCAAGAATTTCTAGATATATAGTAAAACAGGTATCTCCTGTAAGGAGTTAATGAGATAAACAGGCAGAAGATTGAGGGAAAAAATGCAACTTTTTTTCATTTCTAGCCCATTTCCTTCTATTATAATCTTAACCATTTCTTAAAACCTATGTGATTTCCACTTTTAACCTATATATAAGCCTATACAAAACAATGACCTTCTTACAGGCTTTTTGAACCATCCTGCAGAATTCTACACTTGGGATATGATTCTCTTTCAGATTATGGAGAGCATTTCATAACATGTATAGAAATATTACAATTCTCAAAAATCATACAGGATTGTTTTATAAAGGCTCTGAACATGGTGATACTTGTATTGTTATTAATAAAGTTTCTGCAGTCATCTCTGCCTCCTTAAGACTTTCTTTGCTCATATCCTGAAAGTTTTAATCTTTGTTTTCTAAGGCACGAAGTCTTCTTGGGGTTTAGCTCATTCTGCCTTCCAGGCAGCTGAGGCCATGCTAATTTTGGCAATTTCCTGTGATTTCACATCCCCCTGAAGAATCATGGGTATATGGGTTTTCCACTGGTTTGATTCTATAATACATAGATATCTATCTCAAATATAAATTATGTATCATTCTCCTATCTTGGGGAAAACTTGTTTTTCCCTGGGTTTGGTCAGAGACTTTAAAGCACAATATCAGTGAATATGCATAATTCCACAGATAGTGATAAGGCATAGATTAATCCTTACTGCACCCTGGGCTTTCATAAAAGGTTTTACCTGGTACACTTTTATAGTATAGTAATATAGCATATAATCAGCTGATTTAATTGCTTATTTGGGGTTCAGGATCCCTATTCTCTGTGAAGACAGGGGGAAAATGTGGAGGGAAAATATGTAAAAGGAAAGAAGAGTAAAAAGTGAGGAACATGCATGTTTGAAACAATATTTCATTAATCCATTGAATCTGTTGTAGTATATTTGATGAAGTAAGAACTTATTTTGTCTGTATTAAACAGGTGGGATCACACTTTTCAAATATGTTCTCTATATTGTGTCACATCAAAACCCTTCACATTTTATATTGTTCTTGCTTATTTTAAGTATGTTTATAGGAAAAAAAAAAAAAACACACACCAGCTAGTTACTTTCTTTGAAAAGTTGGAGCAAAATGAAAACTTGAGATAAGATTCTTTAACAATGTATATTATAAAAAAGATAGATAGATAGAGATAGATACCACACACACACACACATATATTATAAAAGTTCAAACTTTTAAAAGAAAATAAAAATTTAAAATAAAATAAAATTTAAAATAAAAGCTTTTATCCTGAAGACTAAATACAGTAACTAGTAGATGTCTGGTGCTAATTCCACACATACATTTAATAGAAAACTTCAAAGATTGTACATTTCCAAATGTGAACTTTCTATAATTACATGGAGGATTAAAAAATAATTATAAAGTAAAAAGAAATAAATGGCATACGTGGATGGCAGCAACTGGGCTATAAATTCACGTCAATATTCAAAGTTCAATTAGGGTGACAGCTTTTCATGGGTGATGGGCTGGGATCCATTGTGTCTTTTGTCAGTCCTAGTCTTTACCTCAGATGCAAATACAATTTTTAAAATAGTTTTCAGAACGCAAATGAATAAATGAAACAGAATGCTATGTCCCATATCCGAGCATTTAAAAACTGAAGTACATGGACCACTAGTGATTTACAGAGCACTTATGTGAGTGGAAGGCTGGTCACTTACTGCATCTTCAAAAAAGGAAAGGAGGAACAACCCGGGAATTATAGACTGGTCAGCTTCACCTCAGTCCCCAGAAAAATCCTGGACCAGGCCCTAAAGCAATCTACTGAGAGGCACTTGGAAGAGAGAGAGGTGATCAGGAGCAGTCAACATATATTCACTAAGGGCAAGTTATGCCTAATCAACCTGTTTGCCTTCTGTGAGGAGACAATGACTCTGTGGATGTGGGGAAAGCGGTGGACTCAATACTTAACTTTAGCAAAGCTTTTGATACAGTCTCACACAGTATTCTTATCAGCAAGTTAAAGAAGTATGGAGTGGATGAATGGACTATAAGCTGGATAGAAAACTAGTTAGATCATCAGGCTCAATGGGTAGTGATGTCTAGTTGTTAGCCAGTGCCCCATGGGTCAGTCATGGGGCCAGTTTTGTTCACTATCTTCATTAATGATCTGGAGGATGGATGAGATTTCACACTCAGCAAGTTTGCAGATGACAAAATTGTGGGGAGTGGTAGAGATGCTGGATGACAGGGTATCCTATCAGAGTGACCTAGATAAATTGAAGAATGGACCAAAAGAAATCTGATGAGGTTCAAAAAGGACAAGTGCAGAGTTCTGCACTTAGGATGGAAGAATCCCATGTTCTGCTACACACGGAGACCAATTGGCTAGGCAGTAGTTCTTCAGAAAAGGACCTGAAGGTTACAGTGGACAAGAAGCTGGATATAAGAGTCAACAGTAGTGTGTCCTCATTGACAAGAAGGCTAATGGCACATTGGGCTGCATAAGTAGGAGCTTTGTCAGCAGATCACTCAGTGATTATTTCCCTCTATTCAGTACTGGAGAGGCCACGTTGGGAGTACTGTATCCAGTTTTGGGCCTCCTACTACAGAAAGGACATGGACAAACTGGAGAAGTCCAGCAGAGAGCAATGAAAATGATCAGGGAACTGGAGCACATGACTTATGAGGAGAGGCTGAGGGAACTAGTCTTGTTTAGTCAGCAGAAGAGTGTCTGTTGCAGCTGTCCCCCTGCTGCATTTATTTTCCCTTTGTTTTGTTGTTTTGTGTGGCCACCCTTCCCGGGCTACTAAGCTAACTGAAGCCATTGCCCCTGCTCATAGGGATGGCTTTTACAAACCAACTGGGGCCATTGCCCAGCCCAGGGAGGCGGCCTTTAGCTCCTTGGCTTAGACCCTGGCTCGGTGTAGGGTGGACAATGCCCAGGAGTGCAAGACTTAAATGGCCTGTTAAGCTTAAGGGCATGAGTCATACCTGTGGCTCAGAACTTTGCCCAGACATGTCCTGTGCTTACCTGCAGTTTTCCCTGCCCTCTCTCCTCCCCTGTAGCAGAGGGAGCCAAATCAGAGTTACTGGCGGGAAACTGCCTGAGTCTGCCTTTAAAACCAGACATTTTTGAGTCAGACATCAGAAAGGTTCCTGCTTTGCCACCTGGTCTGATCAGCTAGGGGTCTTTGGGGGGGGCCCTTTCTCTACTCTCGTTTTAATTTTTGAGCATACTCCCCGTTTTTAAACTCCTCTCCCACGAACACCGAATTTTTCCTGTGAGATCTCCTGACTATCGAAAACGAACCGAGCCTCCTCTGCATCCTCTGACGCTGCTGCTGTTCCTGCCTCTATTCCTGCTGCTGTCCCGGGAATCAGTACGGCTCCCCTCTTGCAAACTCTCCCTGTCCTAGCTGCTGGCCTTGGTTCCCCAGCAGACAGACTCAAGTTAATCCCTTGGTCTGTGTCTGAAACTGTTTCTAACTCTGCGGCTCCTGTGCCGCTGCTAAGCTCTGCCTCCATGTGCTCTGTCCCGGGGCTCCCTGCTTTCAGCTGTTTCCACTGCTGCAGCCACCATCCCCTAACTCCCACAGGAGCTGTACCCTGGGCTCACACCACCCTGCCTCTGGGACTGCTCCCCCTGGTCAATAGGACCGGTGTAGTGCAAGGCGTGCCATTAGGTTTAGTTTCATTAGTTTGTTTAGGTTTAGTTTTGTTAAGTTGTAACCGTGCATTTTATTAGCTGGTATAAGATGTAGCTCTGTTAGAATTGAATTCTGTGTCTGTGTTTAGCGGTAGTTAAGTGGGATACTTGTTTGCCTGTTATATTGTGTGGCCATAGTCAAGCTAGATTAAAGATAACTGTTTTACTGTATTGCTCCTCTCTTTTTGTTTTTTCTTCTTTCTGTTGTTCATTATTAGCATAAGTTGTATAGTTGCTGTTAAGTTGTTGAATAAGTGCCTTTTGCTGCATCCCTTGCAGCTGTACTCTTCCTCTGCCACTAATTACTCACCTCCCCACCCCTGTCCCTTAACCCAGCCTCTAGGTACACTCTTACAGACTGCCTGCCACTGCAGTCCTACAAACCAAGTTATTGATTCTCATCTGTACTATTACACTTGTGTAAATTCACTAATCACCCTTATTGTGCAATTTTACTGCCATTTGTATCTCATTCATATTCGTAAAACCCCATTGGTTACCATTGCCTTTACTGTACCTCTACACCTATACCACCGTGACATATTGGTTTTTTTTGTAGAATCGCTAGCCACCAGCTGTGACTCACTGTGACACCTCTTCATTTTCACACTGTTTAATAAGAGAAACCCCCTCCCCAATTGCCTACTATGACAAACCCCATACACCCCATTGTTGAATTTTACTGTTTCACATTTTCAATAAAGATTGATTTGTACCCCACTGGTGCGCTAATTGCCCCCCAAGATCCTCTACCTGCTGGCACGGTCAAAGAGAAGAATGGGGAAGGATTTGATAACAGCCTTATACTACCTGAAGACGAGTTCCAGGGAGGATGCTGCCATGTTGTTCTCAGTGGTACTAGATGACAGAACTCAGAGCAATGATCTGAAATTGCAGTGGGGGAGGTCTAGACTGGATATTAGGAAAAACTTTTTTCAGGGCAGGGTGAAGCAGCACTGCAATGGGTTACCAAGGGAAGTGGTGAAATCTCCATCCTTTAGAAGTTTTTAAGGTGCTGTTTGACAAAGCCCTGTGAGAGGATTTAGTTGGCATTGGTCCTACTTTGAGAGCAGGAGGTTGGATTAGATGGCCCCCTGAGGTCGCTTCCAACCCTAATCTTCCATGATTCCAAGGCTGGTACTTAGTGCTAGTTCTTTTTCTTTCCAACTGCTACTAAAACAAAGTTATAGTTGAATTAAATATTCCCTTGTTCTAATTTTCCTTGCAAACAATTGCTGAATATGGCAAAAGATGTTGTATGGTTGCAAGTGAGAGGGAACCTGGTCCATGAGAATTCTCTTTACATGTAGTCTGCACTATGAAGTGTTTGAGAACCTCTTTTATCCAATACTGCACAATTATTACATAAATATACCTGGTGGCATAGGGACTGAGCAATTTACAACCCCTGTTCCAACTGATCTTCAGGGAGATAGCAGTCATGTTTAAACTGAAAGGCTATGTCTACACTTGCTAAAATTAGTTCGAATTAGTTAGTTCGAACTAACTAATTTGAACTAATTTTAGTTAGTTCGAATTAGCGATGCCCCTTCATTTCAATGGCTGGTTAGTTCGAACTAAGAAATTAGTTCGAATTAACATGGCCACATTGGCTAATTCGAACTAGCTAGTTTGAATTAAAGCCTTACTTCTAAAGCCCTATTCGAACTTATTAGAAGGAAGCCCTTAATTCGAACTAACTAAAGCCTAGTGTAGCCATGGTTTTAGTTAGTTTGAATTAAGCCTCCTTAATTCGAACTAACTTGCCAGTGTAGACATAGCCAAAGACAGCAGCTTTAAAAGTGCAATAAAGGGTTTCCTAGAAGCACCATTGGCAAAGACTGCCTCACAGGTGGTCTGAATCATGCTGGATGCCCTCGCAATTCCACTTTCCCTAGCAGTGCTATTCACTGTGGGATTTGTGCTAGCTGGATATAAACCTCCTAGTGGATATGCGGTTGCAGACACCTGGCACTGCTGAAAAACTCACCACTCTCATTTTCCATACAGACTTTCACCCCGACATAGGAGCTTGCAGCTTACTTCTCCACTAGCATAGTGGTGGGAGAAAGCACTCCAACATGAGATATCATTTTTAACTATACTGCGAGCAGAAGTATGAATATCAAACAGCAAATCAAAGACAATGGAGACTACCATAAGTAATGGGGACTTCATTCCCATCATAATAAGCCCAATATTTGCAGGGAATTATGAGATTCTATATTGCTCAGTAGTATAAAGAGAGGTGAGTAAGTATAATAATACTTGGTTCCTTTCTGAAGCAGACTCTCTCACTTATCTAATATGTAATTTCACCTAAATCTTGATAATTTCACTTCTGGTGTTCTACACTTACATTTCTATAGTTACGCTGCATATAAAGGCTTGTTCATGGGAATGAGATATTGCATAAGGTGCTGTTGAGAATTATTAAAAACAAGATAGCATTGGCTACACACAAGTCTATATAAGCACAGAAAGTCCACACACTTCTAGTGATATTTTTAAAGAATTATTTGAAATAAACAAACAAGAAAAATTCAGAAGTGGCATGACCACACAAAACTAAACAAACAGAACTTTCAGTTCAATATATGTGTATTATACACACATACAGCTACGCACACACAACAAAATACTGACAATTTTGGCCCATTTCATTCAGCTATGCTGAAGATCACATAGAACTGAAAGTTCTGTTTATACAGTTTCAGAATGGTCATGTCACCTGTGATTTGTTATTTATATGTTATGTTATTTAAAAAGTCTTACTACATGTGCATATGCACCCTAGCCAGCAAAATATACAGTAAACACCACAGCCTCACCAGTACTGGAATAAAATGATCAACTTTTCAGTATTAGGTGGACCACTAATCGAGCTAGCTGAGATACAAAAAATTGATAGTAGGTGACAGGAGCATAGACTGGAAGTCCTCTTTCTTTAAAAGACTGCAGGAAGACTGGGCCCACCAAAAATGAAATGAATTAATTGAGCAGTACGTGCAACTGAACTGTCCAAAAGACCAGTTCACTCTTCCTATCTAAAAGTCTTTTTTGTAAGTGTTTGCATCTCTGGTGAACAGCTTGATGCAGCCCTAATCAAAAGGTGCCTGGCTTTCCTTAGATGGGGAAGATGGAGTTTTCTGTAAAACGGTCCGATATTCATTCAGCCTCAAACTGTCAGTAATAGATTGCCACTAGCAAGTAAAAAGTTCACTATACAGAATTGTGTGTCCTTTCTGTCCTTGGTTATCCTTACTGTGTTATCTACAGTAGGCAATTTTCTCATGTATTCTTCAGAAGGTCATTTAAAGCTTTTTTACTCTGCAAGATGATGGGGGAATATTATGATTTCCAAGCTTTCGTTAAATTTCCCAACATTCAAAACGAGATGAAAGAGTCAACAAGATTATTTGAATTTAGTCTACCTAGTGCTTACCATTTACAGTACATAAAGACAAAGCTGGATTTTATATTTGGTCAGGAGTTTATATCATCACATTTAATACAAGCAGCAAGGATGATGTCTGTTCATAATATGCCAATCCAAAAGCATCTGTATATCCTTTTCTTTAAGAGACTTCATGAAGGTTGGACTCACCAAAAATGAAATGAATTAACTGAGTCCACTGGAAATGAAATGAATTAATTGAGCTGGGGTTTTATCTTTATACATTTTTTTCCACTAGCTTTGCCTTTAGACAACAGAAAAAGCATGTTATAAAGCAGGTACAGATAGGCTAAAAGAGTAGTTACACTACACATTTTAAGGGAAAGTGTCCTCATTATGTACAATTCATAATATTTCTGAAGGGTACACAATGAGATAATGTTATGTGTGGAAAGGGTACATATAGGGTCTTAAAGGGGATAGAGACACTAGACAACTTGCATTAGTGTTGGGTACTTTCTATGTAACTTTTAGTAACAGAGAGTAACAACAGGATTATAGTCAATAGTCAAGGTAGACAGTATTCCTATGGTTTTTAAAGATAATAGAACAGCAATCAAGATATTTATGAATATAAAACCAGGACAAGGTGAGATGATACTGTGTCTCTACAATGTTTAAGAAGTCTAATATGACAGCGAATTAGGCAAACCAGTAATTGGCAGCAGTTAGATAAGAGTGGATTCACACAATGAGTAAGTACTCTAATATAATAATGGCTTAAGCCAGTGATTTTCAAACTTAGGGTTGGGACCCAGTACTGTTTCGCAGACCCTCAGGCACTGGGTCTCAGTACCCCCTGCTGCCGCCACCAAAGGACTGGAATGCATTGCTCAAAGAGGTAATTGGCGGGTCATAGGCATAAATGACTTTTTTTCAACTGGGTCCTGAGGAAAAAAGTTTGAAAATCACTGGCTTAAGCGAAGCAGCAAACAAACATGGGAGACAGAACACCAAGCACTTACAAACATTCAAACATTACCTGCATTCTCTCAAATTACTTACTGCAACCAACTTTTTGACTAGTCACGTCAAAGTTGGTTTAGGTGTAAAAGACTGAAGGGCTAAAAAAAGCTGTGGCGCGCACTGACCCCAAGTTACAGGCATGATGGCGGCATCCTCCCCCATACTTAGGACTGAGTCCCTTTGATGGATACTTGAAAGAGGGGGAGCATTTTGATGGGTGACACCCCCTCTTCCTTTGTCTTTGAGGAGCTGTTTACATCCTGCTCTCAATTGGCACCGACTCATTTCTCCTTTTTGGACATACTTCACTGGCCATCTGTTTCTGTCCCTTCCTGTTGATACCTCTTTCAGACCCACATACACCAGGTATTTTGCCCCCTTAGCAACCGCTGCCCATATATCTCGAGTAAAATCTTATTAGGAAAACATAATATCAAACCAAAACTGATAATTATAGTGGTGGACTTCCTGCATGAGAAAGGCCTCAACCACCGAGAGGAGAGGGGAGAGGTAGGATACTGGCAGAGGCAGTTAATTATAGAGCGTTTGTTTATGCAGGCGAAACTAGAATCTAGAATGCAGCCCTTTAGCCTGAGTACTTCTAACGAGGCCCAGTCTGATTCTTTGCACATAATAAACCTTAGAAAACAATTTGAGTTATGTGAGGAAGATGCTAAATTCTAAAACTGTATATGGTAGTTTAGGTGCATAAAGGATATCGAGTCAAGAAGAAAGCTTTGGTGATAAGTAGTGCCACTTATATGATCACATAAAAATAACTAAGAGCATCCCTCTTGCTAGGTAATTATGAGTTAATAAAATATGAATTAAATAATAGGAGGCAAAGAAATATATATTAAATATTATAATGTGTAGTATATGCTGGAAAGTCCAAAAGGGGTAGCCATGTCAGTCTAGTTCAGCAAAACTAGAGGACTCTTGTGGTCTCTTTTAAAGACTAACAAATTTATTTATTGCATGAACTTTCATGAGAGAAGATCCCACTTTATCTGAAAGTTCTCCATCTTCAAGCATCTGGCAATGTGGATTTTCTCCCACGAAAGTTCATGCAATAAATAAATTTGTTAGTCTTTAAAAGTGCCACAGGACTCCTTGTTAGTAGTATATGGTTATTGATTGATAAATCAAAAGTGCAATAATACAAAATACAAAACTGGATCCTGTAGGGCTCTGTAATAACTGGACTGGAGACTGAATTATTTAAAAACCCAACATGAACAAATAAACAAAACCTTACTGATATATTTCGAGGACTGCATTAAAAATCCATGCATGGTAAACGACAGAAGTGTGGAAGCAGAAATCAATGACCTGAAATAGTTCGGTCAAAAATTAGGCCTAATTAGTGAGAAAAATGAGTGGATGAACTACTTCACCCTCCTTTTGAGTTCCATTATAATGAGACTAAGACGGGAGTGGGGAGATGAAAACGGTATCTCTACTACAGCAGCTGCTAAGGGATTTTTCATTGCGCTATCCAGACCTTGGAACACAAGTGGGGTTGCCTGACCTTCACCAGCTGTCATCCCAGCCTGGTATTTGTGAGATCCTGTTCTGACTTCTCCTTCCTCATATGTTCCTTTCAGTCCCCCAGTATCTCTCTCTTTTTCTTATCATTTCACTTGACTCTGAAATCAACTGCACTTCAGGACAACAGAGTAAGACAAGATGACTTATCCAGCTCCGCTCACCATAAGGAGGACCAGTAAAGACACGGGATCTTAGCAGACTAATCTGTGACAGATCAGCCACCTTGTATCCTGAAACATCAACAAAAGCCATACTTCCCTCATTTAAAAAAAAAATCTATTTCTTCACCCGTTTATGTCTATCTGATTTTTTAAAAGCAGGAAAATGACTGCCATTCCCTATATTCAAAAATTAAACAGAGCTAACCCATTCTTCTGCACAAGATCCACCAAGGACTACTTAATGTATTAATATACTCTAATCAATGACCTCTTTCTCTGAAAAGGGGGATTTTTATTGATTTAATTAAGTTTATTATGTAAGACTTCCAATTTTCAGATTTAATATTTTTTGCCTTTTATTTATTCTTCGTTTTGGATATCTCAATGAATGAATACATTTCCAACCTTTGTCGTCCTCTTTTTTTTTTTTAGTATAAGTGCCATAATATTAAGCTGGCAAAGTCTCTGTATCCTGAACATTGTTTGAAACTATTAATTGTGTACAGTGACAAGGTGATGTTAACAGCTTTGAGTCTCTGGACCCATTTATTCCAGCAAAATTAATACAAAAGCATGCAAGTCTTTCTTTCTACAGGTGCCTAACATAAACCATGTAAATACTACTCACATGCTTTAAATTAAGCAAGTGCAAAGGAACCTTGCTGAATCAGGGTACATCGGGGTAGAAATCAATGGCTGAATGTCTAGTTGGCAATCAATAACAAGTGGTGTGCCCCAGGGGTCAGTCCTGGGGCCGGTTCTGTTCAACATCTTCATTAATGATCTCGATGATGAGATAGATTGGATGCTTAGTAAGTTGTGGATGACACCAAGCTGGGGGGAATGGTAGATACACTGGAGGGCAGAGACAGGATTCAGGGAGACAGACAAATTGGAACACTGGGCCAAAAGAAATCTCATGAGGTTCAACAAGGACAAGTGCAAAGTCCTGCACTTAGGACAGAAAAATCCCATGCACTGCTACAGGCTGGGGACCAATCAGCTAAGTAGCAGCGCTGTAGAAAAGGACCTGGGGGTTATGGTGGACAGGAAGATGAATATGAGCCAACAGTGTGCTCTTGCAGCCCAATATGCCATTGGCTTTTTTGGCAACATCAGTAGGAGTGTTGCCAGCAGATTGAGGGATGTGATTATTCCTCTTTATTCAGCACCGGTGAGGCCGCATCTGGAATACTGTGTCCAGTTTTGGGCCCCCACTACAGAAAGGATGTGAACAAATTAGAAAGAGTCCAGTGGAGGGCAACAAAAATGATTAGGGGGCTGGGGCACATGACTTATGAGGAGAGACTGAAGGAACTAGGCTTATTTAGTCTACAGAAGAGAAGACTGAGGGGAGATTTGATAGCAATCTTCAACTACTTGAAGGGTTGCTCCAAAGAGGAGGGAGTTAGGCTGTTCTCGGTAGTAACAGGGGACAGAACAAGGAGCAATGGTTTCAAGTTACAGCTGGGGAGGTCGAGGTTGGATATTAGGAAAAACTCTCTCTCTAGGAGGGCAGTGAAGCATTGGAATGGGCTATCTAGGGAGGTGGTAGAATCTCCATCTTTGGAGATATTTAAGGTCCGGTTAGACAAAACCCTGGCTGGGATGATTTAGTGGGAGTGATCCTGCTTTTAGCAGGGGGGTTGGACTAGGTGACCTCAGGTGGTCCCTTCCAGCCCTATGATTCTATATGTTCACTTGTTAAAGAAGAGGTGCAGTTTTCTACTATTTCTGTGTGAACTAAATGAGAATTTTATGATAAGTTTTTATATTCAACTAAGCATGTATTATATAAGAAAAAGTACAACTAAAAGGAGGAGAAATTACAAATGTACCATCTGGCTAAGAGGACTTAAAAATATTTTTTTTTCTGTTTGTGGAACACTACATTAATGATGCTAAGTGTCTCCACCTGCAATAGAGCTTAACGAGTATGAAGGGTCCTCAGCAGCACCCTATAAGAGAATCAGAGCAGCCTAGCCTAGGACAATCAAAGCTTTTTGTTCATGGAAGCACTGAACAACTACAAAAGAAAACCAGAGGACCAACTACTGGTATCTGTTCAGTTAAAAAAGATTCAAAATTAGCTGTTGGTAATTGAAAGCCAGACCTGTTAAATCTGCAAATCATTAGTCTTGAGAGAAATGGGATTAAAAGAAATTGGAAGGTTTCCCTTCTGTATTTCAGAAAACATTTTTTTAAAAAAAGCCCAAATTATCTTACTTTGCAAGGATCTTTTCTCATTCATAAACTTCACAGAAAGTTTTTCCCCCCACATTATGATGCAGATAAACTTGCTTCTATTTGAGAATCATTCAGCACAGACAGTTGGGTTCTGGGTATTCAGAACAGCATTCCTTATCTCCTTGTGCACAGACAGTTCTAGTCAACACACAAAAGTAAAAAGAGTAGTCATATCTGACTGCTGGCACCTTTCTAAGTATACATACACACACACACAATTAAAAAGGCACCCATCATAGCTTAGTAGGAGAAAAAATACTAATGATCTCAGTCTAAATAAAGCTCGGGGATGTGGTTTTAAAACTACAATTCAACAAGATCACCTCAATTCGATGAATTAGATATAGCAAACAAATATTTTCTAATTAAAAAAAAAAAAAAAAAAAAAAAAAAAATCGAGAAATCTCAGAAATATATTATTTAAAAAGCAAAAACCAGTAAAATACATATAGTTTCAAGTCTACCAGCTACTTATTTGGTGACACAGACCACCAACCAGATGGAACCAGGGAATCTGGCCCATTGAGTATTGCCTTATATTTATGGACAAACCTTAGCCTCCCAATGCAACATGGAGAGACACAGACACAAAACAGGGAAGAGAGACTTTTGAAACAAGATACTGTATTTCTTACTTTTCTTTGCTCCTTCATCCATTCCCCCGTTCTTCCTTTTCAGCTCCTATCCTTGTCCCCTTTTCTCGCTATTGTCTACTCCCAGCTTCTGTCTTCTCTTTTTTGTTTGTTTTCTGACTCTTTTCCTTTTTGGAACTCTCTATGGCAGAGTACTGAGCTTCTATTTGATTTGCAGCAATACTCTGTTCAGGTGTCATGCATTTACTGTGCAGAGTAACAAAAAGTAGTAAAGGCCTCAAAGTCAACATCACTAAAGCTATGTCTACACTTGCCAAAGTTAGTTTGAATTAGTTAATTCGAACTAACTAATTCAAACTAGTTTTAGTTAGTTTGAATTAACTTAATTCGAACTAGCATGGCCCCACTTGAATTTTAGTTCGAACTAAGCAAGTGCCATGCATGGCACTTGCTTAGTTCGAATTAGTCAGTTGCATTTAGCTCAATGTGCCAGTTAGTTCGAACTAACATGGCCACATTGACTTAATTTGAACTAACTAGTTCGAATTAAGGGTTAGTTCGAAAGGTATAATCGAATTTATTATTTCAAATTAAGGAAGCCCTTAATTCAAGCTAATGAAAGCCTAGTGTGGCCAAGGCTTAAGTTAGTTTGAATTAAAGAAGCTTAATTCAAACTAACTTGCCAATGTAGACATAGCCTAAGAGAATAAGAGAACCCAAAGAAACTACAGAAGTGGAGAGAAAGCAGAACCTTCTATCTAGTTGTTAAGAAGCTGACTTGTACCTCTGAGTTTGACCTCCATATTTCCTAGCTATGCAATTTTTTAGTAGTTTGTCTTGCTGTAATTACTGCACACTAAGGTTGAGATTTTCAGAAGTGCTCAGCATTAGCTTAATTTTGCTCCATTGAAGGCAAGTGTTATAATTTATTTCATCGGCAGCAGAATTAACACAATGCCAAGTGCTTTTCAAAATTTTACCCTAAAACTCCAAAAAGAAAACCTTAAAACAGGGTTTGGCAACCTTTGCTGACTCCTGTGCCAGCCCCCTCCTGGACCCTCAGCTGGTGCCAACGGCCCACTCATGGAAAGAAGCCACCTGGAGTGGCTCCTCTCGGCAGTGTGCCTGGGGACCCCTAACCCCAGGCACTCCATGGAAAGAAGTTGCCTGGAGTCACTCCTTTTGGCAGCGGCACACCACAGAGAGGAGCTGCTCTGGGCGGCTTCTTTACATGGTATGCCTGGGGCATGGAAATGGCAGGGACCTCTGCACTGCAGCTGCCCCTGAAGGAAGCCACTTGGAGTGTCTTTTGGTGTCAGGAGTGGCAATTTCTGTGGTACCACAGAGGATGCTGAGTACCGCTCCAAATGGGATTGTGTGCCACTGTTGGCACGCGTGCTGGGGGTTGCCTACCCCTGCCTTAAAATTTCTCTGAAGGACTCTGCTGATCCAACAGCTTATACTATCCCTTCCTTTGCATTGTTCTCTGATGTCTCCCCCATTGTGAGTACTCTCCATAGCCCTTATCCTCTGCAACATGCATGCACTGCTCATCAGTGCGATGAAAGAGGGAACCAAGAGAAGCTAGTGACCTGGCCCAGAGAGAGATAAATGGACCAGCACAGGAAACCAGGGGGATGCATGGCCAAGCACAAGGAATCAAAGCATCTGGCAATGTGGGATTTTCTCCCACGAAAGCTCATGCAATAAATAAATGTGTTAGTCTTTAAAAGTGACACAGGAGTCCTTGTTTGTTTTAATTTAATTTAAATACAAAACCTGAAAGGTAAAACATATGATACAGTATGGCACACCATTTACTGAGCAGATCTAAAGCTTTGCACTTTGCCTGCGGTGTCACAATTGGAGATTTCTTTTGTAAAAATGTTAAAATAAAAGTATCACTTCAATTGACTCTAATGCCTTTGCAAAATCCTTGATTTTCTATTTAAGAGAAGTTTTAATGGTAATTTGCTACTTTATATGTATCATACATTTATATTTGTAGTGAATTGCTATTTTCTTATACGCTGTTAAGTTTTTGTATGGAATATGTCTATTAAACTCAATGTGTATTACCCTCTGCCAGCACAAGATTACAGCATTGTTATTCTGTTGTGAAACTGTGCTTGGCTTAATCTGCCTTCATTAAGATAAAATTGTATGTTTCAAAATTTGTTGTAACAAAAATATCTTTGTGCTGAGAGTAATTTTTTTCTAGAAAAGTGCCTCAGCTTTCTTAGATAAAGACAATTACTTCCAGTTGGTTTTCAGCCACTTCCTTCGTTTTTAAAACAAAGGCTAAATCCAAAAAGGGGACAGAGAGCTTGTCTGTATGGCCCAGTAGTTCAGACGACAGGTGTGGGAACTGCAGCGTGTTCTAGCATACTTTACTATACTTCCCATGCGCCAATGCTTCAGGGATCACTGCACGGTACCTACTTAATGGAAATGTCTTGTTATTGAAAGAAGAGCAAGTTAAATTAGTTTCCTTTTATTTGGCACCACAGCATCCAGATAGAGGAGTTACAGCGCACAGCTGGTCACAGCCCCATAATCCAAACTATAGAGCCACACAGACATAGCATTAGACTGGACCTCGCAAAACCTAACGTTAAGTATTCATTTGCCTGCCTCCAGTGTCCTTCACCTTCAACCCATGAGACACCACAAGCTCCATTGCTAACAATATGCCAGTGACACCAAAGTATACAGCTCATCCTAAGATGCAAACAACACCCTAACAATGCCTACAAGAGACCAGCTGTTAGGTATAGTCAGCTATTCTTCAAGAGAAGCCAGCCAAGAATAGCGTTAGTGTATGTCAGTGGGGTGGGGTGGCGGGGGCTAAGGCATTTCTTGAAGAGCTCAGAGGGGATGTTGTCCTTCACTTCCTCCCTTAAACCCATTGTATGTGTAACTCCTCACTAAAACTTACATCCAGTAAGCATCCAGTCTTGATAAAAGTTCTCTTCCCCCAGCTGATTGATAAGAAACTCCATCCCTTTTCTTCCAAAGGAGGATCCAACCACAGTGATCCACACAGTTCTATCCAGATTTCATACTGTAACTTACTGTATCTGGGACTGAGCTGTGAAAGCACTTCAGAGAATCCATCTTGTTGTATAAACTGCGGCTGCTCTCTGTCCCAAGAGCCAGGCTGCCATCAGTACATCATCCCCGTGCTCTGATCCACCTTCAGGCTCCCTCCGTCATTCATAACTTTAATCCTCAACTATATAGCCATCCATGGATCAGGTTCTAGCTACGTTAGTGACATTAATTTAAATATGAGCTTTAGCTTAAACTGATGGCACTTGATAACCATGAGAAAGACATTAAGACTTTGACTTAGTAAAAATGCAGTCTTCTCCTCTGTCACTGACGCGCAGAGAGTTAAGCTTCTTCCTTAGGAAATGAAGCTACTCATTTCATAAGGAAAACCGAAACATGGAGTAAAGAAACAGAAATTTGGTAAAATTGCACAGTCATAAGACTGGAGGAAAATAGACACCAAAGTGACAGAGCAGAAGATGAGCATGTGCTGACGTCAATTGGAGGAAATTTAAACTAAGAAAATCTTTCAGAGGGGAAGATTAGTTAAATCTAAAGAGCAAACCAAAGAACCAATCCTCAAATTCTTTAAAAATATCACTATTTTGTTTTTAGTTAGAAAGAAGGAAGGGATTTTTACATGAAGAGAGACCATCAAGGAAAGCCACAAAATTCAAATTCTAGCACTTTCATGAATCCAGCAAGATGTGGATAAGCCAATAGTAAATGAGGAAACCCAAAGGCCTAATTTCACCTTATTCATGTAATGTTTAGTTAGACTTATTTAATTCTTGAGACATCTAACACAGAATTGCAGTTAACTCAGGATCTTAGTGGAGGGGGTGAGGGGGAAGAGGAGAGAACCCTATAGGATTAATTGTCTCCAATGTGGTTATGAAGACGCAGAGTAATTTGCTCTGGAAAACATATATAATAAAATAAAGAAATTAGTATACATACATAGCCATACTAAGAAAAAAAGTAAGGAAATGCAGTAAGATAGATTGCTACAGTGTACAGAATGCCTTTAATGAAAGTCAAAAATCTAATTCTGTTTAAAACAATGATATGGAAAACAGTGAATGCAATTCCATATTCAGCCATCTAAAAATAAACCGACACCTTTTTACTAGTTACAGAATCCCTTTATCAATGACCAGTTCCGCTTACAGCTATCAGCATTATTGACTAGAATGGAAAACAATCTGAGAGCTCATAAGGTAATAGAGAATGGGAGATCAATTCTTCTGAGGTATCTATGTTCCTTCCAAGCATTTTCCTTGAAACAAGAACACATTTATGAATTTATATTCAATGCAGAGTCTTCACAATATTTCATTTAATGGTACTAGATATCTCTGCATGAGGAGAATTGATCAAACATACGAGTTCTCTCTAGCAGGCTTTTATAAATGATTAACACCACCAGTCTATTTTGGTTTTCACTCTTTACAACCAAGACCACCAAAGTGATCCTTTTCATTTATTTGTTTAAACTTAGTACGATTCAGTGGTGGACATGGTTAATAATTGAATTTCTTATGCTTTTCATACCTCCAAACTTCAAGAACCTCAAAGTCTTTTTCAAAGTTATTCTCAAAATTATCTACAATTTATAATACTCCACTAAAGTTGTTAAGAGCTATTAGCAAAATCCTAAAATCATTTTTTTTTTTTGTATACAGTATCAATGGTTCCTAAATAAAGTGTAGTATACAAAACAGAGGAAAACTATTGAATGTATTCGAGGACAATATGGTACATATGAAACCCATGAAACTTGAACTAGATCAGAGATGCTAAAACACAAATATATCCCTAAATTAAAGTAAATGCAGATGAAAATAAAATCATCCCCAGTGCTTAAATACTTGCACGGAATCCAAGGGCTACTCCGTTACCTCAGACTCCTGTTAGTGAAAATCAATAGCTCCCAATTGCAAGTGATGGTGGAGGAGGGGTGTGTGAAATCTACCATAGACAATGTGGTCACATTGCACATGGTATGAACAGAAGCGTAATCTCTGATGTCAGAGTTACACCTCCTTGCAACTAGTCTGAATTTGGTCTTCAATAACTGATTTTTACAAATTCCAAAGGGGTAGCCGTGTTAGTCTATTGTAGAAAGACAACAGAGTCCTGTGGCACTTTTAAAGACTAACAGATTTATTTATCACATGAGCTTTCGTGGGAGAAAATCCCACTTCGTCAGACGCTTAGAAGATCTTCAAAGCGTCTGATGAAGTGGGATTTTCTCCCACGAAAGCTCATGCGATAAATAAATCTGTTAGTCTTTAAAAGTGCCACAGGACTCTGTTGATTTTTACAGCTATAACTGACTTGAAAATAAGACCCCCTATTTTATGGATTTGCCAAACTGCTAATTATCTTTGAAAGCCATTATCCCAATAATTATGTGCATAATGGGCTCGATTCAGCTCTGGTATAAAAGGATGCAACTCCATCGGTAACCACATTCCTCACAAAATTGGCTTCTATGAAAAATATAAGATCTGAAAAGTTATTCCAAGAAAAAAAAATGGTTTTGATGTGAGAATCTTTTAAGAAGAAAAGTGCTTCTTCATTCCATGCTACTTCACTGTAGTTGACAAATGGATACTCCTTCAGAGTAATGCATGAAAGTGCCTCACTGATCGCCCAAATGCCATAATTTAGAGGAAGGTCGGTGCAATAATTCCAGTCTAGGTTTTTCAGATCCATAGTTGTCAGTTTGGCTTTTTTCTGTATGTCTTTTGATTATTTAAAAAAAAGTGAGAGTTACCTGTCATCCCTTGAAACCACTTCACTGCTCAGATTTAACCAGATTATGATGATGTAAACAGGACTTTTTCAGGAATGTGAAATCTAAGATCAAATGACAAGAACTAACATTGTTTGAAATGGCTAACAAAGACCATTTATATTGCATCAGCAAGAGCAGGAGGCACTAAGATGGCACTCTGCCAATGACCATCATATTGTTACATGCCTATCCTATTAAATGAACTGAGAAGAGTGGCAATCCTAGCTACCATGTTTTTCTTCTATGCAGCATTGTTATAACCGTCTTGGTCCCAGGATATTAGTGAGATAAGGTAGGTGAGGGAATATCTTTTATTGAATCGACTTCTGTTTGTGTCAAATGAGCTTTCATGCTTACATGTAGCTTGAAAAAAACTATTAACATTACTAAAACTAAAGAAGGAAGTTTAAAATGTTTTGCTTAGATTTTCACCCATCAAAAATTGTGTTGAAATTGTTCCCATGAAATATTTGGTTTCAATAAAACTGTATTTTCCAACAGAAATTTGCTCCACTGAAAAGTTTGACTAGTTCTAATCTTTTCTTAAAAGACAACTATAAATATTCTGGCCAAGTTTTTCAAACTTTTGCACTTAAACATTTTTAAGAGTTGCTGGATACACTCAACTTGAACTGAAATCAATAGGAGCTCTGGATATATAGCACCTCAGAAAAATATAGTTAGTTATCAAGATATAGATTCAAGTTCTTCTTTATACATCCAATTGTATGCCTCCTGTCAATAGTTTTCTGACATACCTAATTATGGCACCTATACCAAGTAGCTACTTAACTTGGTCCAGCAGGAACCATCTTGATTCTATGTTGTGCAGCACCAAGCAAAAATAGGGTCTTAGTCTATGATTAAGATTCCTAAGTGCTATAGTAATACAAAGAATAAATCACTATACTCAAAATTTCATTATTTTACTGCTCAGATACCATGATCATGGGTGCCATTAGATAACTAAAATAAATCTGATTATAAAATAAACAGGTGCATAAGTAGGTTATTCAGGACCTCTGTAAACTAGGGCTATGATCTGAAATTTTGATCCAAACTTTCATAGATGATCATTGAATTTTGGATTTTAAATATTTTCCTACAAAACTAAAAATTTAACAGATGAGCAGTAAGTTTTAGACTGGCTGCTACTTCAGAGTGTTAGAAAAGTATTGATATCACAGCATGATGCATTTTTATGATTTCTGATTCTCAAGTGTATCAGAATACTAAGAGTGACACTGTGTAGTGTTTTGAGAAAAATATGCGCAAGAAAACAAAATAAAGCTCTTTTCCTACTTGATGTTAGTAAAAGTGGTTTAACAGTTTTCTTAGGGGTAGAGCAGCTAAATCCTTAGGAATACTTTTTTCTTCTCAGTTTTTAAATCCCAAGTTTTGTAATAAGGAATGCTGGGGAAAAGAAACTCAGAAAAACTTGTACAATTAAGAAGAAATTGTCTGCAAGATATGTGGTTTGTATTATTTCTATCTGTACTTGAACATGCAAATGTGGTAAAACTGATGTTTATTATTCATCATTTTTGTTAGACAAACTAGCTCCTTTTAGGCAATAGTCCACACTGGGCTCTGTTACAGTGGAGAAAATCTAAAATAACTCATAATTTCATTTACATCAATTAGGCATGATTTTCTCCCACATGGGCTAGCATGTCCTCTCACTTAGTTGATTAGGTACTTCAATTTTCATTGGTGGATAATAAGTAAGAAGAGAATCAAGGCTTTAATAAAGTCCCTGTGACAGAGTGAGCCTACCCCAGCACTGAAGGCACTCAGCAAACCCTGTGGGTGGCGGAAGCCCCACCCCATAAGCCCTGCTGGGCATGCTCTGATTGCTGCCCCAGTATAAAGGGAGGCAGCTTAACTCAGGGGGGGCTGGGAGGAGGAGGAAGGACCTCTGCCTGGAGCTCTTGCCCAGGAGTGTGGTCAGTCCCCAGTTGCAGGAGAAGGAAACCCTCTGCATACTTGGGAGAAGCAGCCATCTTGGGACAGCTGCCATGAGGACAACCAGCCTATGCAGACTGTGTGGTGTGGATCCCAGAGTTCCCCAGAGCAGAGAGGACCAAACATTGACCAGGACTTATCTGGGTAGGAAGCAGTCCAGGGGGCCCAGGTTGGATGGTTTGGGGTATGGTGGCCAGAAGCTGGTGTGTTTCGGTTGGATTCCCTGCTGGCCAGGTGCCATAACCCCCACACCCCTAGGGCCCTTGGCTGGGGCTCAGTGGAGCGGGAGGGCCTGAGCTCTCCTACCTGGGTGCCTCTCTCCCTGTGGCTGCTGGGCCGGACTACCCCGACCTGGGGGCTTGTATTATAGACTCTGTGGCCACTAGGCCAAACTGCCCTGGCCGTAAGAGTGAGCAGTACAGTTGCGGAAACCTCCCCGTATGTGTGCCTCTCAGAGGTTCCCCACCTGAGAGGCCAGTGGGGGGACCCAATCTGCTACAGTCCCCCAGAGAATACACAAGAGAATCATAATAGCTGTCATACTGGTTAGTCCATGGTCCATCTTGTCTACCATCCCATCTCCAACAATGGTCCATACCAGAGCTTCAGGTAGTCAAAGGTTTATGATCTCCAAGTCTGGGATTACAGCCCTGACCAATTTGGCTAATAGACACTGATGGACCTATCGTTCGTGAACTTAACCAGTTTTTTTTTTTTAAACCAGTTATACTTTTAGCTTTCACAGTATCCCATGGCAATGAGTTCCAAAGCTTAGTTGTGTGACATTCCATACCCTTATGATCTTTGTTGCCATTCTCTAAATTTCTTCAAATTTGCTCTTTTTTATAACTTATTTTGATATTAAAGGGACAGAACTGGACAAAGTATTCAAGCTGTGAGCACACTGAAGATTTATAAATGACATTGATATTTTCTGACTTACTGTCTATTCTTTTCCTGAGAGTTTCTAACATACAGTTAGCTTTTTTTGACTGTTGCTGCACAATGAGCAGAAAATAAATTTTTGGTGTTAATAGATCATTTAGAACCCATCATACGTCAGCAAAGAGAGAAACAGCCTCATTCAAAAGATACATCTATAGCAGAAAAAATATTTTCTTCTATAGTTCTTTCCTATAAAGCTCAGAAAAACATCAAAATGTTATAAAATATCAGTCATTAAAGGTTTCTCTACACACAAACTGGAACCAAAATAACTCAATTAATTGAAACTCACTTTTAATTATTTTGATTTAATTTATGGCAAAAAAAGTCAATTTAAATTTGAAACAGGAGTGTCCCCACTTGTGCCTTGGACTAGTGCCAAAATAACTAAAAGGTACGAATTATAACTAAGTTAGGTCTTATCTACACTGAAAAAAACTGCACAGGATCGATTGAGTGGCCAGTGTAGACCCGCTCAATTGATCCTGGAAGTGCTCTTTGGTCAACTCCATAACTCCATCCCTCCAAGTGGAATAAGGTTGCATTGACTGCAGAGCACTTCAAGTTGATGGCAATGAATGAAGACAACACAGTAAGTAGGAATAACTAAGTCAATGGGAGATGCACATTCTGTAGTACACATCCTTTTGACTTAGCTGCCCCAGTGTAGACTAGGCCTTAGTTATTTTGGTTCCAATTGATGTGCAGACAACTGCCCACAAAAAACCATCAACACCACAGAGTAGGCCAATTTCAGAGGTGAATCTAGGCTTGTCTGGAGGAAATCTAAATGTTTTCTGATAATTTCTTCTGATGCTAAGTTAAGGTTACTCCAAAATTAGACTCTCTACACTCACACCCACTAATTAATGAGTACATTACATATCAACTCCATAGATGCCATAGCCGCACTATATAATAGGAAGAAGAAAGGGAGGTTGGTTGCCTGATTCTATATAGGAGAGGTGATATATATGGGAGAGGTAACATCCATGAGAATCTCTCTACTAAAATATGGTCCGCATTATGAAGAAGCTTAAGAACCTGTGCCATAAATATTCATCTGTTTATATCTAGTAAGAGAAGCATAACCTAAATAACCTATAATTGTTTTGTTTGGATCTGACTTATTCAAACCAATGCACATCAGAAATACCTCTTCTGAGCTCAAGGAGTTACCAGTACAAAGGTAAACATGGGGTTAATATCAGAGTTCATCTTTGCCAAATAGCAAATCCTACTAAGTTCTTTAGCACAACTAAGTTAGAATGACTGAGCAGATACATTGTTTTAAAGATTTTTATTAAATAATTTATACTGTAGTAGAGCCAAAAAGCCCTCATCACAGACTAGGATCTCATTGTTAGAGCTCTGCACAGATACAAATATGTGGATCTGCATCTGCAAGAAGTGGTCTGTGGATACCTGCATTGTATCTGGGGATGCGGATATAACGTGAATATTCGCAGATTTGCAAGGCTCCACTCATTGTGCTAGGCACTGTACAAACAGAACGAGAAGCATAGTGCATTCACAGAAGGGCTTACATTATCAAAACACTAAGTTTTCTTTGCCTACTTATATTTAGTAGGCCTGAGTCTACTCACACTGGCACTGATATGAATCAGGAATAGCTCTAATGAAATGACTGGACTCATATCAGTGTAAAACTGGGGCCAGAAGAGACTCGGGCCCACTACTTTAATAAAGAACAACTGGTTATCTCAGCCTGACTAGAAACAAGAATCATTTCCCAAGGACTTTTTCTTAACAAAAAGCTACTCTTCCCACTGTTGAAAAGATGATGCAATGAACATTATGTAAAGGCCATGCTTGCTAATTAAAAATATAATTAAATGTTTTATCAAGTCTTTAATGTTACCTAGACAACAAGCAACGTTTTTCTCACAACTAGCAATAAAGTATGTCAAAGGAATTCAAGAAAAGCCACAAATTTTAGTGGTGTACAGGATACTAACTGAATGTCTAAAAATAAGACCAAGTAATGAAACAGCATTTCTCATCTTGCTCTGTTATTATCCTACATAGTGTAGGAAATCATGTTTTATTGCTCATTATTACAGAGAAAATTATTTAAATAACCTATGGCCTTCACTGCAGATGCCTCCTGTCTCAACCCAAATAAATTTAAGAATTTATTATGAATCAATTGAACAACAATCTCTCTAGTCCATTCCAGATGTAATTATACTTACTTTAAAAGTGCCAAAGAAAAGATTTAAATTTATCATTTGCTCATTAAACCTGTAAAAGACTGTGTTAATTGGATGTCAACCTTAGTAATTCACTTACATGTTTGTAGACAATTAAGACCATAAGATTTATAAGCTACTAATTCTAAAGAGGTAATATTTACTGACTTTAGTGAAGTTTGTAACTTGAAGATGAATTAAAGGTGGTGGGAGTTATCCCCGTGAAAAAGGAAAAAAAACCCACCGTAATAAATGAAGAATTGCAATAATCTTTAAGATATAAACTGGTACCTTTATTATTTGTTCATTCAAGTTCCTTGGTAAGAATTGTGGCAACAAGTGGCCATTAATAAAATTTGTAAAATATTGCAATTACTTCAAAGAAAATTGGAAATTGACATAGCATGCCAATAAGATACATGCCAATTAAGTCACCTATTATGGTATAACAATACTGAGGCAAGTGATAGTCTTATCTACAACCATTAAAAGTAATAGAGGTGGTAGAAAACCCTTACCTCATACAAAGGAGGTAGTTGTGATAGAAAAATATATACTAGTGCACACAGACTTTATCTGTTTTGAGATAAATAGATATTTTCTGGAGGATTCAGCACTCCAGGACCTGGGTGGGGGCAGAGTCAAGTCAGTGCAGGCTGGTGCCCTGGTGGTCTGGCTAGATGGGGCCGGGTTTATTTTTGTAGGGCAGGAGGTGCTCTCCCAGCCCAGGATCTCTGGGTTGCCGCCCCTAAGTCCCTTTACTCATCTGGCCCTGGCTGCTGCCTGTGTCATGCAGCAAGAGGAGGCTGTTGAGGGCAGCAGAGAGTGGTAGGCAGCAGGTGCCCCAAGTTGAGCTGGCAATTTTCTGTGACACACCTCCTGGCTCTTTGGGACACATGTGTCCCAACACAGTGGTTGAGAACCGCTGCTCCATAACACAACATGTAATCTAGGCCTAGAAGCCAACAGCCATTCTAGAGTAAGGTGGGATGAACTGTACCTCCATTTCCAGGAGAAGCCTACTTTATCTCTGTATGCTATCTTGCATACTAAAAAATAAAGTACAGTAGTGTTTGTTACATTGTAGCTTTCCATTGTTTTTAATCCAACTTCTGTTTGCATGCCATGAACCATAACATTCTCATTTTTGTACACTCTGGGCCTAATTCACCTTTGTACTTCTTCTTGTATAACTGTTAATATCAGTGAGAAGGAAGTAGTGCAGAATGGATGTAAAATGCTGCCAATTTCACTTGCTTGATACTAGGCTAAGATAAAAGGTAGTGGTCAATTCCATCCCCACACCCAATGTCACAGTGGTTCTTCCTGTGTCCATGTATCCCTCTAGAACAGGGGTGCACAATGTTTTTTGGCCAAGGGCCAAATTGCATTTTCTAAGGCCAGTCAAGGGCCACAAATGCAACATTCGTGGGGGAAGGGAGGGAAGTCATGTCATGTGATCCCCCGCTTGCTTCGCTCCCAGAGGGCTGCACAAAACATGCTCGCAGGCCGCATGTGGCCCGGGGGCCGCAGGTTGTGCACCTCTGCTCTAGAAAAAGGTTTGTATGCTTCTGGGTCATGACTGAGAAGCATAAATTCTAATCTGAGCATGAAAAATTTGGAGACCTCTCTGACCACCACAGAAGTATAAAATTCAGATTACACAAGAACAAATGAAAGAAATATACCACGTTCAGTGTCTTTATTAATGCATCATTTATTTTAAAAATATTCAGAGACACTGATCCAAAAATTACACTTTTCAGTATTTGTTATTTATGATTGCTTGTTACACGATAAGTGATCTGCATATAAGATGTAAAGTCTTTTCCAAAATAAGCCCCCAAAACATCAAATTTTAGGCAAATTTGATTTTAGATGGTTATATTTTATTGGGATTGTGCCAAACTCATGTTTAGTACACGGATCTGTGATTCATGTTAGCTAGAATAGAAGAACAATATTTAATTGGAGGTGAATAAAGAGCGAGTTTTCTGCAAATAGTGTCCTAGACACTTTCAAGACAATACTAAAGAAGTGGGTATAGAGAAAGCTGAACAGCAGATGCCTGAGTAAGGAGGAGAAGAGAAAATTAATTACATTGAAAAGTAAACACAACATATTATAAAAGTAATTTGCTGCTGCAGAGCCTTCTTGACAGCTATTCTCTTTCAATCATTCTTAAATACATGAACAGAATAATCAGATATTAAAATAATTTACTAGTCATCAAAAATAATAAATGAATAGAACTATTTATTATTCACACATCTCTATTGTTAATACAGACTCATAAGTGTGGCTAGGGACAGCACTCTGGATCTTAATATGTCAGTAATAAGGACAACGACTTTCACTCCTGAAAGAAGAACTAGTGTTGGAGAAGAACAATGAATTATAGCTGTGGTTCTCAAGCATCTGCAGAAGGAACTGCTGCTTACACCAAATACAGTCTTCGTAAATACAAGATAAGATTGTATACTGCAGTATTAACCTGAGATGCTCTAAGAGAACTAGTGGGGGAAAATGAAGTTAATGGAGATGTATATTTTCCCTACAGTTAATACTCTCTGGAGAGAGACAAATTAGTAGCTTTTAACAAACAAACAAAAAAAAAGATGCATGTCCTTTAGAGATTTATTAGAATCATTGAAGGGGCCTTAGAAGGTCATCTAGTCCAACCTGCTGCTCAAAGTAGGACCATCCCCAGCTAAATCATCCCAGCCAGGGCTTTGTCAAACTACACCTTAAAAACTCTAAGGATGGAGATTCCACCACCTCTCTAGGTACCCCATTCTAATACTTCATCACCCTCCCCTAAACATTATTTTCCTGGTATCCAAACTAGACCTTCCCTTCCAAATGCTTCAGAACAGATTCCTCAAGGACCTGGTCCATGATTTTTCTGGTGTCTGAGGTGAGATTGACTGGCCTGTAGTACCCTGGATCTTCCTCTTTCCCTTTTTTGAAGATCAGCACTATATTTGCCCTTTTTCAATCACCTGAGACCTCCCCCATTACGGTACCCTGTACTCAAAGCAGCCCGTAACCCATTTTAGGGGACTATTATACAAAACCTCCTAGATAGAAGGATCTTCTGGTTACATGGTGCAGAGACGTGACAAGAAAAGATGACAAGCTAGAGCAGTACCCAAAAAATCCCTGGATCACTGGAATGTAAAAGCAACTTAAAACCAGGTTTGTGCTCTTCTGCTCTGGATTTACAATGAGTATTCTGCAGACAATTTCAGATCATGGTTGCTCATAGGAGAAAGTTTGTGCCTAATTCAAGGCAGAAATTAGGATATGCTTATGTATACAAATAAAAATGTGACATCAGTTCAGATTTGAACTGGTATGCATCAGACTAACTCTGCTACGCATAGCCTAATCCCTGTGACCTGCAGCCTAAGGCTAGATCTACATTCGAAGCTAGTGTAATTTCTGTGCTGATGTACACACAGTCATGTTAGCTCTCATCAAGCTAGTGCAAATCTAAGATATGAGGATAGCTATGGAAGCACAGGTAGCAGCAGTAGAAGCTTGGTTTAGCCATGCCAAGTTCATACCTGTAGGTTTCAGGAAGGTTTGTATTAGCCATAACTCCTACTGCCATTCCCCACGATACCATGGCACACTGCTACCCATGCTAGCTAGGCGAGAGCTTTGAATATACATACATAAACTGGGGAATATACATACATAAGCTGGGGGATCACAGCCTTTGTTTGTAATGTAGGCATTGCCCCAAAGATTTGTATATACACCAGAGAGACTATACAAGCCTGCAAACTTCACAAGTCCACTAACACCCATATATATAAGGACTTACAATCATGTATGTATCTGATTGTTTTAAATATTTAACATTTCTCTTATGGTTTCTTTCCTTTTATAACCACCTTTTAGTTTTAGTTACTAAAGGATGATGGGCTGGCAGCATAGTATTTTGGTTAAGATCCAAAGTTATATTAATCTGGTAATGTGCCTGACCCTTGGGGGTCAGGAAAACCTTTATGGTAAAGAGCATGGAGTTTTAAGTAACTAATCTCCTTACTGTACCTAGTGGCTGACTGGGAGTCAGAGATTGAAATGCAGTAAAGGGAATTGTTTATATTTTGTTTGGTTTCTTGATGACTAGTGTGGAGAATCAGGAGCACTGTTTGTGGCTGGTTGGGAAGTCTGACTTCAGTGTCACCCACCAGTGCTGAGAGAATCTGCTCTCCTGTTTGCAGTTTGCCCTGCCCTTGGCATTTTCAGGTGGCTAGTCAAGGCAAAGATTGGTCACATAAAGTACGAGTTCTACATGTGCCACTCAACCTGAGTTCATTGGTATGATAAGATGACATGGTGGAACATGTGTGCTTGCCACAAAGGAAAAATCCACTGTATAATTCCACATACAAAGGAGCTCAAAAGTGTGAGCAGCAAGGTATCATAGCACCTTAAGAGGCCAGGACAGCATTTCAAGGAATGAGGTGAGTTGAACCCTTTTAGTAGTGCATACAAGAACAGAAGAAGGTCTCAGAAAGATTCAGTCAGACTCGTACAAGAAGCGGAGGGCACATTGGACAGCAGTGATGACATCCTGACCCCTTAAATTCTTGAACATGTCAACTTCAGGCTGCCAGGACCAGAAAGCAACAACGGACAATACTGTCCAACTTCCATACATGCAACAGCATTAACAGGGAAAAGTCCTGTACGGCTTCAGCTGGATAAACTAGACTCAGACACTCCCTTTACAGAGATCAGACACTCTGGAAAAATGTAAAGAAAGCATAATAGGAAACTACGACTAGCTTTCTGCTCAGGGCATCCAGACCTATAAGCCACAGTGTTACCTCTCTACCTTAGTAAGTGCAAGCTTTACCGGAGATTAGACCACGGGGTCAGCTGCCTGCCACACCAACAAACTCCAAGACAATTTATTGTTGCTTCATTGCACAGTACCACGTCAGATTTTCATCTGAAAGTCGTTTCAGTGAAAAACGACACGGAAGATGTTGACACAAATTGCTCAGTACCTACAGCAGTGATTAGAGACAAAATGTCTAACTCGCTCAAATAAAAAAGGAATGTGATGCATAATCACATTAATTAAAAACAAATAAGATGCAATGCTGACATCTTTTGCCTGCTCACAAAGGGAAAAAAAAACCCACACCAACAAAATATAGCGCTCTCACTAGCTGCTTCTTTTTCCTTAGCACAAAGCAAAATATTGCACAGCAGGCATGATCAGAATCCAGTGTGCCTCCGCTATCTATTCCACTAATGCTTTTACAGATTGATAACTAAAACCTGAAGTAAGCATGAGATTTACAAAAGAGAACCTGTTCCCAGCACTCTACTTGTCTCTTCCCGTTTTCCTCCCATTTTTTATTTTCCAGTGTTCACCTAATGGAATGGCATTCTGTGTGCTGTACATCCGACTTCACCACCACCACCAGTGAAGTATGTGACTATGGTCAGTGCAGTGCATTCATTATGGAGGACCCAGTCCTAGGTTTATAAATTCAGACTCAGCTGAATTTTGCACTTCAGACAGTGATTCAGTTTTTGTTATATATAAACATCCTCCCCAAAATTACAGTTTTTTAATCTGAAAAGAATGACTTTTTTGAGAATTTACAAGTAAATCCATTAGTCTGAGTTAAATTAAAGAACCCAGTTTTTAAAATTCATTTGGCACCTCCAGAAAGAGCATTTTCTATCTACACAAAAAATAGTAAATAAGTGATTGAGTAGTTTTTAAAAATAACCTCAGGATTGTCATTTTCCATTATTTTTAATAAATGAAAATCTCATTAAGCAGAGATTGAAGAATGTTTTTCAGGAAAAAAACCCTCAAAGAATGGTTGCAAACTCTTATTCTGCGTGGGAGTGACACCATCATCCACGCTTAACAACCACTGTTACAAGCTCTACTATCTTGGTTCTCCTAAGTGCTCATTCTGATTCCTGACAACATAAAGAGAACACCATCTTCCCTCAGAGCAGCCTGTCTTCATTCTCATTCAGAATGATTGGAAGCAGTAACCATCTTTGCTGAGGGTGGCCCCTAGCCTCTGCCCTACTGAAGCAATGGTGATTCTGACCATTTTGCAAAAGGACAATTCTTCATGAAATTGTTCAAAAAGAGGTTTTATACAATAGCCTCTGCTTAAGGAGAAACTTTCACTTACGAAGGATAAGTGAAATTACCCTTAAATCCTAAATATACATTTTAAAATTTCCATCTATTTAAATTAATATGATTCTAACACCACATTAGATTTCATGATTTTTTAACTCGGGGTAACACTATAAGGAAAAATTAAGAGTGTTTGGGTTCCTTGTCTACACATTTCTGAATCCCAATATTTACATTTTTTAAAATTTAATTTTAGCTGAATTTGTGGGGTTATAATACTCGCAGTTAGAATTATTACAACTTTCCTGTTATGCTTTTTAATCCTAAATTGATATGTACTCTTAAATTCTAACTCCACCTTCACAGTTTTTGTCTGGAAATACATTGCGTTCTGAAAGTATCTCATAAGAATCTCCAGTTTCATTTATAAAAGAAAATTTAAAGTATTTTTCACAAGAGGGAACCAAACATTTTTCATTTCATGAAGTGAGAGAATGTGCATCCATACTTCTTTATGCTTAATATATTCTCTGTGCATGGCTTACCCAGCAGTATACTTTAAACTGGGACATGAATACAAAGTCTTGAAAATATCCCCATGCTATTGTGCAAGGAACAATTTTTCTAAGTGAAAATAAATTCCTAGCTTGTAAAAACATACAAAATCATTTCCTTCCCCTTCTCCACCCCCAAGATATAGTTGTCAATGTCCAGCTTTTTCTTCTATAAAATAGTTATATGATTTATTAGCAAGCGTTATTATGGCAAAAAAAGTTCTGACAATTATTAAATGGAATTCATCTTTTTTTCTTAAGTGGTAAAAGATTTTTGATTGTGTCAGTTCTAATTTAGAAAGCATGAGGACTTAGCTGATGCAATAGCAAAACATGAATGTCTCTTTACATGTTGCTAATAACTTACTAGATTGAAAAGCAGGATGAATTATTATTGCAATTTTAATAATGATATTGGGGCTTAGATGGCCTGTATAAAGAAATTTGAAGTACAATGGTCAGTTATTTTATGTATAATCAAATTTATTGTATAATATTGCTTCACAGTTGCTTGCAGAGATGCTAAGTCAAATTTGAATGAACTAAAATCCTGTGATGGGTATTCGAGATTGTTTAGTCACTGTTCAAGGCTTTCCAAATCAGTTCTCTATGGACTGCATAGACCTGTCTGATTAAAAACTAATATCTCTATGAAATTAGCTTTTATCCTGAAAATAAACTGGAACACTCGTATTCAAAAGCTCATTCTTTATTATTAGTTGGAAATCTCCAGTGCTCTGGAGATATGCCATGGTATTGTTACTAGATGTCAATCAACGAGCTATAAACAGAAGCAGGGAAACTGAAAAATTGCACTGCAACATGATGGCCACCGCTCAAGCATTCCCTCGTGCCTAGAGGGTTCTCTACAATGCCATGCCTCAGTTTCCCTCTTTTTCAGGGCTCCTTAAGCAAACCTCACTCAGTCTCATCTAATCACAACCCTTCTTGAAGTCTGGTTTCTTCATTACCATAAAGTTCCAAAAGACAAAATAAGATAAATCTTTCACTTAGCCTTATTCTGGGTGCAGCCCATCCTCTCCGAGGTACTATCTTTACTGCTGCCTGAGAACCCACCTTCCTTCTTTAGAGGGCACTACAGGGGATCCTCCCTCTCTAGCTCTACCCTCACTGAATTCTTATAGTCTGATGCATCTTACGCCCCCCCCCCTTAATTTGAATAACTGGGAGCACCTGCTTTGGAACCAGGCAGCTGGATCTTTTTAAAACCACAAGGGGCAGACAGTGTGTGACATGCATTTAAAAACAAACAATTAAGAATAAAAAAAATTGGCCGTGGGCATTTTTCACATATTGTATGTTGTTGGAAGATTATCTTAATAAATCAATTCATCGTATTTAAAAATACCTATTATCCAAAACAAATTTAAATATTAGTTGAGTTAGGAAAAGGAGGGTACAAAGCAGTGGCACATGTACCCAGAGTTCTTCATCTAGATATTTGCCTAGTTTTAGAAACAGGCTATATAAAGAAAAATAAGTACAAACCAAAATTTCATAGTCAATGACTTGTTTATATTGTTTAGATGCTGAAATGCAAGTACAATATTATATCACAATTGATTTACTTTATGGTTATATGATAAAAATGAAAAAGCAAGCAGTTTTTAGTAGTAGTCAGTGTGATACTTTTGTATTTTTAAGTTTGATTTTGTAAGCAGGTAGGTTTTAAGCAAAGTAAAAACTAGGTGCATGCAAGATAAATCAATCAGACTCTTGAAAGGGGGACAGTAATCTGCAAAGACTAAGATCTACTGGTATAGAGATGAGGAAGGTGGAGGAAAATATCTACCATTTACAATATTGACTTTTATCCTTAAAAAAAAAAAATCTATGCATGTGGAGTTCAAATAAATGTATAACTTATAACAACAACAACTTGGATCTTCTGCTTTTGATCTGTAACCCCCCATTCAGACTCCAAGAGGGTTAGTATTTTATTTTCACTTCCCATTCAATATGAATAAAATAAAGTTATGACTACCTTTGTGTGTGCACTTGTCTCATCTTCTCAGTCTAGGAAAAGGCTCAGTTATTTAATTAGTTAATGCAAGTAACTGCCGTAGTCCCAAAGATTGATAGAGTTGTTTCACACAACCGACAGCTTCAAAACACTTCCTTCAACCTTTACAAATATCAGCACGTTTCTGACATTATAATAAAAGGATTTGCTTTCACAAAACAGAGCAGTCAATCCCAGTCTATTCAAAGATCATGATACATAAAATATGGACTGCAATTTAGAGGCTTAACACAGTTCAGAGGTAGGAAATAGGCAAAATGGTGGGTCTTTTTGTAATCAACAAAAAAAGTGACCAACAAATGATAATGCATTATAAGGGACAAAAATGTCTTTGCCTCAAAGTATTGCTAATTAAGGGTTTGCACAGCACCTCCTGTGAAGTGATCAATTCCTTGCAGGATCACATGCTGAATGCTCTGAACAGTGAAGTATGATAACAGACAGTTTTCCCTTCAATTTGTATTTTCCAGCCTTCCAGTACTTTATTAAAACACCTTCTTTCTAGTCAAATCCTAGGTCCAAGTGTAATTATGGCTTGGACCCTTCTGGCTTTAAACTGTATAGATAGGACTTTGAGATTCAGAACAGAGCATAGGTATGAAAAGTCAATATAATGAAATTTAGTAAAGACAAGTGCAAAGTACTACACCCAGGAAAGAAGAAATCAAATAGGGAATAACAACTTAAGTGGCTGTATTGCTGAAGAGAGCTGGGTGTTCTAGTGGACCACAAATCAAATGAATCAACAATATGATGCAGTTGCTAAAACAGGCTATCATTCTGGCATGTATTAACAAGAGTCATATGTTAGATGTGGGAACTCTATTTGGCACTGGTGAGGCCTCAGCTTGACTAGTGAGTGAAGGTCCACATATCAGGGGGAAAAACGGACAAATTCAAGAGGATCCAGAGGAGAGCTACAAAAATAATAAAAGGTTTAGGAAATGTTAAGAAGACTGGGCATACACTGACATGAAAAAGATAACTGGTCTCTCCAGTCAACAGTCTTCGAATATGGTAAAGACAGGTATAAAGAGGATGATCCTCAATCTCCATGTCCACTGAAGGTAGGACAAGAAATAATGGGTTTAGTCTGCAGCAAGGGAGATTCAGGGTAGACATTATGATCAGTGGTCTAGTGCTCATCTGATTAGACTTTTAAAGGGGGTTGTGGAAACCCTGCCATTGTAGGTTTTTAATAATAGATTAGACTAATGGTCTTCAACCTGGGCGATACCGCCCATTAGTGGGTGTTTTGTGATTTTTTTGGTGGGCACTACAAAAATGAAGGACGGAGATAATGGCCATGCTCATTCAGCTGTAATTTATAAAAATTAATAGGGTTGTATGAATAGTGAATACATTTTGTTTGAATGAAATCTATTTGATATCCTATTTAAAATATCTGAGTTTAAAATTTAAATTTATAATTAACGATTAACAGTACGACAATGTAACAATTAATTTAATGACAGTGGCAATTTATTAAAAAAAATAATGTATGTAGTTGGGTGGTAAACTTACTGCAAATGTGAAAATATTGAAAAACTGGGTGCTGATCCAAAAAAGGTTGAAGACCACTGGATTAGACAAACATCTGTTAGATAGGATCTAGGACAGTGGTTCCCAACCTTTTGGCTCGAGGGACACAAAATATAATTTTCTAAGTTCTAAAGGGATAGCTGTGTTAGTCTATTGCAGAAAAACAAATTCCTGTGGCACTTTTAAAGACTAATGTCTGATGAAGTGGGATTTTCTCCCCCGGAAGCTCATGCGATAAATAAATTTGTTAGTCTTTAAAAGTGCCATCATACTCTCTTTTAAATACAATTTTTACAACCCTGAAGGCCACCAGTCTAATTAATTAAAATTAAATTCAAATTAAGTTTTAATTATAATTAATTAAATGCATAAATTTTATTTTTTTTATTAAATGGACTGGTGGCCCTTCAGGTTTGCTTAAAAAAAAAAAATTGGCCTTTGAGCCAAAAAGGTTTTTAAAAAAATTTAAAAAACCCTTTAAAAAGCTTTTTATTATTATTAAAGGGCTGGATGCCCATAAACATCTGGAACCTCCCTCACCTCCAGGCCAGCCCAGATTGGCCCCCAAGGAACCAGGCCAGGCTCACTCTCCCAGCGCTGCAGGTTGAACACAAGCCTGGCCCCGGGGCAGATCTGAGCCCCTTCCCTCCATTCCGCTGACTATACAGAACTGGCCCCAGCGCAGCGCTCCCTATAGACCATCTCCAGTCTGGGTCCGTCCACTCAGGGTGTTCTGCCCCACTCAGGACCAGGACGGGGCACCCCTGCCAGCCCTTACCTGGGCAGCGCCCACTTGGCCATTGGCCCCAGCCCAGCCAGCTCTCTCCTGGCACTAGTTCTCATGGGTTCATTCTTGAATAAGATAGAACTGGGCTTAGTACAAGTCTGTTGAAAGGTAGGAAGCCAACTACAGAGTGGAGTAGGTATTTTCATCCTCCCTGTATACCAGCCCAAACATCCCCTGAGACTGTTTAGCCAAAGGTGTAATGATCTTGAGGGTTCATTAAAGACCATACTGATGAATGAGTGAGGAATAGAACTTTAACACCACAGACAGGAGTGATTCCCAGGTGTGTAGCTAGGAGTAGCCATGTTGTATCACCTGTAGGGCACGTCTCTCACTTCACACCACACTGACCCATGCTAGGGAGTCTCTCTAAAATCACAACCTTCTACAAGCATCTCTCTACAAAAGGTACAACCAATTATGAGGCACCTTACTATCATGAATATCAGATGAAAAACCATGAACTTTAAAGAGATATACCTTTAATTGAGAACAGACCATCATTTAGAATGAAAGTACGAGCGCATGACTCACCAAGCCATCTGCAACCTTGTGGCCAGGCATAGCACAACCTGCACTCCTCCTTTGGTGTACTCTGCTGACAGCTGCGCCAGTGATCTGCTCGTCGTAACAACTCTCCAGCCAGGTCACAGAGTCTGGAGTAACCCAGTAATCCAATAAACTATAGTCCATTAACCTTTAGTTGGCCCTTCAATCCAACTCTGGATTTACCCTGGTATCAGCCAGTTTCCAGAATCCATACCTCTTGTGTCCAGAGGTTTCCACTCTACCTTCCTCAGTGGGCCAGTTGGGGAACTTAAGCCCACCCTCTCCCCTGGGTTCCAATCCAGGGACTCTTTAATAAACAGCCAAGAGCTACCTAGGCAAATCCTTACTGCCTCTTTGGATCACTTCCTTTCTCAACCTGTCTTGGGGTTTTGCCACAGTCTTTTCTGAGGCTATCAGTGTATCATCACCTCTCTCAGCTGCTTTCCCAGATGCACAGCAGACCTTCTTTGCACTTTCTACCACCCAGCTGGTTCTGCAGCAGCAGCAGTTGTCTCCATTCTCCTTTCAGGGCAGTTCATGACCCTGCAGGCTTTTTTGCTAGTGCAGAGATATCTGAGTGAAATCCTTCACCAGTGCCTTGTACTCCCTCTTGCAGACCTATCCTCCTTCAGGGAGAAAGAGAGCCTTTCAATTCCCTGACTCCAGGCAGCCTTCTCACTCTGTGAAAACAAACTATTTTGCTTCCTAGTCAGCCGCCAGCTGAACTGTGTTTTACCCTAATAGCACCTCTCTCCAGGCTCAATAACTACCGCAGCTGTAGAGGGGTGGGACTGACTGACTCTACAAACTCTTTTAAATCCTTTCTGACCCATAGTGCGGTTTGTACATCACAGACACTGATAGCATGTTTTCATTTGTAAAGAAACTTTAAATTCTAGTTCTCTTTTTTGGCTGAAGGGAAAAGGAATTATGATTTCTCAACAAGAAGTGCAGCTAACCATTGTGAGAACCACAGTTATATGCATTAAGCAGCAGCAAAGTGTTTAGATATGAGCTATAAGCTTTGGTTAGGAATTCTCACCCCTTCCTGATGTCTATGGGTAGCAGGATTTGCAGGATGTATACAAGTGGATGCATAAAATGAAGGGAATGCAGAGCAAAGCCCCTTACCCTTCCAGTGCACATCATCTCCCTCTTTACATTTACACTATAAATGTGGAGGAAGACAGAATGGGACTGCTCACACCTCTTGAACCCAAGCAGAGGAGGGCTAGTATTGCCAATGGTGTTCACCAAAATGAAGGGGATGATGGAAAGGTGAGTATGAGGTGTGGGTAGAATCCATCAATATAGCACATCTGTTAGTTCACAGAGAATGGAATTAAGGAAAGGGTACACTGCACCTTTTAGGACAAAGTAACCATGCCAGCTGGCTGCATTTTCCCCAGCATAGCCTAAACAGCCATCCTGCCTGTCTCTTATGCAGATACACTGTCTCCAGACACTAATGTCCAGATGCTACTCCTCCACAACAGAACTCGCAGTGTCTCTCTAGCTCTCAAAGATGGAATTTAGCCCTTTATTTGTGGTATGTGTGTGTATTGTTGTGTTCCTCCTCTAGCTTTGAGAAGAAAAGTATGGAAACAGAGCATGGGTTGAAAAAAAAAATACTGCAGGTCTACCAGTAATGGAGTTGTTGGTCTGAACAGACAGGAAAATAACTATTATTTCATTGCTGCAGATGGGAAGGATTTTCTAGGTGTGTTAAACACTAGGGCTGAAATCCTGGCTCCATTTGATCAAGTACATTTTTGATATTCACAGATGTCCTATAACGTAAAAAAAGGAAGAAGGGGAATGCAGGACCACTACCCAACCCCTGGGTTTACATCCACTCTGGCTTATTTGTCAAGCGGGCACATGGAGGTGTGCAGATCAATTCCTCAGCCATTCTGCAGTGTGGGTCTATAGAGCTTTATTAGAGGTAGGGAGCTAATGTAAATCTGATCCTACTGCTCAACAGGCCTCCATGAATCCTGTCCCTCTACTGCCCATCACAGGAATTTCATGTAGAATTAAATGGCTTCACTGCTTTAAAAGTAAATTGTACTTCATGAAACATCTGTAAGGCAAGTCTGTGCAGTTATTGTTATTTATTATTTGTATTACATTTTGCCTAAAGGCTTCAACAGAAATCAAGCCCCGTTGTGCTATGCAGTCTAAATAAGAGTAAGAGACAGTCCATGCTCTAATGAGCTCACAAAGTAAATAAATTAGACAAAATGGTAGGAAGAAAATAAACAAAGAAAGGTAAAATAACTTGCCCAAGGTCACAAAGCAGATCAGAAGCAAAGTTAGGAATAAACAAGCGTCCTGTGGCACCTTAGGGTGCATCTACACTTGTAAATTAAGTCGACTTAAGCCTGCTTAAGTCAACTTAATTTACTCTGCGTCTACACTACAATTTCCTTAAGTCAACTTAAGCTGCTGCTTAAATCAACTTAAGCAAATTTTAAGTTGACTTTATTAAATCTACTTTAAAGTTGACTTTACTGACTAAGTCGTTGACTTTAAGTCGACTTAGCCAGTGTGGACGCAGATTAGCCCTAGTCGACTTTGTTGACTTAAAGAGCCCCCAGGGCTCCCCCACTGACATCCCTGCCAGGGTGGCTGGCACAGCCAGAGCCTGGCAGGCCCACCCACAGGGCAGGACACAGCCCTGCCCACCCTGCTCCTATGCCCTGCCACTGTCCCTGTCCTGCTTAGCCCCCATCGTACCCTGGTACAATAGGGCAAATGCTGAGACCCCTAGCATTTTGAAAGGGGTGCCCCCCCTGCCACCATGGACCAGTCCCACATCCACCTAGCCCCTACAAGTTGACTTAAGTGTCCAGTGTGGATGCTCTAAGTTGATTTGGCAAGGTCCACTTTAAGTCAACCTAATTTTATAGTGTAGACATGTTAAGTCGACTTAGCAAGGTCGACATATTTGGCCAAGTGTAGACATAGCCTTAAAGCCTAATACATTTATTCGGGCATAAGCTTTTGTGGGCTCCAACCCACGTCGTCAGATGCCCACGAAAGCTTATGCCCGAAGAAATTTGTTGGTCTTTAAGGTGCCACTGGACTCTCGTTTTTTGCTGTATACAAACTAACATGGCTACCCCTCTGGAACTTGTCAGAAAGTTAGGAATAAAATATAGATCACCTAACTTAGTACAGTGCCTTTTTCACTGACCAGTGATTCTCAGCCTGTGGTATGCGTACCATTGGTGGTACGCTAGGCACAGATTGCGGTTATGCATGGCAGCCCCATGCTTCCACCAGTCCTATCTCCCAGCTAGGAGGTAGGGGGCAGCTTCAGGCTTCAGGGGCACTTATTCGGGGGCTTTGGTGTACTTACAAAATTTTTCAGAAGTTAAAAGGGACTTGCTACTTAAAAGGTTGAGAAACACTGGACTAGACCACACTATCTATAAATGTATCTAAAACCATTTGCAGTTTCAGTATTTTAAACAATTTGTTTAAGAAATGGGGACACAGAAGACATTTTTGGTATGTAGAAATGGCAGAAATACAAGTCGTTTCTCTTTCCTCAAAATTAGGTTATTGAAATATGTTTTGGTTTAAACCCCAGTCTCATCTCCCCTGTTAGTTTAGACAGATGTATGTATTTAAGACAAATTAGTTTAGCTTCAAAAGAATACTACACAATATGTTTCCCTGATTTAATATGTAAACGGTATGTAAATATTATTCTACAAACAGGATATTTTCTGAAAGTGATTTGTATCATCTTCCCTGATGATTTATCACGTAATTCCTTTTTATCTGTCATACTATGATTTGTTGCCAAAATAAGAATGACCATCATGTCGTCATCGATAAAGTCTAACAGCCACGCTGCTCCAGCATTTAGAAAAGATAGGTTTATCGATCAATATTTTGTTCACCAATACATATCTTTTATTCACTACTTTCTCAAAGCAAATATTGAAGGTGTCTGTGGTTCTTTCCAAGATTTATTTGTTTATCTTTCATAGGCTGGTGCTAGTTTGGTTATTTTTGTGTGGATGAGGATTAAATAACAAATAGATTTCTTCAAATACCTTTTTGGGTCCAATCATACCTCTTGAAATATAAACCAGCTATACATTATTTATATGTTAATGGTCAGGTCATGCTGCCAAGCTATTTCTGAAGGCCTCCTCTCACTCTCAAAGTAAAAACAGGTGGGGGAAAATAAGGCCTTAAATAATTCATATGTCATTGAAGAGAAATTGGAAGACGTGTTGGGCAAATATCAAAGCAATCTAAATCTAGTGTGTGTAGAAGACATATTGTGCAATGACATGAGCAGAGTTATTATTTGGGGAACATTTGTGCTTGCACTGCAAAGTTTGATAGACCACTCACTGTGAAATGAGATATCTTCCACTTAAAAGGTTTTTTCCCACCCCGCATCCATTTTTGCCTATAATATTTAAAATTCTTATCCATCAGAATGCACAATTTGTGTTACCTATTGATTGACTTTTCTTTCAGCATTCTTTTCATAAATTGAGCAAAACTGCACAAAGATCCAAAGAGTTCTAGGCATTCAGTACCATTTGGAAAGCAATAAAATAAAACCTGTGAGAGTGCAGGTTGTTCTAACAGCAAAGAAGTTAAATAGAGGTATAATCCAGTCACATATCCTGTAACTACAATATAGATGTATTTTTGATAGATCTGCACTACCAAAGAGACTTCAAAAGTTTTAAAAAGGACTGCTGTGGAACATCTGATACAGCTGCAGTTAGCAAATGGAAATCTTGGAGTACCCAAAATCTTTTGGATCTATTTTGGATAGCTTTAAAACAAGCATCACAGCATTTTCATTTCAATTTCCTTTTTTGAGAAAACAAAAACAATTTACATAATATTCATTCTGTTCAAGATGAAAAGTATAGTTATCAATAAGATCAATAGCTGGCATGAGCATATTTGAGAAACCTGACTCCTCCACAATCTAAGACATTTTGACTGTACCTCTCTTCCTAAAACTATTTGAGGCAATCTAGTCTTGTCCATAGAGTTCAGAAGATTTTCTGTAATCTGTTCTCCCTCATTGCAGTTTCCTTACCCTGGCAGTTCAAGTAAAGTGATACACACCTATGTTTTCTCTCCCATAACATATCAGAAGATGTTGAGCACAGGAGTTTTATGCCTTTCCATTTAACTACACTATGGAACAAGTCCCCAAAGTATGCTGGGACAGGAAAAAAGAATGGCATCCTGTTATATTCAATGCCTTGTTTTGAATCGCACTAATCCTAAATTAGAATTCCTCCATATTCAGCTACAAAGGCTATCTCATTGTCCTAGAAGTGATAGCTGAAGCCCTTTTCCTCTGAGTTTCAGACTCATTAATTATGTCAGAGGTTTCCATTATAGAGTTGTTTATGTACCTCTGCAGTTAGATGCATTCCCTTACTTTTTTAAGAGCTGAGAAAAGATAGTTCAAAATGAGACTAGATTTATTTATTTAGAATTGTAAAACAGAAGACACCTACCTTATACTCTAGCTGTCACTGAGTTGATTAAAATATAATAAATACATATATTTAAAAGGAAATACAGCAACCCCAAAAAACATGATCACTGAATAGCCATGCACCAAAAATAAGATAACAAATTTTCAAATGTTTACAATATTATTTGTATGAATGACAAAACTACCTTTTTGCTTTCTTATCCTATCAGAGGTGAGAAGTTGGTACAAGGGAGACTGATGCATATATCACTGGCTTACTCTAATTTGCTTAAAAGTAAAATAAGTAATATACTCTGCATTGAAAATAGATCTGTATCTCTGCTTGCTATCTTTGAAAATATTAATACACTATGGTAGATCTGGTGACATCATTGGCCTATATTTTAATAAACTTAGAATGCAACAGTTGATTAAAGTCACATGTATCCCTGTTACACATTGCATCATTATGGGGGGAAGCTGGTATATTTAGACTGCCTAATGTTTTCCATTAGAAGAGTCTTGCATACATTTTTACAGAATCTCTAACACCTCCATTGTTTATAGCAGCCCTTTGAAATTTGGCAGTAGAAAAGAGACTAATAATACCTAGTTCTTACATAGCTATTTTCACCAGTAGATCTGAAGATGCTTTACAATAGAGACCAAGTTTCTTCTTTGAGATCACCCACCAGGCCAGTGTGAGGAATAGAACCAGAGCTCTGAATCGAACTGGATTGAAATACTCTATTCAGTAAGCCACAGTATTCTTCAGTGCCTTTTCTTTGTCCCATAAAATGCCTTTCAGGTTTGACTGAGACAAACTTCTGAAAATCATCATTTCCTTCTTCCCATTTGTTCTGCTCAGGAAAATTTCAGCAGTAAATGAAAATTACCTCTGAGCATGAAAGTTTTAAAACCAGTCCTCCATGATGCCGAAGTAACAGCAACTGCAGCTGCCACTGCACTGGGAATGCCTACAAGCTGCTGGAGTAGCTCCGAGTGAGAGAAGAGGGGTAAACTGTTCTTTTCCAAACCACTCTGAGTCCTAGCACATGGCTTCAACAACCCATCCTCACATCTGAGTGGGTTAGTCTAGTGATTTTTTTTTCCCCTGTAGGTTTCACACAGTATGTGCATGGTTAACATTCATTCTACTGTATTTTCCTCTGTAATAAAGACAAGATTTTGCAGACTTTTTACTCTTATCCCTTCATTCCCTATTTATTTTCAAATTAAATATAGGTATGATGCTGTTTTCAGTTAGCATTTGTATTTGATATACTGCATTAATACATATGGTCATATTACTGAGATTACTCTGTCATCAATAGGAAGGCTGAATTACTCCTACTGTTGAAAATGTTTGCTAGTGTTCTAATGGTTTGACTGTTGTCCCAGATACACAGAAAGCAAGCCTACACGCAAGGGATGTGGTTTAATGAGGTCATAGCTTTGTTAAAGGAATTAATCAGGGAACTACACAGCAATATCTTGAACAATGCAGGCCATGGCTTCTTCCTTAATCATTCCACCGGGTGGAGAGCTGCCATCAGCGGCTCAACCCTCTACAGGTGGATCCATTCTATTCTCGGGACCTCACCATACGAGGAGCAAGCATATGGGGAAAGACAATTGTCTTCTTGCTGTACTTAATATTAACCAGCTTCTGAGGGGATGCCTTCCCGTAAGACCACTTTCATCTCATATTTATTAAGGAATTTCACCTCTTATGGAATACATGCTCTGGACATCTGCTACCTCGTAAACTGCAACAACATGAAAGTCAGGTAGTTCCTCCTGCACAGTCTCTCTACTAACCTACAGGGGAAAGGGGGAGAATGGAGCCATTATTCTTTTCTCCCACTAGTCCAGACAGAATCCCTACACCTTTGAGGTTGGAAGGGGTGCAGTCTGTAAAAATTGTGTGCTTACATCTGTGTATGTGTGTGCCTTGTATGCCAGAGAATGGGGGATCAGGAGTTTCTGGTCTTTTTCACAATTTGCCAAACAGCAGCTTTTTCATGAAATTCCATGACAGTCTCTACATACATCATTACTTTGTGAATCTGAATAGATATGCCAAGCTCCAGGCATAACCCGTATCAGCTGAATATGCTCTAGCCTGCTTATAGATAATAATGGACTTCATAGTGTTCACTGCAGAGAAAGCCTCCTTTCCTTGCGGTAAAATTCCATTAGATTGAGTCAATTTGGCACTAAGACATATTTTAATTAGCAAGTTTATTACAATACTAAGAAAAGAGATATAAATGATGTAAAATGGGTATCTCGTCCCTCTATACTACAGGATCAGAACAACTGTTTCTTGTGAATCACTGGCCTAAGATTGCTAACATCTAACAGAGATTCTCCATTCGCTCAAGTAATAGGGCAGACCTTTTGGAAACTGAGAGACTTGAATTATAACTCTGTTGTCAGGGAATTTCACCCTAAGTTAGGAGCCAAGTTTAAGCCCATCAGGTTTGCCTCTCTTTTGTTTTCATTCCTGTGTCCTCATCATTTCAATAGGACTGTTTTTGCTGGGCATTTCTCCTAAGTACCAAAACAACAATCTGTACATCTTCAGGCTCCAGGCTCTAGTTAAGGGACATATTATTGCCCCACCACACCCCACACACACAGAACGTCATGTAAAAATCTCTCTGGTAAGCATGGAAGTGGTGGAACAAATTAAAACAGGAATCAGCTCCCTTTCCCCGTGACAGTTACATGTCTGAAGCTCTGTGAGGGACCTGGGCTGGGGAACAATTGCTGTATATGGCAGGAAACAATGCAGAATTTTCATCACTAAATCCCACCCCTTACTCTAACCGCATCAAAGGGACAGGGATAATCCCCAGGCACTGGTTATCAATCTCAGGAATATTCTCTTTCCCATGCCAGAGACCTGGGCAACGGAGCTGTCCCATTTCACAGGTGTCTTGCTGTCTCTGGAATTTTCTCACAGATATTAGGGTAGCCATGTGGTTGCAGGGCTGTGTGTCTTGATCCCTGTGCAGGACTTCTTTCAAGGGATTGATGAGTCAGCGACTCTGCATGGCGACTTGCTCAAAATTCCCCTCCCAAGTTTTTCTCTTCAAGATGGAATGATATAACCCAAAAAGTCAAAGCAGTACTAAGTAAGGAAGGGATCTACTTAGAGACCTGTTAAACAGTTCTGATTCATAAACAGCACCACACCAAGACTACTCCAGAGGTATTGTGCCTCAGATACCTCTGTGAAACCCAGTTCAGTTATTACCCCTTTTCGCAAGAAGGGTAGAAAATTACTAATGGCTGATACCATCCCATATTACAACATCCTCTGCACTAGCTCAGTTATGCTGGCTGGTATGTTGGGTGACATCAACAAGCTTTATTTACTCCCTGACCCTCCCCCCCCTTATTACATACCCACTTGTTCTGGGGAAGGAATCAGTGGGTAGCCCAAGTAAGTGTGTAAGGCTATGTCTACACTTTCTAAACTTAGTTTGAATTAGTTAATTTGAACTAACTAATTCAAACTAATTTTAGTTAGTTCAAATTAACTTTGAACTAGAAAAATTTAGTTCGAACTAAGCAAATACCATTCATGGCACTTGCTTAGTTCGACTTAGCGAATTGCATTGAGTTCAATGGGCTGGTTAGTTCAAACTAAGCAATTAGTTCGAACTAACATGGCCCCATTGGTTAATTCGAACTAACTACTTTGAATTAACCCTTAGTTCGAATAGCATATTCGAATTTATTAGTTCGAATTAAGGAAGCCCTTAATTCGAACTAATGAAAGCCTAGTGTAGCCATGGCTTTAGTTAGTTTGAATTAAGCTTCCTTAATTCGAACTAACTGGCCAGTGTAGACATAGCCTAAGAGAGATTTTACTCCCCTATTTTAAGTGCGTAGTCCAACCCATAATCTAGCCTTGAATACATCATGTATTGGCCAACCACCATTCTTCCTGTGCTTTATTATATCTCATCTGCACATCAAATGACTAACTTTAGTTTTAAAGGATAGCAATGTTCAGTGAATAATTTTACCCACTCTACTCTTGTGAGCATGCATAAATGGTGCATGTAGTTACCTGGGGCAGTAAAAGATTTACAGCACAGCTGTAAGAAAGCTGAAAAAGCCAACTAGTTATGAGTTAATTGATGTCTTAGCATGATGGAAAACTGAATCTATAAATCTGTTGCTTTGAAGAAGTTATTGTAAAAATACACTTTAAGATTAAAATTCATACCTACAATTTTAGATCAGAAAGTGAATGGTTAGCTTTAAATCTACAAACGTGCAGATTAAGGGTTAAAGAAAGGTTAAATTTTATTCTATTTTGGTATGATAGTTTTCCTTAACTTTCTGTGAATTTCAGAGGGTGCTGCATGTGGTGAAGGTTATAATAGTCATTCATAAATTATGGAGCATTTTAAATTCAAAAGCATATGTATTAAAGATCTAATATCCTTTCTGTTCACTGGTTATAACCATAATCATTTTGTTGTGTCAGCATTTCATGGATTTATTTGGATTTTTAATGAGGAACATGTCAATTTCTGTGCTACATGAATATCTAAAGAACCAAGAAGAAAAAAAAAATGGCTCACTCTATAATTTTCAGTCCCAATTCTACTTACCCTGACACAAGCAATGCCACTGAAGTCAATGAGACACCTGGTGAAAGAAGGACCACTCATATGAATACAGGTTGTCAGACTGAATTCTATGTTTGGTTGCTTGCCATGCAGCCACAAGGAAGATCAAGATTCTGGAGCAGTTTTTGCTGTCAGAAGCTACGAGGATCATGGAAGATCAGTGGTTTCCAAACTCAGGCTGGGGGAATAAATTGTAGTATCCTCTGTAAGAAATTGCCATCCTTCTCAGCCATAAGGTGAATGCTGTAATGTACTTGTTAATGAATGCAGAAAGCAAAACTGTGCATCTAATGCAGGAAATGGAGAGATGAATAAGTAGTCATAGGTCCCAATTGGAGAGAGGACTTCCACCTTAGCATATGCTTTTGACAACTGAACTAAGCAAGAGTGCTTAAAATGCATGTTCAGATCTCTGGAGTCCTCCACTCGTCCTTGGGAAAAAAAGGAAGCAGAGGAGCCAGAGATGCAAGAGATTATATTTTGCTTGGAGATCACTTGTCCTGTCAAGTTAAAAAAATAATTTAGGCATTTTTGAATAAAGCTGTTTATTTCATATAAGTTGATGGAAACAGAGGATTAGTTCAGAGATGTCTGAGTGATTCTAAATAAGCCCAGTGACTCAATTACATTATCATATAATGTACACTTTTAATTCCTCTCCATTTGTGTCTTACACAGGGCTGGGCAAATGATGGATTTTTTTTTAAATTAGCTGGCAATTTCAAAAAGTTGAGAAAAACAATAATTTTCAATCAAAACACATGAGCTCTTCGATTTTGACCATTAAACATTTTTTGAACTTTTAAAAATAAAACTAAAGGAAGTTTTTAAATCAGTCATTTTAAATTAAAAACTTGAAATGTTTCCTTTAAAAAAAAATGTCAGAACAAAGCATTTCAATGTTCATAATTTTTGAGATGGTTAATGAGCAATTTAGCAAAAGTGATATAAATTCACAAGAGAGATAGGTTGGTGAGGTAATATCTTTTATTGGACCAATTAATGTTGACAACAGAAACAACCTTTTGAGCCACACAGAGCTCCTCTTCAGATTGTTTAGCATAAGTAGTTACCACATTATGTCTATGTCTACACTTATTAATTTAGGTCGACTTAGCATGTCCACACTTAAATTTTAAGTCGACTTAGGGGGGACCCTACAAAGTTGACCTAGAGCGTCCATACTGGATGCCTAGGTCGACTTCTAGGGGCTAGGTGGACCTGGGACAGGTCCACAGTGGCAGGGGGGCACCCCTTGCCAAGTGCCAGAGGGCTGAGACTTTGCCCCATTGTACCTGGGGGACAAGGACCCTGGCAGGGCATAGGGGCAGGGCTCTTCCCTGCCCTTTGGGGGGGCATGCCAGGCTCCCTGTGCCAGCCCCCTGGCAGGGAGGGCAATGAGGGAGTCCTGGAGATCCCTATGTCTACTTAGAGTCGACTTAGGGCTACTCCAGGTCTACACTGGCTTAAGTCAACTTTCTAAAGTCGACTTAAGCCAAAAGTCGACTTAAAATGAGGTTTAGTAAAGTCGACAATTTTCCTTAAGTCAACTTAATCAGCTTGCTTAAGTCAACTTAAGGAAAGTGTAGTGTAGACGTAGAGTAAATTAAGTCAACTTCAGCAAGTTTAAGTTGACTTAATTTACAAGTGTAGATGGACCCTATAAGATTATTCAAGGTAGAGTGTCCTTTGCAGTCATATCACCTAACCACCTTGAAATATCCTAGGGCCAAGAGGACTACAACAACATTACATACAACAATGAATTCATGAAATGTTTTTGGTATTACCAAATATGTTCTCTACACATTTCTGTTGAAATATTTTACTCAACTGTAACTTTATAACAATTTGTGTTCTTTACAGACTCATTTAAATTTACTTATGCAAAGACGCTTTGTCTCACAAAGTAACATTTTAATTTGTCACATTGAGTCTCACCAGACTGTGTTATAAGTCACACAAAGAGAGATGGAAAAGTATAGTAATAAAAGAAGAAAATAGCTGAATGTAAGTTATCCTCTACTTTATTGTGCACCTTCTGACAGCTCTTCAGAGTGTAAGTTACACCAGTTTGATCTGCCTTATCCAGAGATATGTAGATTGTAAGAAGGTATTTGGGAGCCATGAAATACTTAAATGCTGGCGTTCATGTCAGCAGGCACCATATCAGATGTAGGTCTAAGTGATGGCTGGTTTTGCAACTGTGGTAAGAACCCCAAATGTAGACCTCAGGGATTTCTTCAATCCTTTGAACTGAAACACAACAGGGGAGCAGCTGATGCCTCAGCCACTTCATCTCTGTTGCTCCTTCCTTCGTCACCAGTCACTCCCAAAGCAGTTTCTCAAAATCCACTCACCTTCCTGATTTCAGTCTAACACAAGTTGCCTGAGTACAGGAAGGACTTCTGTTCAGTAGCCAGGAGGAAAGGAAGGAACAATGAGGTCCTTCTTCCCAGAACCAGGGCTTGAGAATATTCAACCTTGCCCAATCTTAGAACCTGAGGGGGCTGAAACTAGCTTTTCTAGAAATTAATGCAACAAACTTTGCCATCTTTGAAATAATTTTCTATAAACAGCAAGAATATTAACTAGCAACCCCTAGATTTATCTTTTCAAAGGAAGATGCAATAAGTATATCCATATCAAAAACACACCCTTGTGTGACATGTTTGGTATGTCCATTCCTAAGTACCCAGTCACACACAGAGCTGCCCACTTTGTGTGTGTGTGGTTTGTGTGTTTGTAATACATACATAGGTGGTATATTTTCCAGATATATTTGATGTGTCCTCAGTGGTATATTTGACCATTTTTATGCACATTGTTCATTCATAATACACCAACTATCAACAGTGAGATGTGAACTGAAAATAATTTTCTTATATTTATAGCAAATGGGAGATAGTATTATTTCTATTTTAAAAGAGTTTTTTTTTATCCTCTACCCATTAGAAAATGAATAAAAAAACATAAGAAACCCCATTATGTTGGTTGAGAAAGGTGTTTTGATTCCAGAATACTTTTTTCTATGATGATATATTCACAGAGATATGGAATTACTACTATTCATCACAAAAATGATAGATACAGTACTTCAACTCCCATAAAATGACAGCAGTTTAATGTAAGATAGAATTCTTCATAATGAAAGGTGAGTTCATAAAGAAACGTTTGAACAGGTATCTAGAAATGTAGTACAGCATAACCAGCAAGGGGGCAAGCTGTCCTTGGGATTTGACCATGGAGCATTACTTCAGAGTACCTTTCAGTTAGACATTTTTAAAGAAAAATACTGCTGAAGGTCTTTCCATATTTACAGTAACAGTGATTTTAATCCTACTGTAACAGTGACTGTGCAGCAGGGCTTTATTAAGGCAGGGGCTTTAGGGACTGCAGCCTAAGCCTCAGCCTGAAGGGGGGCCCCCATGGCCCCACAAGATGTAGCCTCAGCAGAACCACCATAGGCCTGCCTGCCCCGTCCCCCTACCCGGAAGCAGAGTAAGAGCACTGTGGCCTCTGGCCCAAGGCCTCCCACTCCTCCTCCCCTCCCCCAGCAGTTGGCCGGACCCCAGATCCTGGCCCCTCACAGCACCACTGAGCTGGACCCTGCCCCACCACCAGACGTGGGCTCCTGACCCACTGTTCCCCCTTCCCACGCAGCATCATCAGGCTGCAGGCCCCAGACCCCACTACCCCGCAGCACCATCGGCCAGACCCTGCACCCCTCCCAGCATCAGTGGGGGGCCCCCCCTCAGTCGCACACCCTCTGCCCGCAGGCCAGCCCTGCCCCCAGTCTAGCTGGAGCTGTGGTAGGGCAGGGCCTTGGGCCTGGGGGCCATGAAAGTGGGCAGCCTGGAGCTCCGGGGCCTCTTAAGCTGGACCTGCTGCACAGAGAAGGTATTAGTACCTGACACAAATACACAGGACAGACAGACAGACAGACAGACAAGTAGGCCTCGTTCCAAATGGAAAAAAGCCACATCTCAGAAAGTAAGCCTGGGAGGAACTTCAGGGAGTGTATCACTGCTTCCTGCTTTAGGGCTAAAGGACTCATTTGTAACATCAGTGCCAGAAACAGTAGAGTAGAGCTGCCTCTGTACCATTCTTCAGTGATAAATACATGTGGTCCTACTACTGAACTGATTATTCCAGGGATGGTGGTTATTTGTGCTAACCCATCAATTAGGAAATGGTGAGGTCACATAAAATCCCACCGTCTTTCCTGGGCCCACACTAGATCCATACAAGTAACGGAGGATGGAGAAGAGCAATAGAGTAAGGCAGCAGCAGTAAGTTAACATTTTATGAATATATTTGATTAATTTGTAATTTATTTCTATTTATTTCAGTGGCAGATTAGACCATTCTGCATTTGATAGCCAGGTTAGGCCCAACTTTAGGAATTCATTCCATTGTGCCTAGGTAACAAAGCAGTCTCCAAAGAGTGCTACATTCTATATGCAAAAATACTCACGCAAAACAGCCCACTAGTGTAAATAGGATTTTACTGATGTTAATGGAACTGTTCAACATTTATGCCAGTATTTATGAACAAAATTTGGCCCAGTGTCACTGAATTAAATAGAGGTCCAGCAAGCAGTTAACTAGTGCATTATACTTGAGTTTGCCTCCCATGTCTGTGACAAGACCAACTGATGTCTCCTGAATAACTGCTTCGCTCTGTACACTCACTACAAGGATTGGAAAAAAAAAAAAAAAAAAAAAAAGGATTTATGGGATAAGGCTGGATCACTTTCTAGTTTCTACACAAGTTGCAAATGGGTTTAATAAGAAGCACGCAAGGCCCATAACAGCCTGCAAATCAATGCCATAAGTAATATCATGATCCTTCATGTAACTGACTGCACAACTTCAGTCAAGAATGTCTTTCACTATATAATGTATCACTCCAGCCATGTCTTGAACGAGCTTTTCAGTAAGTTTATGCTGCTGCTGAATTTTGATGAGTGCTTGAAGTTGTCCCCAATATTTTCATTGCAGTATATGACTGCCATAATCCACCGCTTTTCTGCTAAAAAGTCTCTTACCAAGCATTGTGCAAATCAGGGAACTCCACCAAAGTCGTTATTAATACTAGTCTCAGCACGGTTCTGCTATAGAGTTCTGTAATCCAATAAAGGATCATTATATGGCAATATTATTTTATAGGGCAGTATAAAGTCTGTGAGCTGAGTTTGGCATGAGTTCCTCTCCCTGTTGAAAGGTTCTAAATCCAGCCATCACAAGATTTTTCATAGACTGTGGAAATGAGTATTGTAATGGTCCAATACTTCACCATGGTAACAATGACAGCAAATATTTTCACACAGAAAACTTTTTTTAAAAAATAAAATGTGGAGGTAGCAAATAGAAGCAAGTATTAAAATGCACATAATTAGCATGCATTAATTAGCCTTCCAGGAAATTTGTATCATGTCATTTTTCATAACACTTGTGAGTACTGATTAAAAAAAAAGTTGATGTAGTGAGTCAAATCTGAACAATAATTTTATAGAATATCATATAAACACTTTTTCTTGGTTATAAAACTCAAGCATTTAAATGGGAATCCTTTTTGTGAAATAGTAAATATGTGAATATGCAGAGAAAATATTCTGTTTTATCAAGAAATAATAAAGAGTCGGTAGAAATGATAAAAAACTTGATTATGAAATGTCATTTGAAATTTTAAAAAAAAACAGAAAAAAATGACAGTACATGGCATATGATAAAAAGTAGGATTTTAGTCTTATTTATCTACCCTTGATGTTAAAAAAAAATCCCAAATTATATTTGAGGAGACATATATTGAAATATGTCTTCTATTGAGAGTCTTATACTGTACCCATCACTATTGTATTTGGGAATCTATTTAATGATGGTCAAGTAGTAACTAACATTTCTTAAATAATTGTCATTTAAAAAAATATAAAACAAACAAACAAATAAATTTAAGAGTAAAGTAAGCAAAGACTCTGGTCATATTGTATTTGATGCACTCCCATCACTGGGCTGGAGTCATGGTGGAGAGTGTATTCCAAATATGCATTGATCAAAACACAGGTATGGTTTGCAGGCCAGGCACTTGTTCTTGGTACAAGTTCCATATGGGGTAGCCATGTTAGTCTAATTCAGCAAAACAAACAAGGAGTCCTGTGGAACTTTTATCATATGAGCTTTTGTGGGGTGCAGGAAGTGGCATTACTCCAATGAAAGCTCATGTGATAAATAAATTTGTTAGTCTTTAAAAGTGCCACAGGACTCCTTGTTTATTCTTGGAACAGGATCCATTATCACCTGTATTGATCTGCAAAGAGTTTCCCAGAAGGCTGTTCTAGTGTGGAGAGTGCAGCTTACTACTCTGGTGAAAAGGGGGAACAGGGACCTTTATAGATTGTGCAAGGGTCAGAAAGAAAAGAGTTCAGTGCACTGTGGAAATGGGAGTGGAGGACTAGTAAAACTCAAAACATGGAACATGATCCTTATCCCTGTCCACATTGCCATGGGTACAGGGCCATGACTGAAGTCTAAGGTATGCGCCTACCTACACTCAGGCATGCGAGCTTACTCATCATCTATTCACCTCCAGCTGCATGCTACTGAGGTTTAGGTATGGACAAAGCAGGATTATGGCACAAACAAGTGCATATACAGTCACTAGCACAAATGTTCCTTACGTGAAATTTTTGTTTCATATTATTGGGTTTGCTTTTCGCCTAGCATACTTGACAAGAGAAAATTGCTTCCTTTTGTCATAATGCAAAAATGGGTATCTCAGAGTTAGCAAAGTTAAAAAAACTAAAGGAATATGCATTCCAATGGATTTAGTACACACCTTAAACTTAATAATAAGCAAAAGGGTAAGGCATTTCATTCAGTAGTCTTTGGAGAATTCATGTAGATTTTAATAACGTATTAATATTCATGACTACTTCATTTACTATTTGACAGTTCAATCTACTTTTTGAATACCAATATATATACATGACATGGGTCCTTATTACCTTGCACCCTGAGTCCATGAGAACATCACTTACCTCATCTGTTCCCTTATGTAACCGTTGAAGTTTGCCTCTTGATAATCCTTTCTTTCGTATTGGCCAGTCTGTCTACCTGGATATTCATCCTCCTGAAGACTACAAAAATTCACTCACTTTATTAAGAAAATCTGGCATCTGATATGTCTCACTGTGTACTCATATTATTATTTTTTTTTAAAGCAGACTATCTGCCTACCATATTATACCACAGTCCCTGCATCTGCAGTTTTCATACTTGTATGTCCTCTTGCACATTTCCCTGCAGAGTTATTTAGTTATTTAAAATATTTTTTTCTCAAAGCAACTCAATTTACCTTACATTTCATAAAAAATGTTTGTGCTGGCAAGTTTGGCCTTATCTAGAGAATTCAGGGGGGAAAAAAATTAGAAACAAAATCTCTTTTCTTCCTCTCATGCATTTTGTTATGTAAAATCATATTCAAAACAGGATGAGAATACTTTAAAATGCATAGGTTAACCAAAAAGAAAGCATACTTTAAAAGATTCATAGATGGAAGGAGGCATAGATGCATATTCCACATTCCTGTGTTGCTGTTAAAGGGAATGATCATGAAAAATATAAAAGTTTTACATTATCTGCCAGCTAACATCTGACCAATTATGCTGCAGGAATTCTGTTCACAACTGTAAACTGTAGCAAATGGCACACTATTTTTGAAATCACGGGGCTGGTCTAAACCTAGAGCACAGATCAACCTAATGTGACTTGGGTCAACCTTCTACAGTATGTGTCCCAATTGTGTGACTATAAATTCGAATCAAGTACCACTGCAATTTGACCTCGTAACACCACCTTTGCAAATGGCATAATGCTTAAGTCAAATTCAGTAGTTTGAATTCATTTCAGTGTAGCCAGAGAGCAGTGTAATTTGATGCAATTGGCCTCTGGGCTCTCTCCCAGAATTTCCTGTTGTTGCCGCTCTGGATTCTGGCTTTTCTGTGCCTTGACCATGTCAGCAACAAATAGCTCCTCTCCTGCTTGCAGTCCAGGGAACTTCTGAATTCAATTTCCTGCCTGGGCAACATAGAGAGTTTTTTACCTTAGCCAGTAATGGCATTTGAACGCAGGAAATTCGCCCCTGCATGGAGTCATCTGGAGGTCTTAGATCTCATCAGCCTTTCGGGTGAGGAGTCTGTGCTCCTTCAACTCCAACCCAACCAAAGAGATAGTGATATTTATGAAAAAATATGGGGTGGTATGCTTGAGATAGGCCACAACAGTGGGACACAGCATTGCCACATTAAAATCAAAGGCTATGTCTACACTGGCACTTTAAGTCAACTGAAAGAGGCTTAAGTCAACTTAAATTAAGTCACGTCCACACTAGGCTTTCATTAAATTGACCTAAGAAATTCCTTAAGTTGACTTAATAAAAGCTTAAGTCGACTTTGTTACTACCACTCATTAAGTCGACTTAACCCTTAAGTTGACTCCTTAGGTCGACTTAAGGACGGTGTGGACATGGAGTAACCCTTAAGTCAACTTTATTAAGTTGACTTAACAAAGTGGATTAAGTCGACTTAAAGCTAAGTCAACTTAGTCCACTTTGTTAAGTCTACTTAAATAAAGTCGACTTTATTAAAGTCAACTTAACTTTTCTAGTGTAGAAATAGCCAAAGAGCTTCAGCAGGCACATCAGCGGACTAGGGAGGCAAACAGTTTTTCAGGCTTCTTGCCGAAGATGTGCCAGTATTATGAGATGCTGCATGCAATTCCTGTTGGTGACTCTACCAGTATGCCACCATGCAGCATTGATAACTCGGAGGAGTCCAGGATGAATGATGATGACTCTGTTGATGAAAAGGATGAGAATGGGATGCAGGAAAGAGGGCTATCAGTTCTCCCAGACAGCCAGGACCTGTTTGTCACCCCGGAGCATCCCGTCCCACCTCAGGATAGCATTGGTGACTATGATGCAGGGGAAGGCGCAGCTGGTGAGGATTTTAACCAAATATTTCTATTATGCTCATTTTGGTAGTTTTGATTCAATTTTTTTTTTTTTTTTTTTTTTTTTTTTTTTTTTTTTTTTTTTTTTTTAAAAAAGAGTGATGGTTTCATGGGAGGAGGTGTAGACAAACAAACTTCTGCATAGGGTGACTACCGGAACAAAATGTCGATGTGTGAATGAATACTCTGTTAATCATCTAGGGATAGGTCCAAGGCTACGTCTACATTTACTAAAGTTAGTTCGAATTAACTTAATTCAAACTAGCAAAATTTAGTTCAAACTAAGCTTGCTTAGTTCGAATTAGCGAATTGCATTGAGTCCAATGGGCCGGCTAATTCAAACTAAGCAATTAGTTTGAACTAACATGGCCACATGGGGTTAATTCAAACTAACTAGTTTGAATTAAGCCTTACTTTGAAAAGTATAAGAGAATGTATTAGTTTGAATTAAGGAAGCCCTTAATTCGAACTAATGAAAGCCTAGTGTAGCCATGGCTTTAGTTAGTTCAAATTAAGCTTTCTTAATTCGAACTAACTTGCCAGTGTAGACATAACCCAAGAAACTGTCAACAAGATATTCCCGAATCCTTGCAAGCAAGTTTCTGGGGAAGGCTGCCTTATCTCCCCCACCATAAAAAGGAGACTTTACCATGCCACTCTGCTATTCAAGCAACGGGCATGATTACAGCACATAGCAAGGCAGTCTAAGGTCCAGGGCTACTTCCAGTTGCTTACAGCAGCCGTTCCCCTTTTCATCAGCATCACCTGGTCATCGGGGGAAGGTGTCACAGTAGTCATTAAACAATGCCATCCTCCTCTCCTGCTCTGCATTGTGCTTCTTGGACCACAGCACAATAGTGCAACATCGGCTGTGTCAATAAGCTTTGGAATACTTTACTCCCTGTGTTTCGCACAGACCCAGTCCACCTAATGCCTCCTGCAATCCACTTTGCCCACTTCCTCCCACAGGAGTGAGATAGTAAAATGGGCTGCAGAATGTTTCCTATCTTTTCTTGGCTGCTTGTATGGGGAGGCCCTGGAAAACTGTGGCCAGTAGTCAGGGGCACCCTCCACCCATGGTGGGGAACCACCACATGCCTTCTCCTGTTCTAATTGTTTAAGGGGGGCCCCCAGTTTACCCCTGCAGGAAAGGCAGTCCAAGCACTGTGTTATGTTCAGATTGGACTGTGGTTCTTTGTTTTGACTAGTCAAGGGAGTTCTTGTAACAGCGCTTCATTGACTCACCTAACAATGGAAACTGTGTGATTTGCTTGTTACAGTGGGAAACTCAACTCTCACGGACCTCCTTAGCCAGATTAGGAAGAGGAAAAAAAAAAATCCAGAGATAGCATAATCACTGAGCTCATGCATGCCCCTGTGGCAGCTGATATAGAGCTCAGAGCATGCAGGGTCTCCTTTTCAAAGAAACTGAAGTTGGACATGGAGGACAGAAGAACAGCCTAGAACCAGGACCGTGACACACAGCAGGAGACATTACCTATCATGCAGGAGCAGTCCAACATGCTGTGGCATCTCCTTGAGCTCCAGGAAAAAACAGCATTCCCACAGTCTCCTACTACAACCCCTGAAGATTGCACCTCATGTTGTGCTCAAAGGCCTCACTCCACCCCACAAACAAGGAGGAGGATGAGCAGGGTCAAATACGTGATTGCCTCAACACCTTTGTGTGGAACCATGCAACATTACCTCAACACCACTTTGCAGCAGAACCATGCTACATCCCGTTTAAGACATGCACCATTCCATTCAACTTACCCCCCAACCCCCAAAAGGGTGATGAAAATAAACTGAAGGCAGTTTTCAAAACATATGTTTATTTGGTGCTCTACTATGAGGTTGTTAGCGGCAACAGAAAGGAAGGAGCATGGGGAAAGGGCAGGGAGCGCACAAGATACAAACATTATTACTGCTCATTGCAAAACCGTGCTTTCAATGCTCCCCTGATACGCAGGTCTTGCCGGTGAGCTTGCACTGCAACGGTTGCATGTGTCTATTCAAAATGGGTAGCCAGCCTTTCAGCCTCGGTGGCCCAGCCTTGAAGAAACTTTTCCCTGTGTGCTGCACAGAAATTAGGGAGCACACAGAAAGCATCTATACGCATGGGTATATTTTTCTCACATAGGTCAAGCCTAGTTAGTATGCTGTTCCACCTCCCCTTTAAGCACCCAAATGCACACTTTACCACCGTTCTGCACTTGCTTAGCCTATGACCGAAAGACTCCTTATCAGCATCCCGATGGCTAGCGTACAGCTTCGTTAGCCAGGGGAACAAGGCATATGCAGTATCTCCCAGGATCACAATGGGCATTTCAACCTCCCCAATGTTTATTTTTGGTCAGGGCAGAAAATGCCTGCCTGCATCTTTTTTATTAGACCAGAATTCATAAGTATGCACATGCCATGCACTTTCCCAAACCAGTCCACACTAATGCCCCTTGTGATCCACAGGGCATGCAGGACCATAGAGAAGTTTATGTAGTCAGAACTTGCACTTTATGTACTCGGTGCCCACATGGTCCAGAGCTAAAATGGGGATATGAATCCCCTCTATTATTTCCCCCCTCCCAGTTAGGGAACCCCATAGCAGAAAACCCCTCCATTATGCCCTGCACGTTTCCTGAAGTCACTACTCTTCTCAGTAGAAGATATTTATGGCCCTGTACACAGGCATCTCTATAATTTCCAGGTTGGATTTCCCAACTCCAAAGTGATTTGCAGCTGACCGTAACAGTCTGGGGTTGCAAGCTTCCACAGAGTGATGACCATTCACTTCTCCACTGTGAGGCTATGTCTACACTGGGGCATTTAAGTCGACTTTACTAAGTCGACTTAGAGATTCCACACAGGCTTCCCAGGTAGGAGGGCTTGTCCTGGGGAGAGCTAGGCCCATATGGGGCTGGCTCTCCCCATGCAGCAAGCCCCAGAATCATCCAGGGGAGGAGGGATAGTGGCGCTCCCTCTTCTGCCTTGGACCACTTGGCTCCCTTCTGCTCAGGACTTCTCAGGTCCCAGGCAGAAGGGAGCCCTCCTAGCCAGGACCACTCAGGTCCTGGGGAGAAGGGAACCCCACGCTCCCTCTTAATTGGGACCCTGTGGTCCCACCAGGAGGGAGAACGGGAGACCCACACTCCAGCTGCTGGCTGTTCAGCAGCCAGAGTGTGGGTCTGGGGAGAAGGGAGCCCCACACTCCCTCTTAGCTGCGACCCTGCGGTCCCAACCAAGAGGGAGCGTGGGAGACGCACTACAGCTGCTGGCTGCTCAGTCATGGCTAGGAGGGGCCGTGGTGCTTGAATGGTCCAGGCCAGAAGGAAGTGGTGGGGCAGCCTCCAGGTCTCCCAAACAGCTGGAGGCCGCCATCCGAGCAATTACCAGCACAGCGTACTCCAGCTACCGGGAAGCCTCCGGAGGCTTTTCAGGAGCTGGAGCGCCAGCAATTGCCAGCACAGCTGCCCTCCTGCTCCTGGGAAGCCTCCTGAGGCTTCCTGGGAGCTGGAGTGCAGTCCCGGCTAGGAGGGAGCACGGGTCTCCCTCCTAGCCGGGACCCGAGCGGTCCTGGCCAAAGGGAGCCCTGCGCTCCCTCCGAGCCGGGACTGAGTGGTCCCGGCAAGAAGGGAACCGGGAGAGCCACCCGCCCCTCCTCGGCCCAGCAGAGCCAGCCGTGCACTGGCTGGCTCTGCCAGGATGAGCTGGGAGCGGCTTCTTGGTCCTGGCAGAGCCAGCTGGCACACAGCTGGCTCTGCCGGGGCTGAGAAGCAGCAAACAGCTTCTGGGTCCTGGCACAGCCAGCTGGTGCGCGGCTGGCTCTGCGGGAACCAGCCACCCTCCTCCCTGGCTCTCTAGCCAGAGTTCCAGCAGGGATCCCCTCTCTGGAGCCCTGACTGGGGAGCCCTTCTCCCCAGGACCGTGGCTCCCCTGGCCGGGAAGCTGCAGGTCTGGGGAGAAGGGAGCAGAGGCTCCCCAGGACAAGGGAGCCACAGTGGCTCCCTTCTATCAGGGAGCCATGTGATGCTCCCTTGTCCCCCCTGCCATAAGTCAACCAAGTCGACTTAGGGAGTCCACACAGCTGAAGTAAGTCGACTTAAGCAGTAAAGTCGATATAAAACTAGGTTTTACAAAGTTGACGTTACTTTTCCTTAAGTCAACTCAAGCAACAGCTTAAGTCGATTTAAGGAATCTCCAGTGTGGATGCAGAGTAAATTAAGTCGACTTAAGCAGGTGTTGCAGTGCCAGGAACAGCTCTTCGCAAAGTTCAAGGAAAGTGCTCTTTGCCTACAAAAGTTCTTTAGCCACTGCTCATCATCCCACACAGTCAGCACGATGCAGTCCCACCAGTCTGTACTTCCCCAGGCCCAGAAACAGTGCTCCACAGACTGGCTTGTAACAGGGTGACCTCAGTAACATCGCAGTTTTCTGCACTGTGGATCCTGCTGCACTGCTGAAAAAAAAAAAAAAAAAAAAAAAAAAAAAAAACAGGATGAGCTGTGAGGTATCTGTAATGCTCATAATAATACTGCAGAGCTGAGCAGTCTCTCAATGCCTGCAGCAGAGAAAAACATGAGAAAAGCTTTTCCTGTTTGTTTGTGATAAGAAAGGAGGGCGAGGGGGCACATTGCATCATGGGAGGACGACTGCTTTCCCACAACAGAGTCTTGTGGCACTTTTAAAGACTAACAGATTTATTAATCGCATGAGCTTTCGTGGGAGAAAATCCCACTTCGTCAGACGCTTTG
>ML685769.1:3206598-3269569 GCA_007922175.1 Pelusios castaneus | reverse complement strand
TTTGCTTTCCCACAGCCACTGTGCCTACTTGCACGGTGGGGTGCCTACCCACAGTGCAATGCATTTCAATTTGAAGTAATGACGAGCAATGGGGATGCAAAAGCCCAGCACAACGAGCGTCGTGTGACCACGCTCCCATGGATTTTCTAACTCAGAGGCTCAAAATTGAATTAAAATCCCACCCCAGTGGGGATGTGGCCACAGTCTCTGAAATAGGCCCCCACAACAAAGTTAATTTTCAAAAAGTGTTGCATCAGATGCTGAAACAAGAATACGAAGGCACTCTAGATAGCTTCTTAATGTTGTCCATGTCATTTGTTGACATTTATTACACTATTTAAGCAGTACAAAGCAGGCCAGCAATATTTATTACACTATTTAAGTAGTACAAAACAGACTAACAAACTCGATATTACATTAATGTAAACTTCATTATTGTGACTTAGAGAACCTAATGAATAAAAGGAGAAAGTGTCCTAATAGTAAATTGTTTTCATTTTCACTAAGGAAACACACATTCATATAATTGTAGTCTAATAAAAAGTCTTTCTGTGAAGAGTTCTGTACTCTGGTACAGAATAACTACCCAGCATCTGGAATGGTGACCTAAAAACTGACTTTCTTCAGTTGTTAAAGAGGATTTAATTAATATAAAAAACTATAACTACTCATTTAAGAACTCAAATTAATGTTGACTTTGACATCAAGTTGGGTTCACATTACAATAAGAGATGAACAGAAACTAGTATTTGTTCACCATTTCATTAAACAAATGCATGTAACGCACTAAGCTTTATCCATGCAAAACATGATTACAACCTTAGATTAATTTGAGCGATTCAATATATCAAGCTCTTAGGCACACTCAGCATGTTGTAGACAATTCCACCTGTCAGGGTGAAAAATGATAATTTATTTTCAGTAGGATTAAAGGCAGTATTTTCATTAGAACCTTGCTTTCTGTTTTCTAATTACAATAATGTGTTGATCAATTCCCTTCAGGTTAGATCCGATCTGAGGTCTGAATTGTGTCCCCGAAGTGGGTTCAGTTAATCCCAACGAACTCAATTTAAAGTTAGCAATAATAATTTATAGTTTCACCTCTTAACTGATACAGTGTTTTTGCATTTCTTCACAAAGCAGAAAAGGAAAAGGATAAGGCCTTATTGTTGACGATAGAAGAGATCCACAGAATCTAAAGATAGAATGGGCATATTGGATGACCTAATTGATTTCCCTCTGTGACATGCCCCAGGTACAATCTGGATTATGGGTTTGCTTTGCCTTCTTAACTCTCTAGTTCAGGATACCTCTCACACTGCTCTGCAAGTGATAAGCAGCCCCTTTAGGCTTTGCTATCACACAACCATTAGCAAGTGAAGGTGCACTGCAAGTTAAATGAAGTCTCTCAATGCCACACATGAACTGCCCACAAGCAGACATTCACAAGTTCTCCTAGTCCCAACTTTGCACCCCAGAAATGTTCATCTCATATTGCTCAAGACCTCCTTGATCAGAGTAGGTTCCTTAATTAGTTTTATACTATCAAAGGGTATGAATATGCACCAGTCCATGTAATCTGAGTAGATTCCCCAAACTTCAATCAAAAACACACTGGCTTAGATAAAACATTAAATTAAGTTTTATTCACTATAGAGAGATTGATTTTAATTGATTATAAATGGTATATGCAAAGAAAATTAGATCTGGATACTTAAAGAAATAAAAGATAGAATCACAGTCTGTCATGGCTAGGCCCTCCCATGTGGGGAAAGTCCAACAGGTACAAGCAAGGGGGTAGCAACCATACTAAGCCAAATAGTCCCCAAAGTCAGGGTAATACAGCCTAGCAATTGCAGAGTCAATATGCAGCCCTCTGGGTTCAGAATAGCCTAGCAGCCACAGAGTCAGGACACAGGCCTCTGGGTCAGGGTGCATAGTGCCCAGGTAGGGGGCTCAGGCCCTCCCACTTCACTGAACCCCAGCCCAGGACCCTATCAGTGCTGGGGTTATGGCACCCAGCCAGCAGGGATCCACACTGAAACACAGTGGCTCTCAGCTATACCACCCCCAGCTCCACAACCAGGGCCCCTGGGCTACTTCCTACCCAGGCAGAAAGCTTTCCTCCAGTGTGGTCTCAGTCCATGCCTCCTCACTTCCAATGCAGGCTGCTAGCTGCTTCTCTGAAGGATCCTGGAGTCCTCCAGCCATAATTAGCACCTGCAGGTTAACCATCACCATGTGGCTGCTCCAGGTGGCTTCCTGCAAGATTTCTCTCTTTCCCACCACCTAGGGCTGATACCACCCCTCAGCAGCCACTTCCAACATAGATCCTCCCTCCTCACCAGCCAGCTGAGCTGCTCCCTTTTGTACTGGGGCAGAAGTCTGAGCATGCCCAGAAGGGCTTAAGGGGCAGAGCTTCCACCACCCATAGAGTCTGTGGGGCTTCTTTAGTGTGGGGTCAGCTCACCCCATCACACGGTCTAATTCCTAAACTTTATCAAGCTAAGTCAAATTTGAAGCTGATAAGATTTCTCTTACCCCAAAAGCCTACAACACTCTATGATAACTGGAAAGTACTTCCAGTTAAGACCACTTCCCTCAGTTCAATGTTTTTTAGGGGCTTTTGTTTTTTGGGGAGGGGGTTTGGGGGCACAGTCTTTCAAACAATCTTGTTGCTTTTCATACAGTTGGGAGAGGAGAGATTGCCAGGATCCTTTGCTCCCCCTTTTCATAACTTAACCCTTTTTATTGGAAAAGTCCTTGCTGTGTCATGAAGTCAGGAAGGTCCATTGTGTACACACTCTGCATTCAGTCCTTCATATGAATTGCAGATTCCTGCTTATACCTTCTGTACACATGTAGCTTGACATGTGAAGCTTGTGTTTACAGTTAGTTATTTCTATGGAGCTGGTCTGTGGGCATTTCCCCAGACTCACAGCATTTTTTCAGTAACAAACATATAAGCAAAATCTCATAATTTCATATATAACATTGACACACACATTAACAGAGAAATAATATTCAGCAGACTGACTTTCCCAATGATCTCTCACAATGCTTATTTTGTACAAGATTTATCATAATTTTGTAAAAGTAGTGACCATAATACTGTAGATTGTCGCACCATGCCATTGCAGGATTGTTAGTAAACTATCTTTCGCCAAAATGTCATCCATAGTATGATGGCTGTTGAGTACAAGTATTGCAAAAGGAAAATTGTAATTTCTGAGCATTGTGTGATAATTGATAAAAGCATTTGTGTTCCCTAACACATCCAACAATTATAATTTCTATAAGCTTTGTGTTTGGTTTCTAAACACTGAGAACAATTTAAATCAAACTTTCTCTCTTTTGATATTTTACAGTAAGAGATAACAGACTTGAGCTCAAGTCTGCAAGTGCTTCAAGCGGCTGACTCCCACTTACATAAAAGAACTTAAGCACTCGTTGGTTCAGGTCCTTATTTTCCAATAACATCTATTTCCTCTACTTAAATTGTATGGAAGAGAACTGAATGGCTAAGAGAAAATGAGACCTTTCACCTCCGTTTTTTTATTAATTGAAAGTGCTACCCACTAAAGTGCTATTCAATGCCTTATTTCAAATGAATTGGTGTCCGTAGTCAAGTTTTTAGTAGATAAATATCTGCATTACAAAACCATCACCTACACAACACTTCAGTTGGTACTTTTAGGAGAGAAACTGCACTCAGAAATATTTCTTTATGAAGGGTTCTGTAGTGAGAGGACATGGGGCCCCTGTGAGGACAGAAGGCAGAACCAATGAGCCCCAAGGAGGCAGGGCCAGAGCCAGCCCACCCATCAGGCAGGAAATTAAGGGGCAAGGCAGGAAGTATAAAGGAAGGCCTGCCAGCTCACTCTGCTTGGAGCTCTGGGAGTGGAAGGATGTCCCTCTGCTCCCTCCAGGGCTGCCTGCAGCCTGACCCCAGTGGAGGGGCTGTTTACGGTCTGGAGTCCAGAGATGCACTTAGCAACATCCACGCTGCAGGACCCAGCAGCTTCATCAGGACCCTGTGACCTGGAGGAGTTACTGGCCGTGGCCGACAGAGGGGGGTTCTAACCATGCCCCAACCTGGAGGAGCTACCATCTGCAGACATCCCTGATGAGCTGTGGGACCTGCCACCACTGGACAGCATCCACAGGTTCTGTAACCTTCGCCTTGGTGATAACACTAAGGAGGAGGAAGATGCCCAGCTACCAGCAGGAATAGGGGTAAGCAATAACCTCAGGGAAGGGGCGGGGGTGATGGATAGCGAATCAGCAACCGAGGCAACCAGATGTGGCATCAGCGTGTTGTGGTGAGGACCCCACTGATCCCACAGCAGAGCCTGGCCAGCCTCAGGTAGGGGTTTGGGCTGAGATGCAGCGGAGTTGAGTGGACCTGCATTCCCCCTGTCCCTGTTCCTAGACCAAACCAAGTGTGCTTCCCTGACACTCGCCTTCAAGGCTGTGTGCCTGCCCTGCCTGGGGGCTTAGAGGCAATGGGAACTCGCCCTGGCCTTGGGCATCCCTCGCTACACACTCCTCCAAGTCACTTGTGAGGCACATTATAGCTGCCCAAGCTATTTCTGTTAAGTGGATACACAGATGGTTTTGGTTTCCATGACTATCAACACAGTAACACATTTCAGAAACACTTATGGGACCAGATTTTGTCCCTTTGTGTTCAGTCATCCAGACCTTTCCCTCACAGAATGAAAATGAAAATATAAAAGCTGAGGATACTTCCTCCTTTAGTATTGAGTATTCCTACTCTTTGTCATTTCTTCTAGAGTCCTCCCCTACCCAGTTAGCTAAGTTATTTTGAACAGACATTTGGTGGATGGATTTAGGATTTGCAGATGCTTGAGAGTTCAAGGTTATTTAACTATGAAATTATTCTGCAAAACAATATTCTATCAATTGTACTAAAAAACTCAGACACTTAAAAAATCCACAAGTTGTTAATGGTGACCAAACCAAAGAAAAGAATGATGGGGGGAAAAGGGGAAAAAGAAAATAAAATTACCATAATTCAAAATTTGATTAAAATACCTAGACTGGAAACAAATTATTATTCTTAGAGTATGTGTATAAGAAACATAGTCCAAATAAGCACATCTTGCACTCCAAGTAAATATGAACAGACTGCCGTATCTGCCATTGTAAATTCCAACTATTTCATGCTTTCAACTTATTTATAGGGCCAAAGCAAAAACAACCAAACCTAAATCTACCTTGTTATAGCAATCATAGGCAACAGATAAAGTTTTGTAAATCTCTAACATATTCAATACACTATTTTTAAAATCTGTCTGAAATTCACAAGCATGTCATGGCTTCCACAGACTCCAATGGGACTTCAGTGGTGCACACAACCTCTGCACTGGATTGAAATTTACCCCTCTCTGTGAAGCTAAAAAGAGGATGGGAGGGGCGAGGGGGGGGAGGAAGTGATTTATTCCTGCACCAAAACCCACGTTTTCTCTGATTACATTTAATTGTGATTTTGGAGATTATTGTTGGCGTATATAGAGAGCAATGAAAGGATATCGTATTGTGAAAAAGTCGGTGGTCTGCCATAATAACTGGATGTGGGACAGATGACAAAAATAATGGCTCTGCAAATGGTGTGTTTAAGTGTGGAGAGCAATAGATGGGGATTTGGTGAGTTCTTGTTAAACAAAAGGAAGAAGCTACTGTGTAGTGCCCCATCCAGGGTCTAGGCACTTTGGCTATGTCTACACTGGCAATTTTAAGTCAACTTAAGGAAGCTTAAGTCGACTTAAATTAAGCCACGTCCACACCTGGTTTTCATTAAGTCGATTTAAGCAGTTCCTTAAGTCGACTTAATTACTACCACTCTTTAGGTCGACTTGACAATTAAGTTGATTTGTTAAGTCGACCTAAAGACGGTGTGGCCACCCTAGGTCGACTTATTCTGTAAGTCGACCTAGGACATGGTCCCGGGGAGAAGGGAGTCAGGCTCCTTTCACCCCGGACCCCCCGCGGGTCCCAGCAAGAAGGGAGCCATGACTCCTTTCTCCCTGGGACCCATGTGGGTCCCCGGCAAAAAGGGAGCCATGACTCCTTTCTCGCTGAGACCCACATGGGTCTCCGGCAAAAAGGGAGCGCGGGGCTCCCTTCTGACCGGGAGCCAGTGGATCCCTGGCAAAAAGGGAGCGTGGGGCTCCCTTCTCGCCGGGACCAGCTTGGGTCACCAGGAGATGGGAGCGCAAGGTTCCCTTCTGGCTGGGACCTGCTCTGGCCAAGACCTGAGTGGGTCCCAACCAGAAGGGAGCCCTGCGCTCTCTTCTCCTGAGGTCCCAAGCAGGTCCCAGCCTGAAGGGAGCCCCGCACTCTCTTCTCCCCAGAGCTGCAGAGGTCCGGGCAAAAAGGGAGCAGTGCTCCCTGGACAGGGGATCCCCAGTGTTTCCCCGTCAGCTGGAGCACCAGGGCCAGCAATTGCTGGTGCTCCGGCCAACAGTGGATCCCCGGAGGGTCCCATCAGCTGGGGCGCCACTCATCTGGAGTGTCAGCAATTGCCGGCCCCTGTGCTCCAGCTGACAGGGGAAACACTGGGGATCTCCTGTCAGCTGGAGCGCTGGCGGCTTCCTTCTTACCCGGACCTAAGGGGGTCCAGGGAGAAGGGAGCGGGACTCCTGGCAAGAAGGGAGCCTGTGCTCCCTTCTCCCTGGGACCTGCATGAGGGTCCTGACAACAAGGGAGCCCCAGTTCTGACCTGCGGCTCCCTTCTGCCGGGAAGTTGTGGGTCCCAGCAAGAAAGGAGCCGTGGCTCCCTTTTTTCTGGGACCCGTGCACATCCTGGGGAGAGAGGAGCCTGGCTCCTTTCTCACCAGGACATGCGGGTCCCATGGAGAAAGGAGCCATGGCTCCCTTCTCGCTGGGACCCCTGGCTTCCTGGGGAAGGGACCTGGGGGGAATCCCTTCTCAGCAGAGAGCCACTTCAGCCGTGTCTACACTTTAAAAGTTAAGTTGACTTGTTAAGTCAACTTAACTTTTCAAGTGTAGCCATAGCCTTTGTGACTCCTCAGGCACCTCAAATACTATGTCAGCACAAAACATTTTGTACTCCACTATGACACAGAATATGATCAGTGGAGGTCATATTAGCATTTCATTCTTTCTTGTATATAGTTGGGATTATGTTTTCCAATGTGCATTACCTTGAATTTATCAACAGTGAATTTTTTTTTGCCCAATCACCCAGTCTTGTGAGATCCGTTTGTAATTCTGCAGGCCGCTTTGGACTTAAATATCTTGTAGTTTTGTATCATCTTAAAATTTTGCCACTTCACCCCTTTCCCCAGATCATTTATGATTATGTTGAACAGTTCTGGTCCCAGTACAGATCACTATAGGACACCACTATATACCTCACACCTTTCTGAAAATTGACCATTTATTCCTACCCTTTGCTTCTTCTATTTTAGTCAGTTACTGATATAAGAGAGGACATTCCCTCTTGTCCCATGACAGCTTACTTTGACCTGAGATGCTGCTGTTTGCAAAGTGGTGGTGGCTCTCTTTGTCAATGCAATGGTTTGCAAATCATTGGGACAGAAAGGCCGAAAGTTGTCCCATGGAATTATGCAATACTCCTGACTGACTCATAGGATCTGAGTCAAGCAAGGTTGTATCTACAATGCAAAGCAATAGGGCTTGCACATTGGGCCCTGATTTAACTCATTTGTGAACCTCCAGCCCTTCAGGATCTCGAAACCCAGGATCCGAGCCCTGGGTTAGTGCAATTGCAGGTTAGGCTTGACTTGGGGTCAAACTCGGGCTTATATGGCAGTGTAGACATACCCACAGTGCTCTATGAAGTGTTTGATAACATAGTTTGAACTGGCACAAAAATGGAGTTATGCAAACATTTCAACCTCAGGAAGATTCTGTTTGAGACATGAGCAGTGCTTCATACATTTTAGGTAATGAATTTACCAAGTCTTGCCATATATAGTTCTGAGTATAGGGAAAATGAGTGAGATAATGCTGGGTAGATGTCTTGGGGGAGGGACTTCTTACCTCATTCACTGGGGCCAAAGCCTTGCCTCAGCCTTCCTCCTCCTTTCCATGAGGAGAATGTGAGGGAATCTCCACAAGGAAATCCTTATCAAATGTTTCTCCTCCTAGCTCCCTTAAGAGGGTTTCTCCATGCAAGATGATAGGGGCCTCTATTCTTAATGCTGGTGCTGACCAACATTTGACTGCTAAATGTGACTGATATGAATAGATTGTCTCCTTGATGCTCAAGTAGATCTCTCATTTTAATGTTTATGAGAAGTGTATTGAAGGAGGGAATGTATCCACAAATATTCAAACAACCAATATACACTACATTATTAAAAGGAAATTCTTTATTAAAAGAATTTCCTCCTGCTATAATCTCATTTAAACAATATAAAGAACTTTACACACATACTGCCTGTAATAGTAACTCTCTTCCAAGAGAAAGCTGGGAAAAGACAGGTAGGTGACCTCTATGAATTGAATTGGTGGTTTCCATCAAGTTGCTAGTGGACATATCACCACATCTCATAAACGACCTTCAACCTCAGGCATCAGAAAGGCTAAACACATGGGGTGCGTCTACACTAAGAAATTAAGTCAACTTAATTTACTCTGCGTCTACACTGGGCTTTCCTTAATTCAACCTAAGTTGCTCTGTAAGTCGAATTAAGGAAAAGTTAGTTCGAATTAATAACACCTCGTTTTAATTTGACCTAGTGCTTAAGTCAACTTTACTAAGTCGACTTAAACCAGTGGAGACGCGAAGTACTGCCTAGTTGGTCCTTTTTAAGTTGACTTAAAATGTTAAGTTGACTTAAGGCCAAAAAGGGGCCTCATCTACACGTGAAAAGTTAAGTCGACTTTTGTTAAGTCGACTTAATATGGTCCACTTTAAGTTGACTTAAAGTTGACCTTATTAAGTTGACTTCATAAAGTCGACCTAACTTTTCAAGTGTAGACATAGCCATGGAGATTAAATTTAATAGAAGTGCTCCAGGCACAACAGGATTGAAGCACATTAGTGAGAAAACTTGTATTGACAGTTCCACTATGCTGTACCTGGCTTGTGGCCAAAGGACTTTAGCTTTCTTCCTTTCCTTTAAAAGAGTTGCATTAATTTTAAGAAAAACAGAGTCCTGTGGCACTTTTAAAGACTGACAGATTTATTTATCACATGAGCTTCCGTGGGAGAAAATCCCACTGTGACAAAGTGGTATTTTCTCCCACCAAAACTCATGTGATAAATAAATCTGTTAGTCTTTAAAAGTGCCACAGGACTCTGTTTTTCTGCAATAGACTAAGACAGCTACCCCTCTGAAAATTAATTTTAAGGGCACTGTTAAGTTAGTCTAAGATAGGAATGTTCAGAAATCAACAAAAGAAGTAGAGGCTCAGAGTGTGAGTGTGAAAGTGAGAGTTTTCCCCTCATGATTTTTTACTTTTAAGTTTTGACTTAAAAATTTGTGGTGTTTTATTAAAAGTTATTGCCATATTTTTCAGACTGTATTATATGCTGTAGTAAATGTCTGTGTACAGCCATTCACTCCCTTCCCCCTTCTCCAGTTCAAGAAAATATGCAAAATAAGCAAGTTATTCTAAATTTCATCTTGCCAGACAGAGCGTTTCCTCTTAGGTATAGACGTGGTTGAAAGGAAGAAACAGGATTGTCTCAGTACTGTTGCTTATCTCATACAGCCAGAGCTCCAGTTAAGATGATTTTGGAAGTAGTTTTGGTCCAGAAGCGATTAGAGAATCTGAAATGGACTTTGTGGATTAATGTAAATTGTTGTTTCCCATTCCCCACCCCTTTCTGTGAGCTGGTCTGGGAAATGTAACAATGTAACATGCCTCGGGTTTGCATATCATGATGAGCCATGCAAAAGGTTTTCTTTAAAGAGGTTTATCTTCAAGACAAGAAAATTGAAGTTAAGGATTTCCTGGGCACTTGTTTGTTCTGCCATGGTCAATAATTGAAGTTGTCAGTGGGGATCTTGTATTGAAAAGTTTGCAACAGCAGCTGTTAGTTTCTCTATGAACAAAAATGTAAAGGAGCCACAAAACACAAAGGAAGGTAAAGACAGGAGTTGACTAGAACATGAATTAAGTCTACTTATGGGTATGAAAATAGTGAAATGTGAGCACCTGAAGAGAGTACATTTGGGACTATGGTACCAGTATCCTGAAAGCACTAGATACTGTCAGTGATTAGACAGCACACTGATGCTATATAGACAGACACCAATAGGAAACCAAGATACTCTAATATGAGGACATAGACACAGAGCAATGTTTTAAGCAGCAGCTAGAGAATCCCCTACTTAGGATCTCCACTGCAATATATCTGGTCATCTCTGGCAACGGTAGAGGGCCAGGAACTCCTATAACCTTTCTTTATAAGAAAGGATTAAAACAAATTATAAACCAATATATATGTACATACAATGGTTCAAAATAAACTTCAAATTCCTTAAAACTACTAACACTATGTCTCTTTGTCAATTGGATTTAATTAGTTCTGAGCAACGTTCTAGCAGTGGTTTTCAAACTCTTACTCCTGGGACCCAGTTGAAAAAAATAATTTATGCCCAGGACCCAACAATTATATCTTGAGCAATGCATTCCAGTCTTTTGGTGGTGGCAGCAGGCGATCCTGCAACCCAGTGCCTAAGGTCTGCGACCCTTACTGGGTCCCGACCCTAAGTCTGAAAACCACTGTTCTAGACATCATGTCTTTGATTGAGTATGATCAGTCTTCTAGACCTTCCTCATTTCCAGTGAGTTTCTGCAGGGACTTCCCTGTGGAAAGGGCTCACTTCCTGATAGGATCTGGGATATACTCATACTCATCATATTGGAAATACTGAAGATTAACCAGATTCCTAGGTATAAGTCCTTTTGGAATCTCTACTAGATAAAACCTGAGTTTCTGCCAAGTTCTGAATAGTTCCAAATCTCGGAGCTTTTGAGCCAAACTGTGTTCCCTGCACTCAGTTTAAGTAGTTCTTTTTTTTTTCTGTTCCAAAAATTGAAGTTTTTGTTGTTGCCAAATTTTTATTTTGACATCCCATTTTTGAAATACCTGCAAATTAGGCCACTTAGGGTTAAGTTGTATTGATGCCACAGATAAAGGCATCGTTAGTTAATCTTCCCAGGAGAAAGTCTGCTGAACACAATCCAGATGCAAATGATATTGATCAGTCTGGCAGGTGTGTTTTATATAGGCTCATTAGTTTTTGCAGAAGTCTTTTTAAAGTTTGCCTTGCTCCTCTATCTTCCCGTTGCTTTGGAGGTAATGTGGCCCACTAGTAAATAGTAGCAATAGATACAACATTCTATGAATATCTAATCAGAAGAGATGAAATTCTTCAGGTTCTAAGGCTAACACAAGGCTTTTTGCATCACTTAAACATTGTGAGGGTTTGTTAGCTGAGCAGCCACACCAGTATGCCTGTGTACCCATTATGTGCTGGGAAAGGAGGAGTGCATGCTGACCATGCACAGAACCATGCCAAAAAGATATGTTGGAGGTGAGCTGAGCATCAGCCAGCACCTGATCCCTGTTTAAATATATCCAATTCCCCCCACACACACACACACACAAATTGGATGCAGCTATTATTTCAGTCTGCACTTACCATGCACACATCTCCAAGAAGGCAAGTATTATTATCCCCATTTTTACATGGGTAAATGGAGACACAGAGAAGTTAAGTGAAATGACCAATGTCACCCAGCAAACCAGTAGCAGCACCATAAAGCAAATCCATGTCTCCTGAATCCCAATCCAGTACTCACTCCATTAGGCCACAATAGCTCCATGGAATAGAAGCTGCAAGGTGCGGCTCACTTAAGGTTTGGGTTAGATTTTGCTTCCTTGACTGCTCCTGTTCAGCTTGAATACTCATGATTTATTGAGGCCGAGTGGATTTTACAGGCTTTGACGGCAATCAAGTGGAAGTAGAACACAGAAGAGGGAAAAAGTTTGTCTGCAGTTTAACCATAAACATTTTGTGAACACGTCAGCATTCTAAAAAGATGGGTTATTTAAGTTCTTAAAATCCACACAAGCAAAGCTGTCAGTGGCAAGTGTGCTGTTTATAAGTTGTAATGTTTTTTTTTTTTTTCCCAATCATTTTTAATAACATTTTACATCACACATTTTCACATTCCCTGGACAACTCAAACTATGCTTATAAAGACACATTGCAAATCCACTTTAATCCAATTTAATTTACACTAAGGCTTTTATACTGTAATCAGAAAATTTTAAAGTTGCTTGGATTTTGGTAAGGTCAATGTCTACTTCTACAAATGCAGTTAACTAGGAGGAGGAAAATTATACAATCAAAACTATTGTAATTATAGCTGAGTATGATTGTGCTCTTTGGAAATTCAAATGCCAGTAGCATTTCAAAGTAAATTACTGGATGTAATCCAACAGATTGCCTGTCTCTGAAATCAGATTTTGTTCCTTTGTGAAGGTGAATGATTATTCCCAATTGCAAGGCTGAACCAGACTGCGTTTTTAATGTAATTTGCTTTGTTAGGCAGTGCAATTACCTCAATACCTCACTTTCATAAATACATTAAGACCACAAAAACGGTAGCCTCGCTAACATATTAATCTGCAAATTATGCATTTCAGCCCACTGAATTTCCTCCCCACCCCCGCCCTCAAATAACTTTCATTCATACTTTAAGATCTACAAAGTATTTATGGGGAAAAACAACATATGTAGTACAACCTCTCTAAATCCTTTGATAGCTATTACAGGACACAGGGGTTCGTTGCTAAGTTATTTTCAAATTTGGCAAAGCTGTCCAGATTCTGCTCTCCTTTCTCAAGTTAAATAAGATCTTACTGAAAGGGTCAGTGACCTGTGCCTGCCCCTCCTCCCTGCCCCTCAGCTGGTGCCAGCGGCTGCCTAAAAATTCAGTGGCGGGCACAGCTGGAGTTGGTAGGGGGTGGGGGCACTTCCCAGGCATTCTGCTAAAAGGACCACTTACAGAAGAAGTCACCTGAAGCAGCTCTTCTTGGTGGCATGCCTGAGGACCCCTGTCCCCAGGCATGCCACAGAAAGAAGGAGCTGCCTGGTAGCTCCTCTTGGGGGGCCCCAGGCACGCCATGGGAAGAAGCTGCCCTGAATGGCTCCCTTTGGTGATGGCACACTGTGTAGAGAGCCACCCTGGGCAGCTTCTTTACATGGCATGCCTGAGACTTGGGTATGGTTGGGATTCCACCATGTCTCAGCTGCCCCTGGAAGAAGCTGCCTGGAGTGGCTTTCACTGGCAGGAGCGGCAATCTCTGTGGTGCTACAGAGGGTATTGCGTGCCATTCTGAATGGGCTCAAGTGCCACTGTTGGCACATGTGCTGGGGGTTGCCTATCCCTGTCTTACTGCATGAGCATGTCCTCTGATCTTATTGGGCCTACTTATGAAATCAAATGTTACTCGATGCTGCCAACAGTCTTACGATATTTAGGGGGTTTTCCCTTAAAGCCCCAGCTTCTAGAATCTTATAATTAGGTGATAATCTCCTCTTTCCCTTAAAAGAAAAAGAATTTTATACAGAACTCATGGCTGTAGAGGAAAAACTTGAAAAAATGACCCAAGTCTACTTTAAAGGTTCAAAATCCAGAAAGCCAATTTTAAGAATGCTGAAATCACTACTTACTAAAAGCTAATGATTTTAAATCAGTCAAATGACATGGGGCAGCTGACTCATAATTATTGAACACTTTGAGTCTGACAATAATACCTATGGGGAAAAGTCACACGTGTGTCTAGACTAAGCACATGGTGCTGGTATCACTTAATTCTGATTTTGAGGTCTTAAAAATTTTTTAGATAAAGGCAATCACACAGGGTGAATTTCACCTAACCTGAATAATGATGGAAGAAACAACTCCATTGTGTAAGATACTGTTAGTGTATATTGACTTTTTAATGCCTCCTACTTTATCATTAATACTAAAAGATGAAGCTCTACTACCTGTCACTAATAACACTGAAATCCTCTTTCAAGCTGCCAGCCACCATAAGGAAATATCATTACCTCTTGTAAATCATTCTAACTCGCAAAACATATTATTCTAGGATAAATTTTTACATACTTTTTAAATGTTTGGCTTTTGCTGTTTTGGTTCATTTTAGTTTTACGTACTGCAGCAATACAGATAGAGAGGAACATTAGTATCATTTTGGACAAGGCAAATGAGCAGTGCTATTGCTCATCATGAACATTTCAATGCTCTGTGGAACTTTTTTAATGCACTGTAGCATATTTAGAAAAGTCTCATGAGAATGCAAGAACAGCCATATTGTGTCAAACCATGGTCCATGTAGCACAGTATCCTGTCTTCCAACAGTGGCCAATGCTAATTGCTTCAGAGGGAATGAACAGAACAGAGAAATGTCAAGTCATCCATCCCATCATCTAGTCCCAGCTTCTAGCAGTAGAATGTTTAGGGACACCTGGAGCATGGGGTTGCATCCCTGCCCATTTTGGCTAATAGCCATGGCTGGACCTATCCTCCATTGAACTTATTTAATTCTTTTTTTTAACCCAGTTATACTTTAGGCCTTCACCCATTTCCAAAGGCAACAAGTTGAACAGGTTGACTGTACATTGTGTGAACAAGAACTTTCTTTTATTTTAAACTTGCTGACTTATTTCATTTGGTGGTCCCACATTCTCGTGTTACGTAAAGGGTTAAACAACATTTCACTATTTGCTTTCTCTGTGCGATTTATGATTTAATAGAGCTCTCATATCCTTCCTTAGTCATCTCTTTCCTAAGCTGAACAATTCCTGTCTTTTTTTCCCCCACCTTCTCAAAATAATGAGAGGTGAAAAATGTCTCATTTATTCAGGTAAACCTATTAGCATGAATGGGAAAAATTCCTCCTGCTCCTCACATGATTTAAATTTTTTTTCCATGATTTTAAAATATGATCAGCTGAACAATATACACACCAAAATGCCTGTGACTGAATGTCACTGGACATTTGGAGAACTATATTTTTTGTTGACTGTGGATTTCTATGCCACTTTGAATGTTCTGAAAATATGATAAAGACGACTACCTGCTCAGGAAGTCACTTTTAGTGATAAATGTTGGCCAGCTTTCTGAACATAGCTTAATATTTTCAAGCTTTTTAGCAAACTAATCTAAACCAATTTGGATCACCTTAAGTACGAGAAAAACAGCTTGAACTTCACGTTTCATTTTGATAACATAAAAATAGCCAAATTAAAATTTCTGTTAAAGCTGTAAAAAGTAATTGTTTTCATTTTTACATTCTGGATCACTGGCTCTCCTCCAAAGTCTGTATACTGACTGGCTTTCCCCCAATGGTTTGTTTGGTTACCAAAATTACAATAGGAGATTGTCTGGTTTTGTTTTTCTGTCAACTTAATACACATTCACACAAATGTTATGTTATTAATTATTTAAGAACCTCATCTATACACCAGGATCCCATTGTGCAAGGTTCAGTGCAAACACAGAATAATGTTATAGTAGGCACTAGAGCTCGTTAAAAATTAGAATCCCTGTCCTGCAGGAAATTCTAATAGTTGGACATTTTGTTTTTAACTTGATTCAGCACATCAATTTTTTTTCCAGAATTGAAGGCTCCAAAAAACTTCAGATCAGAAATGTTGAATTTCACTTTCATTCATCATTGATCTGTGCTGCCCTGAGCTGCTGTGTTGCCTCATGAGAGTTGTAGTCTGGATAAATTGCATATACAAAATGGGAAATAACTCTCCAGGGAGCAGTACTGCAGAGAGGGAGCTCAGGGGTCATAGTGGATCACAAGCAAAATATGACTCCACAGTGTAATACCTGCAAAAAAAGCAAACCATCATTCTGAGATGTATTAGAAGTAGGGTTATAAACAAGACACAAAAAGTACTTCTGCTCTATTCTGCTCCTCAGGCCTCCACTGGAGTATTGCGTTCAGTTCTGGGTGCCACATTTCAGGAAAGCTGTAGAGAAAGTCCAGAAAACAACAACAAAAATGATTAAAGGTCTAGAAAACATGACCTATGAGGGAAGATTGAAAAAATAGGGTTTGTTTTGTCTGGAAAAGAGGAGAAAACTGAGGGGGAACATAAGTTTTCAAGTACATGAAAGAGTGTTACAAGGAAGAGGGAGAAAAATTGCTCTTATTACCCTCTAAGGCAGGGTTCAGCAACCTTTGCAGGCTCCCATGCCAGTTCCCATTCTCCCCCTCCCCCCCCAGCAGGGCACGGGGCCAGCTGGGGATAGGATCCGCAGCATGTGCGTGCGTGGTTCTTGCGAGCTCAGAGCCCACCAGGGGGCAGGGCCAGCAGGGAGGAGCAGCTGCAGCACCACAGGGCCAGTAGCCCCACATGCTACTGTGAATAGGCACGCAGGCCATCATTGGCACATGTGCCTGGGTTTGCCGACCCCTGCTCAAAGGCTAAGGCAAGAAGATATGGGCTTCAAATAAAGCAGGGGAGTTTAGACTGGATTTTAGGAAAAATGTCCTTACTGCACTATGGATAAGCACTGGAACAAATTACTTAGGGAGTTTGTGGAATCTCCATCATGGGAGATTTTTAAGATCAGGTTATACCTGTCCGTGGCTATGTCTACACTTGCTAAAATTAGTTTGAATTAGTTTGAGCTAACTAATTTGAACTAATTTTAGTTAGTTTGAATTAGCTTAATTCGAATTAGCATCGCCACACTGGAATGTTAGTTCGAACTAAGCAAGCACTTGCTTGGTTCAAATTAGCGATCCCCATTCATTTCAATGGCCGGTTAATTCAAACTAAGAAATTGGTTCGAATTAACACGGCCACATTAGTTAATTCAAACTAGTTAGTTTGAATTAACCCTTTAGTTCGAATAATCTATTCGAACTTATTAGTTCGAATTAAGGAAGCCCTTAATTCGAACTAACTAAAGCCTAGTGTAGCCCTGGCTTTAGTTAGTTCGAATTAAGCCTCCTTAATTCGAACTAACTTGCTAGTGTAGACATAGCCAGAGATGTTCTAGATAATATTTAGTGCTGTCTTGAGAGGCCTACTAGGTCAGTCCTCTACACTTGAGGTACCTTCCAGTGTTTATAATTCTATGATTCTAAGTCATGACCCTATTCACCTCTATAGGGCAGGCAGTCTCTCCAGGTGGACTATATGACCCATGGTCACATGACTTCCCTGAGCTACCACATTGGTTCAACCAGGAGGAGACTACAGTGCATCATGGGAGATGTAGTTTAGCTGGGAAGACCGACTCAGAGGAGAATGAGCCACCTAGACTACAATTCCCATCTTTCATTGTGGCAATTCAGTCAAACAAATTAAAACCAAAGTGACCTGAAGTGAAATTTTTTATAGTCAGTTCAGCAGACCAAAGTGTTTCAATTCAAGTCACGCCAAACCCAAATAAAAGTATTTTATTTCAGTTTTCCTGGGGGAAAATTGAAAACTTTGAGCAAAAAATCACATTTTCCTGAAGAAAACTTTGATTTTGCAGACACTGCATTTTACCACTGAAAAATACTTTGATGGAGAATGTCCAGTCAGCCCTAGTAAGGGTATAAAATGTGTATGTTTCATTCAAGGAAGAACTGTTACTGCATCATTTTAATTTAGGAAGTAAGATGTAATTGTAAAAATAGCCTTTTGTTTGTATATGACATGACTAGGCTAAATGCAGACTGCAAAATAGTCTCATTTAAAGCAACTAAGTTATTCATAATATAATACAATTATAGGCCTCAGCTTGAGAACACTCACCTGTCAATATATTACTTTTAACTGCAAGCTGTACAGTAGAAAGGGTATACATGATCCGGCCATATATTAATAAATCCATATAATGTTCTGTGTCTCATTTGAGAAAACAATCAGTGTATGACCTCATCCACCTTTCCAAACACACAAGCCTTAAAACAGCATATACTACAATGAATTGTGTTATGTTTATACATCGGGAATATGTGAAGCTCCCAGCTTCTGTTATTTTCATCTCTAAGACTGTTATTGGCATTTTTAATGAATCTGCATGATTTAATTTAGTTTCTTCTTATGTACTCTTCATTTTACTTACAAAAGCTAAAGGTTTAAAAGGGATTTTAGAAGGGGATTAAAGTATTTAGGTTTGTTCAGTATTGTAAAGGTTATTTATCATTTAAACTTATGTGAAACTCAGGCATCTATCCATTTCTTTATCAATTCTAAAGCCCTAACAGTGGCAGGAAGCGAAGTAAAAACCATCAAAACTATCACACATTATTATATGTCAGACTTATCTGTAGAATAAGGTCAAACTCACTTTTAATATTTTCTCCCTGTAGGCACAGAATTTAACTAAAATGGTACCAGAGTCCACTGACCTTTCACAATGGAACTTTGGGAGCTCCCAGTGGCAAGCCTCTAAAATGTATGATCTTGCTTCAAAATCTTAAACACAATACATTACTATTTATTTGGATTTTTGTTTTCGTCAGACAAAATGTAAGATGTGAATTATGTACAAAACTGAATTTACAAGAGAAATTTACATCGTGCTGTGTTGACTTGTCAGTTCTTGTATCATGTGCCAGTTAGTTGCCAGATTTTCATTTCATTTCAATTTTGTCTTTAGAAGTTGCAGTGGAATTGTATTGCAGGAACTATGCTTCAACACAGTCCTTGGAATGTCAAGGACAACTCCTTAGAATGACTTTTCGTGTCATTTAGGTGGCACAGCCAAGTAGTTCCTTGCTTTAAAAAAATATTTATTCTGTATTATATTTTCAGCACATTTATTAATTATTATTATTAGGCATTACCACAATGAAAGACAACAATAGGCTGGGAGTCAATCAAGATGAAATATTTGGCAAACTTGGAAGCGAGTGGGAATCTTGGACAAATCTGGAGAGGATTAAACTAGGGCATTTTGGGAGCCACATCCATAAATCTTGTACAAATCTGAAGAGGTGTGCATGGCATCAGCATGCCATTATTGAAAGGCAGATATATCTCACTTTCTCCCTGTGGCTTAATCCTCCATCAAAACTGAAACCTCCATTCCATTAGGTTATCAGAAAATTCAAAAAGAAATGAAAGCTCCAGCATCAGTAACCCGCACAATCTAGCCTTCTGAAGCTCTTTGATTTCTACCACACCATGTCCTTCCCAAGCTTTCTCAAAAGGAAGACCTACATGGGGCGTCTTGCCACAGTCTCTGTCTCAAAGGGAAAGGGTACAGCCTTCATGCAGATTTGCTTCCTAATATTCCATGGCATCTAGCTTTATAATTCCTGGAATCTCTCTCACTAAATCCCTCTGTTCTGGTCAGGAACCAGGAATAGGTTCATGATGAACCAGAGCATGCATAACTGCAGAAGAGGAAAAGAGGAGAGACAGAGAGAACACATAAAAGAATAACCAGTACACAGGGAAATGAAGGGATACAATGTAATGAAAGAATCAAATTTCTAAAGCTAAAGTAAATATACTAAAATGGACAAAGAATGGGAGGGAAAGAGTAATAGACAATCAGATTTAGCAAAAGATTATAGGAAGAATGTGTGGAGACCCACCACTAGCAGTGTGGATGGTCGTGGAGACCCACCACTAGCAGAGTGGATGGTCCAGGCCCATGTGTTGTGCAGCACTAGGTGCCATGTGTTGTGCAGCACTTGGGAGAAGCAATGATTAAAGGGTAACTATAGAACAAGAATGCAAGGTCAGAAATGTAGCTGCGGCATGGGAAATTAAGGAGTCAGTCTGAGCAAGGAACCAGTCTGGTAAATAAGAACTCAACACAGCTGCATGATAAGAAGTTGTGATTAGGCCAAGAACTGAAACCTTGTTGATTTAGATGTGAACCTGTGAATGTGGAAAATTACCAAGTATACTATCTGTAGGGTATAAGAATGGCTGTAAGCTGCTAATAAAGTGATTTCGTGCTTGCATCAGCCGGAGTCCGTGCCTTCATACACCACAAGAATGGAGATGGGAGAAAAACTAAGAATGTAACAAGTCAAAATAAATGCTATTTATGGCATCTTTGAAGGCTTGGGATCCTAATCAATCCCTTTTACTCAATTCCAAACTAAATGATGGGGGTTAGTCACACATTTTAGATGTTTTCCTGGCCTCTGGCTGTTGAGATGTCACAGTTACAGTGTACATGAAAAATAATGTTTTTGTAATTAGATTACACATAGCTATGTACAACACATAATGCACATACAGTGATGTTACTTGAGATTGGTAGCACAGCTCTTGTTTGCAGCTGCAGCTATTGAAAGAATTTAAAGGTAAAGATGTTCAAGACTATAACCATGCCTAACATAGTTTTACTTCTGTTAATGTATTGGGAAAGTGATTGCTTCTCGTGTCTACTACAAGAAACATGTGAGCGAGCAAATGAGAGAGAAAACCATTATGACAGCCAGCTCATTGTTCACAGAATCAAAATTGGTATGAAAAAAGTGCTGTCAAAACAATGGATCTGTTACCCAATGAATTATTTTAATTTGAACTAAAGCCCAGACTAATGCCCAGTTTCCAAAGGTTTTCCAAAGTTATCTGTTATACCTATGATTCAGACTGTCTATATAGGTGGATTTATTAATATAAACTTAAAATATGAGGGGAAATTCTGGTCCATCACAAAATCATAAATCCTATTTCAATGACCATCCTTGCAATAATTAACTTCAGAGTTTGCTTTCTATACCTCTGCTAAAGCAAACAGAACATCAAAACAATTTGGCTTTAAGAAAAAATTCACTTTATTAATTATAATCATGCTCAAAATTTGTAATATCACAGATACTTAATTGGGTTTCAGAATTCTTGTTTCCTATCAGCTGCTTCTCCTGCTCTTTTCTCTCTGTTCTGGTTTCTGTCCTATCCCCAGGTCTTGCTTCAGAGCCCATTGTTTCTTTTCCTCATTTTTCCACTGTTAAGAGCCCACGTATAGAACTGCATAAAGGAAGCTATTTGCTACGGCATCAAATTTTATTGCTCCTATACAACTCAGAAACCCTGCTATATGTTCTCGAGCACCATCTATTATCTAATTTCATGTAAACAGACAATTCCTAACACCACCTACCCTTCCTTTTAGCCCCACCCATCCAGGTTCTCTGCCACCCTTGCCTTGCTCTTTCCCTCTCCCCATTGGTGATCTAACTTCTCCATCAAGATCTCAAATGTAGACGATCTCCATATGCTCCCCCTCCATCATCACATTCAGCCCCTCTGACCAGTACTTGGCTTTCCAGTCTAGCAGTCACTAACCAGTAGCCTCTATAGAACTCAGGAACAGATACAGGGATACTGCATCATCAGTCTGGCTCCTGCCCTGTTCCTGGACCACTGTATATATGTATTGTCACTTACATAAACAGACTATAATCCAGCCCATGGACCACAATTGTTAAAGGTTAACATTATTCAAGACTGTGAAAATATACAAACACATTGTAGGAGAAAAATAAGCACTGCTTCTGAGCCTATCTGATTTACCAAAATATGCAGGACAAACTTGAAACATGCTATTTGTATCCATATAATTGTTAGATAAACTTCCTGCAAGACACTGTTATATAACTTCTTTGTGTTGTCAGTGTGGTGGTTAAAGATGCAGAGCATATTCAACCAGCTGTCAATAGTACTTTAATATGAAAAAAGCTGTCATGAAACAGCCGACGTCTCCTCAAGAGAAATTCTGAAAAATTTCCAAACTAATAAAATCAGGCAATGTTTTTTTTTCTCCCCTCCAAAGTTTGAACTTTTTAAAAGGAAAAAAAAGTCAAGAAAAGACTAACAGCCACACAAGCAAACATAAAAAAAGTTTGTTTCAAAATGTCCCTTAAAGCCCAGTGATCCATTGTGTGCAGTACTACCAGACTGCAAGAGACATTTTTCTTCCATGCAGTTTTCAAGGTGAGCACAATTGATATAGCCATGTCCCTGCTTAATCATTTCAGAAAGGGATTCCATGTGAGCAAAGTCATACATGTGTTTAAAGGTGTGCAAGATCATTAAATGGAAATAATTGTAAAAGCAGAGGTTACTTTTCAGAATTGATCATGACATTACGTTCATGCTGGAGAAGGGAATCAAAGCCTCTCAGTAGAAACAAGGACTGCGTATCAAGAGACATGAGTCTGGTTCCCGGTTGGAACAAACTTCTCGTGTGATTGTTGGTTTAGAGTCCTAAAGTACCAAGTTCTTAAACAACTGCCAGACTACCTCATTATCCTCTTTCAAATCCCTTTTTAAAACTCTCCTTGCTGCAATGCCTACAAAAACTTGATTATGGTTAGGCAGTTGGATTGTTCAGAACATTCACCTCATATTGTCTCATACCCTTGTGCTCTTCCCATGCCTGTATCCATCTGTTCCCTCTTGTCTTGTATTTAGATTCATGGAGCGGAGACTATAATTTTGTTTTCTCTTTGCACTGCCACAGCACAATAGCATCCTGGCGCCTTCACTGGGGCTCTGAGATGCAACTGCAATACAAACAATAAAATAATTACATTATAATATCTAATCTATTATCACTTTCTCCTGGTTCTTATTAAAGAGCACAATGCTGTTTGAGTTCTACATGTTGGAAGGTAAATCTACAGTTTATTGAAAAAATATTTAACAGATTATTCAATGTTTTATAGCTCTTTCAACAGCAAAGCATACAGTATAAGTGAGGAGAATTATTCACGAGCTTTTTTATTTGAGATTTTTATTATTAAACTTTCTGAAAATGTGAAATTTCTCAAAAAAATAATCTTTTAGCTTCAACTACATAACTCTTTCTATTTAGTGTAAGCACTTTGGGAGGCATATCCAAATACAATCACATTTATCGACTCAATTATTCATATTCTCATGGGTGAAAGAGACAAAAGGATGGTGTTCAGGTCCAACATGTACATATCTGAGACCAAAATGTCAATACAGTTTGTATTCTCTTACAAAAATAAAATCCTTGGTGTGCCATACTGATCACGCCACGCCGGTGGGTCCTGTGATTCTCTCTGTTGTGGGACTCAGGGTAAGCCCTGTTTGCCCCGTCTCTGGGCAGTTGGTGCCCCCGCCAGCACAGAGGGGGAAGGGGCCTGGGCCCTCCCTCTACTCCAAGCCCCAGCCCAGGGGCCCTAGAAATGGCAGCTGCACACTGCTGGCAACAGTACTACCTTCCCCTGGATTATTCCCCCCCCTCTGTGCTCTTTTACCTCACTTGTGGCAAGATTCTGTTTTCTCCGTCTTCCTCCAACACTCCTCACTCCCTGCTCTTAGTTCTCCTTACCCTCCCCCCTTTTGGCTGGAGCAAGAGCTTTTTATCAGCTTGCCTTAATTAGTCTCAAGTGCCACTAATTAACCTGAAGCACACCCTGCTCAGTCTGCAAGGAAAAAAGCCCGGATCATTCTAGGGCTTATATACCTGCCTCCTAGGACTTTCCTGCTTCCCTCTGGCCCTGCTGTCTCACATTGGATTTAGTGAAAATGACAAATAATGATTGCAGTCTTTTACTGCCTTAAGGCGTTTTCATATACCAGATATAGGCAGGAACCTCTAAACAGGCACAGAAATCATCATCATCAGCCAATCTCCCAGAACCATACTTATTTATACATTCCATATTGTACACATTAAACTTATGTGGGAAGTTTTTGCTGAAAGAAGGTGAATTTGAACAAAAGTTATACTTGCAGAAGAATGAGAAGGGAACAGGGAAGCTATGGAAACCAACTAATCATATTGTGCCTTCTATAAATGGATGTTTGACCTAATAGAAAAATAAAACACTGAAAAGAGAACTCAGTGGTATTAATATGCCAGCACGTCAGAGAATATACAACTGTATTAGGTTTAAATTTGGCAGTTTATTCCTCCCCAGTACCAATGAGGAAGACCTAGAATGAGATTGTGGTTCAGAGCATTGCACCTACCTTCTGGACAGCTCCAAGGGCAATATGACAACATGGAGCCTCTTGCTGGAAAGCAAACCATATTGTTACAATGCCTAGAGCAGGAAGACCAAGAACACTAACATACATAACTAATAAAATGGCCAAACCAAGCTCAACATTTACATCATAAGACAGCTATATGATGAGGAAGAGTGGACTGGACTATGGTTATCTTGTCTTGGGGATTTTAGAGTTGTATGTGTTTGCTGGAATTCTGAAAGTGGAACTATGGACCCTATTCTGGAGCTTTGCCGATGCTTTTTCTCCTCTTGCCACCTTCACTCCAGATGAACAATTGTTGTTGTGCATATTGTGTACCTAAATACTTCATGAATAAACGTTGCAGACTTTAACCATGTTTGCTCAGAGCCAAGTAAATATTTCTTATTTATGAGCAACTTACATCCTACAGCAGTGCCTAGGAGAGTTGGCATTTATAGGCTCCATGTACTAAAATAGCTGGGCTAAGATAATGAGAGAGAGGAATATTTCAATTTAAAAACTGGCATTGACTCAGTCACAGCACTCATGGGAATGTTTATTCCCAGCATTGTGTATACATGAAAACAAATACTGTTTTATAGCACTGTGAAACTAAATGCTTGCTGTGCAGTATCTTAAAATGCCGCAGATTTTTGAAGTGGTCTTAAAAATAAACTCTATGGAAAATGGTGGGGAGATCAATGAATACACACAGAAGTGAAAGCTGACAAAGTATACAAAATACCAAATAAAATAAACACACACGCCTTCACCAGAATTTTTCAGGCAGGGTATTTTAATAAAAACCATATTATTTTGACAGCATTCATTATGAACTATAATATAGGATTATAGAAAACATTTGGTATTAATGTGCAGAGAATACAAATTTGTTAATGTTTTAGCATTAATATTGTATTTCTTTGCAAAGTTTGACCACACACAAAGCAGCTGTAACAGGGTTGTCACTTCGATCAGCATGTTTAGGGATCTGGGCCTGGTGCCTCAGTCTCTCTTTTCATTCAGTGTATCCACAATCCCTGAACAGGGTTCAATTGGGTCATCTTCCTTGTTGGGAGAATCCACATCCTGCCCATCCCAGAGCCAGGCTTGGAAGAATCTGGGGGGTCCAGATCCCAGCTCAGGACTCTGAAAGTGGGACAGTGTGTGTGTGGGGGGGAGGGGGAATGGCAAAGGGGCTATGGTGAACCCACCATTGAATCATCTTCTCCTGGGACACTTTCTACCCCCATCTGATGCCTCAATTTGGGGTGTGGCTCATGTTTTTATTATAATCCTTTGAACTAAACCTCTAGGCTATGCCTACACTGGCAAGTTAGTCGACTTAAGTCGACATTACTTAAGCCCTGTCCACACAAGGCTTTCATTAGGTTGACTTAAGAAAATCCTTAAATTGACCTAATGAAAGCTTAGGTCAACTTAGTAAGGACCACTCATTAGGTGGACCTAACCCTCCTTAGGTGGACCTAACCCTTCCTTAGGTTGACCTAAGCCCAGTGTGGATGCATAAGTCCACTTTCTTAGGTCGACCTAAGGGAAGTTAGGTCAAATTACTAAGTCCCGGTTAAGGGACAGCACTTTGTTAAGTTGACCTAATAAGGTCGACTTAACAAAGACTTAAAATACTTTTCCTAGTGTAGACATAACCCTAATGTCTCACAGCTGCGGTAGGTGATCCTCTGGTGCACCTGCATATGGGTCTCCCTACATCTAGGATGATGTCTCAAGGGAGTGAGGGGGTGGGAAAGACTCACACCCAGTCTTCCTTGAACAGAGTTCTTCTACTTGTGTGTCAGGGCATTGCTCCTCCTGGAAATGGCTTCTCTCCTCCCCCAGCCTGGGCTACTGGAGCTCATTTTATACTACTCCTTTCCAAGGAGAATGCTCAACTGTACCCGAGGGGCAGAGATTTCCTACTCTAGTGCTGCTTTTGCTTTTCCTCGGCCTCAACCTTCATGTGCATTTGTAAACCCCATCACGCCCTCTCCCCTTCAGATTTGGATCTCCAGGGGTGCGTCTACACTTATAAATTAAGTCAACTTAAGCTTGCTTAAGTTGACTTAATTTACTCTGAGTCTACACTATACTTTCCTTAAGTCGACTTAATTTACAAGTGTAGACGCACCCTCCAGGAAAAATTAAGTCGACTTTGTTAAACCTCATTTTAAGTCAACTTTCTGCTTAAATCAACTTTCTAAAGTCGACTTAAGCCAGTGTAGACATGGAGTAGCCTTAAGTCGACTTAGGGGCCTCCAGGGCTTCCCCACTGCCCTCCCTGCCAGGGTGGCTGGCATAGGGAGAGCCTGGCATGCTCCCTCCCACAGGGCAGGACAGAGCCCTGCCCACCCTGCCCCTATGCCCTGCCAGGGTCCTTGTCCCCCTTTGCCCCATTGTACCCAGGTACAATGGGGCAAAGTCTGAGCCCCCGGCACTTGGCAAGGGGTCCCCCCCCTGCCACCGTGGACCAGTCCAAGGTCCACCTAGCCCCTACAAGTCGACCTAGGCATTCAGTGTGGACGCTCTAGGTCGACTTTGTAGGGTACCCTCAAAGTCGACTTAAAATTTAAGTGTGGACATGCTAAGTCGACTTAAATTAACAATTTTAGACATAGCCCAGGATTGCCTCATGCAAGCAAGTCCCCACCATCTCTGGAGAAGTCTGCATTTTTATGGTCTTTACTGACTCGGTCTAGCATTTCAAAGCAGTACAGCTGAAGCACTAAATACCACCACATTATTCATGGGTTATGGTGCTTCATGGCAAATAGCCACCTGAGGGGTATGTGATCAGTCACCTAACATAATGATAGGTTCTTAATGCCTCAAATGCCCACTTTTCTACTAAGGCCACTTTATCACTGAATTAGCAACCTCCTGGAGAAATAGCTTCCAGTTGAGATACAGAATTAGGTGTTCCTGTTTCCTATTTCTTGTAAAAGGACTGCTCCCAGGCTGACATAGAATCACAGAAACTGGAAGGAACCATGAGAAGTTGTAATCCAGGCTTCCTGGGATAACCACCTGAATATGGTAAGATCAGGGCAAGCTGCAAAAAGGAGAGCAGATTCTCCCAACACTGGTGGGTTACCTGGAGCTAAACTCCCCAACCGGTCACAAACAATGCTTCTGATTCCCCACATTGGATATCAAGAAGTCACCACAAAATATACTCAGCCCCCTTTAATGCATTTCAGCCGCCCGTCCCCAATACGGCAACTGGGTCTGGTAAAGAGAGAAATTGCTTAAAACTACAAGCTCTTTACCCAAAAAGGTTTCTCCTGACCCCAAAGGGTCAGCCACAGAAAAGTATAGGTTTGGATCTTACCCAAATACCACATGGCCAGCCAGTCCGCTAGTAACTAAAACTAAAGGTTTATTGTTCAAGGAAAGAAACAAACTATGAGAGTACTGTTAAAGGGATAAAGTAATCACATACACACAATGATTGAAAGTCCACTATATCAGGTTTCCAGTAGAATTTGAAGTTTGCAGATCTTAAGCGCACATCCAGTACCTGGATGGGTTTAAGTCCTTGTTTCACAGCTTCAATTGTTAAAAATCCAATTCAAAGGAATTAAAAATAAATAATCCAACTGTAGAGCTTGCTCTAATTCTCCCATGAGAATTAGCAGGGTCATTCCAAGCCAGTGCTGGCTGGGATCTCAATCCTGCAGCCCAAACTTTCCCTGAGAAGCTTGGACAGATGTGAGACCAAGGGATTATGTTCCCAACTTCCTTTCATAGCTGTAGCAAGATGGGCATTTACGGGTCATTTCTTCATGTGGGCTTTGATGACAGTTCACAGAAACTTTTTAAAGTGGAGAATAATAAGGTATATTGTCCTTTGCGGTAAAACCTTCACCTCTTGGGCACCACAGGTAATTAGGTGCATTAGCACCATTAATAGACACTTTACATTGGTACATCAAAGCTCCATCTAGATGTTAATGTTCCCTTTTGACCTCTTCTAAGAGAACAATAGTAACAGATAGGGAAGTAGTTCATTTACCTTGCTAACCTTTAACAACATAGATGTAAACATCATCAAGTAACTACTAAAACACACATGCATATCAAAGCCCTAACCTACCTGTAGCACTACAATATATTTTTGAAGGTTAGATTTGGGTCATATATTTTACAAGATGGCTTGGCCTTTTCAGGCCTAGCATGACAGAGGTCATAAAGTCTAGTCCCCTGCACTCATGGTAGGACCAAGTACCCTTGTAAGCTATCCCTGACAGGTGTTTGCCTACCCTGCTCTTAAAAACGTTCGTTGATGGAGATTCCATAACCTCCCTAGGCAACTTATTCCAGTGGTTAATCACCCTGACAGTTAGAAATTTAGACATCTGAAGTGTCTGTCTGCATGATGAAAGTTTTGAAAAGTCTGGGTGGATTGGGACAGAGCTCTTTCATCAGTGGTCCCTGAGTGTTCTAAAGCCCTATCATACTCTCAGGCCAGAGGATGTTTCACAGTGCTGCATCCTTCTTGAGGTCCCTCAAGATGGTGGTGTTTAGGGCAAAGTTGAGGATGAACCTCTTATAATATGCTAGAAGTCCTAGGAAATGCCATACTTTTTTCTTTGAGGTAGAGAAAGAGCAGACTTGCAAAGCCTGTACCTTACCTACCAGAAGTCCTAGGCATCTGCCCCCCACCATATAACCTAGGTAGGTCAACCTTCCAGCTGGCCAACTGACACTTAGATCAGCCCTGTGTTTCTGAGGTCCTGTAAACCTGCAAGGTATGTTAGGTAGTCATCCCAAGTTTTGCAGTACACAACAATATCATCAAAGTACACTGCTGCATATCAGTGTTGGGGTCTTATTAATTTACTCTTGGAGGTGGCTGCTGCTCCATGGAGGCCAAAGGGCATCATCTTAAATTGTTATGTCCGAAGGACATACCGAAAGTGTTCTTTTCTCATGATTCAGCAATTAGGGAGAGCTACCAATATCCCATAGTCAAATCAAGGGTGGTGATATACCCATCAGTCCTTCTCTTCACCCATTCATCTACTCTCAGCACTGGGTATACATAAAGGTTGGACATAGCATTCACCCTCCGGAAGTCGATGCACAACCTTCTTGTTACATCTGTTTTTGAAACAAGGATGGTCCAGCTCCACTAGTCACTTTGGGCTTCTTCCATCACCCTAAATACTAGCATTGTTTGTAATTCCTTATGTACTGTCTCCCACGTGTCTCAGTAACAATCAGAAGTTGTCACTTACCTTTTTCCCCTGTTCAATTTCTATGTGATCGAACACAAATGTGTGTATCACTGGGCATCATTGAGAAAACAGTCATGATGGTCTGGATGAGTTTCAAACTTGGCACTTGTTCCCTCAGTAGATTCAGCCAGAGGGGTACCTCCTTTGGCCATGGGGTTACAAGAACTTGAGGGTCTAACTCAGGTTCTGTTGAAAATGGCATGACTAACAGTCTCTCCCAATCCTTACACTCCTTTAGTAAACTGATGTGGTAGAGCTGGATATTCTCTCCCCTGGCCAGTTGATAGATTTCATTGTTGATGGGGCAAATTCACTGTACCACATTGAAGGGGTCCTTCTACCTGAGCATCAGTGTTGACTCTGAGGAGGGTAACAACAGTAGCATACAATTCCATGGCTGACATTCTCTGGAGCATGTCTCTTTATTATAGATCTTTTCTTGTCTTCTCTGTCCTAGGGGTTTCTTTTGTTAAACCATCCAGGATTTTTAGTGTCTCTCAAAGTAGTGAAGATATACTAATGACAAAACTCTTCCCCCAGTTACATCCAAGCAAATGAACTGCAGTCAATATGTGAAAGGCCTCAATTCAGGAATGCCTTCTTATTCTAGAAAGTACTAAAAAATAATCATGCTCTCCTGAGCAGGAATGGTCTTAAGAACATCACTTGGTGTTTTCCTGAACTGAGCTCCAAATGAGGGCCTATGAATGGATAACAGCAAGTCCTCAAGTTTGATTATACCAGTAACTAAGACTGGTTGAAACATGCAGAATAATATTCACTGAAATTTCAAATATTCAAAAAATTCCAACATCAATATAAGTCGTCAAAAAACAGCAAAGGTTTTTGTGGACTTTGTTCCACAAACTTTGTCAAAAATTTGCAATCTGTAATCTTTGAATATTCATTTTTACAACCAAATAATGGAGTGGGGTAAGAAAGGAAATAGGGATCAATATTGTAAGAAAGATATGCCTGCTATGAAAATATAGCACCACTTACCATTTAAGCAGGTCATCTGGTCCTTTAACTGATGTACATAGTCTTCACAGGTCCTTTCCAAAGGAGTAATTTTCATCCTATTAAAGACAAAATTGCTGGGACAGGCATTTGTCTAACAGTAAGAAGGAAAAACAGCTAGATGACATATAAAAGGGACTCTGTGGAATCAGATTTTCAGTTGGTGTAAATCAGCATAGCTGAATACAGAGGAGCTATGCCAATTTACAACCACTGAAGATTTGTCCCGATGTGTCAGCAGTAAAGGAAAAAATATGGAAAGAGTCATTTCAAAAGCTTTGCATTCTTTACTTCTCTTGCTGTTAAGTTACATGAGCTGCTCAAAATGATGTATTGCTCACATTTTAATTAGCATTAACACGCTTTTAATTAGTTCCCAATCCCATTTGATCAGCTTTTCACACTGGTGAAATGAAACACTGTTCTCGTTAAGAAGAAAAAGAATCAGTTTTTGTCTGCTTCTTTATCAGTCCCCATTCACTTCCATCCTCCGAATACTCTATTCAAAGAAAACTCTTCAAGGTGAAAGTGATAGAGAGGACCCACTGTTGCCCTTCCAATGGTTTTACAGTCTAGCCTGTAATTTGATATGCAAGTTCTCTGTACTTTCAAGTCCAAGGAAAGCTTTGATTGTGAAAGAAGGACAGCAAGCCAAACATGTGGTGAGCCTCCTGACAAAACAGCTGGGACCCAAAAAACTGAACACATTAATTCTGTGCAGATGGAATAGCAGTAAATATTAAATTATTATGATTTTCCAATGCTGCTGTGCTTCCCGACTCAGGTTTTAAACAAAGAATGTTTTATCTTAATATAAAAAGATCAAGTTAGAGAGGTGGATGAGAATCTTTAATGTGAAGCAAACCTTTTTGCTCTTTTGAAAACCGTATGGGGCCATACACTCTATTCTGCTTCTTAGTGCAACGTGAGAACAAGATGAGCCAGAAAAAAAAAGAAAAGCAGAATTTGCTCCGCCTGATTCCCTTAACCCACAAAATTTGGTGCAAGACCTCTCCTTGGCTGAGACAATACATTGTTAAGGTGAATAGGCTGGAGGATGGAGAAGCTGAGGATTAATATTCTCTGTAGTATGCTCCTCTCTCTTTACCAAGTGAATTTCCAGGAGCAGGTAGAACCAAAATTAACTGGCCTCCATACTTCCTGCTTTAAATGGAGAGAAAAGGAAAGCACAGCTGTCAGAGAGAGAGGCTCTTTAAGGAAACTATGCTGTTAGGGCTACAGGTAGTCACTGAACGAGAGTCAAGAGGCTGATCATCCAGGCATATGGATCAAGACTAGTCTCTGTGGTGTTCTCAGGAACTGCCCTCTGTTCCTTCCGGGGGATCCTTGTGTCTCTTAGGGACCCCTCCCTTCAGTTCTTGGTTTGCTGACAAAAGCAGGAATCCGGAGTCCAGCAGCAAGCAATATTAGGTGTTTATTTTCTGGCAGGAATCCCAATTCTTCACACCCGTAATTTTCCTTCTTCCCCCTTCTTGTTTGACCTCAGTTTTTATACCGTCTCTGAATCAATCATTTTCTTTAAAATATCACAAGATAATTCTTTAACCAATCCTAACATATTGTAACCTAATTCTCTAACCAATCATACCTCTCCATTTGAACTGATTACAATTAATTATGAGGCAGACAGAAACAATCAGAGAATCAAACAGAGGTTGTCAGAACAGAGGTTACCATAAGGACCAAACAATACAAAATGTGAATTCTATAACCACAACTGTTGACAAGTGTTTAAAAGCTAGACAGAATGCTATTAAACAAAGTTCTTTTTAAGCATTCTAAGGTCTTTTCTTTACCTGGAGATGGCCTTCTAAACAGTTTGGTATAACCTTGTGTTAATGTAATGTGGAATGTGTGGATATGACCACGTGCTTCCCAGATATTGGCTCTTGCTTTTAGCCAAAGTAGAACGCCTCAAACTGTCCCAGTGAGAGAAGGCCCATAGACAAGAAGCCTGTGATTTTGATTCTTTGCTTTGATACCCCTGTAACTAGGTAAGTAATAAGAACTTACTTAAAAATCATAGGAGCATAGGCCTATACAGGCAGCCCTAAATATCTCTGTTCTAACACTGTCATATCCTTTTTGTTTGAGCGCAGTATACCAGGCAACCTAATCAAAAGCAATATTGAAGTATTTTGTCTGATTACCTTTCCGCCGCAAATTTATGTCCATGGGTTGGAAGCCTATTGGCCATAATCAGACCACAGTTTCTTGAAAATTAATTGCCTCTAATCATAAATAGATCATTAGACCATTTCCATAATACATGCTTTAATTAAAAAAATAGACCTAATAATTCATTAAATACTTCCTTTTCCCATAATGAACATTGTTACAATGCTAAGATCAAAATTTCTGGTGGCCCAAAACTGGTGCATTGAAATGTAAAATACTATTCTTTTGTTAAACAACAAATAAGCTATTAGCTACTGCTTATATTCTTTCACAGATGATTGCTTCACTAGATCATGTAGGAAATAAGGGATCTACTTGCTTACAGGAAATTGTAAGTCTTACTGGGACTTTTATTTTAAATTAGAAACGATAATACCATAGGCAATTCATTTGTACTCATATATTTACACAAATCATTTTCTGTTGATCAAATGGATTAATAAAAAGTATTTAAGCACAAGATTTATAATGTATTTGATTTACTACCTAGTCATTCTCCATGGTATAAAAACCTGTCATGATCTGGAAACTTATCAATATTTATTAACTGTAATGTTTGCAAAGCAGTCAGTGTTATGGAATTATACTTTCATTTGCAGTAAATTAAAGTAGAAGATTTATAATGACTTTATTTTCATTCTTTCCCTTGAGCTTCCAATTTTTCTTTTTAAATTAGTGAATATTCTGCCAAAAGGCTACCAAATTTTGCGGTGCTTATTCAGGCAAAACCTCAGTAGGATCAACAAGAATTTCACTAGAGTAAGGACCCTAAGATAATACCCAAGGCTATGTCTACGCTTGTAAATTTAGGTCGACTTTAGCTAAGTCGACTTAGTTAACTCGACTTAGCATGTCTACACCTAAATTTTAAGTTGACTTAGGGGGGACCTTATAAAGTCGACCTAGAGCATCCACACTGGACGCCTAGGTCGACTTCTAGGGGCTAGGTGGACCTGGGGCAGGTCCACAGTGGCAGGGGGGGCACCCCTTGCCAGGTGCCAGGGGGCTCAGCCTTTGCCCCATTGTACCTGGGTACAATGGGGCAAAGGGGGACAGGGACCCTGGCAAGGCATAGGGGCAGGGTGGGCAGGGCTCTGCCCTGCCCTTTGAGGGGGCATGCCAGGCTCTCCCTGTGCCACCCCCCTGGCAGGGAGGGCAGTGGGGGAGTCCTGGAGAGCCCTAAGTTGACTTGGAGTCGACTTAGGGCTACTCTGCGTCTACACTGGCTTAAGTCGACTTTAGAAAGTCGACTTAAGCCTAAAGTCGACCTAAAAGGAGGTTTAATAAAGTCGACCTAAAAGGAGGTTTAATAAAGTCGACTTAATTTTCTTTGTCGACTTTATTTTCCTTAAGTCTACTTAAGCAGCTTGCTTAAGTCGACTTAAGGAAAGTGTAGTGTAGACGCAGAGTAAATTAAGTCGACTTAAGCAAGCTTAAGTTGACTTAATTTACAAGTGTAGACGCACCCCAAGTATACAGGAACATGAGGCAAACACTAAGGAAGACTAGACATCTTGCTGTCGAGTGCTAAAATGGGGTATCATGCTCCCTTACAGAAATCTGGTTATTCCCAAACAGAAGAGTGAAATCTCTACTGGTCAGATCCTTAACTGGTGTAAATCAGCATAGTACTATTGACTTCAGTAGAGCTAATCTGATTTACTGCAGTCAATCTGACTTTATGAGTCTCGTCTCTAGTTTTCTCTTCATTCTTCTCTGAAATCCAAGGTCTCTCTTCCTATTTCCTTTCCAAAGGAAAAGCCAAGAGTTTAGCTTCCAAAAGTCATAGACCCCCTCCACCCTCATGATCCACTAAACCCAAGATCACTCTATACATCAGACATGTCTTTGCACTGCCATCTGAACCCATCACTCTCTGGAGTCCTTTAAGACAAAGGTTGCCGCAGGACATAGGATTTAATCCTAAAGGGTGCTGAACACATTGAAGTCAATGGGACTTTACTCAGATACTTAAAAGTCAGCATGAGCTTCAGTACTTTTCTGGATTGAACCAGACTGTGCAGCACCCGGCAGGATGAAACCTATGGCAGACAGGCAGCTTTGCTCTATTCTTCCCAAAAATAAAAAACTCCAAGCACACCAAGGGGCTATAACACATTTAGAAGGAAGAAAAGATATTGCTGTCTTGGCTCAATACCTATTCCCTCCAAAACAATGTGGGCCTTTTAAGCAGATGTACTGCTTAAGTGCAGAAAGCATGGTTTAGCCCTCCTCCTATAATACTTGTTTATATGCACAAAGAAACAGAAGCATATTTCCCCGATCCTGGCAAAGGATACACACACACATTTATACACACACACACTGTAAAAGCTGCTCTGTTTATTGATTTATGTGGAAACACTGTAGGCTGCAAAAAATAAAATTAATATTGTTATCAACTGTGCACTTCTACAACATGAAAAGACCTTACTTCAGTATCTTATATATACTATAGTGGCAGCATCTCTGAAAAAAGAAAGATGAAAAAAATTAACAAATTGGGAATTAACAAATAGGGAACTTGAATAAAATATATACATCTGTTTTCAGCCAGGAGCAACAAGAAGAATGCTCCCAGAGCCTATTCTGTGTCTTTACCATGCTTCTTTACCTAGATCTGTCTTAAGAATTGGGCAACTAGAGAGTATGACTAGCTGAATAGTTACTACTTTCAAAAGATATTTGACTTCCTGCCCCACATTTTTTCCCCAAAGTAGTTCCTTCAAAAGTTTCAGTTCAGGACTCCTTCCTGTCATGACCATTTGTCTGTCTGCTTCTTGCTGTTATAAATTGGTACTCCCAGAAGCAAACAGGTATGACAGACAGGAGATGCTGCTTTGAAAACATATTGATTTAGCAAGGCAGGGACCCTGAAGACAAAAGTTATATAAGGAAAACAGATAAAAGTAAAAAGGTGTTAAATAAAAGACTTTAAAGCAGCATCTAGAAATATTAAGATGTTGGGAAAGAAAAATAGATTCTAATTCTAGTGTTATTTACTAGATTTGTGCAGAAGGATAATCCGACCTAGATTGAAAAACAACATGAGATCTGGCTCATGTTAGTTCCAGTGTAAAATGTCTGTCCCAAGCAGACACACTAGTCAGAAAGCACACTGCTGCACTGGAAGTTCCATAGGTCTGAGCCAAAGCTCATTGACACCAGAGTCTCTCCATTAACTTGAAGAGGATATGGACAGGAACTAAAAAGAGCTGAGAAACAAGGTTTATGACAAGTCCCTCCCCAAAAGCCTTGATATGAAATGAAACCTGAAATAAATAAATAAAATAAACTATCTCAAGAAACTTCCCCAAAGTATCCACAGATGTACTAAGTAGTCTCTCCTACCTTGATTAGAGTAACTCTTGTCCATTAAATAAATGAATTGTGTCAATCTTGTGAGTGGTCATCTGACTGACTTTACTGTGCCCTCCCTAATTTTAATGTTGGCGGTCAATTATTTTCACTCCAGGGCAAAGGATGCTGAGGATTTGGGGAAAAGATGAAACAAGCTTGTTCATAGAACGTGACCAATCATCTTACCAGACCGAAGCATCTCAGATTAAGGCTGGATAAAGACTGCTGACATTTAAATTTATTATAATCAACTGCTCCTGATATTTGTTTCCCCAATATTTCATGGAAAATATCTCATTGCTTTTCTTTACCTAAATATGCCTGTTACTTACCTGTGGTTTGAAACGAAAGGAGGGTGGGGATTATGGGATGATTACATATGTCAAGTGGAATAAATAACAAAGGCCACGTCTACACTTAGAAAGTTAAGTCGACTTTAGTAAGTCGTCTTTATTAAGTCGACTTTAAGTCGACCTTATTAAGTTGACATAGAGAGTCTACACTAGACTCCTAAGTTGACTTAAGGCAGACTTTATCAAGTTGACGTAGAGAGTCTACAATAGCCTCTTAAGTCGACTTGGGGGGGATTGGAGGGCTGCATTGTGTGAAGTGCGGCAGCGTGGCAGCAGAGAAGGACTCCCCTCTCCCGGCCACGCCTTCAAAAGAGGAAGTGAGCTCAGCCCCTTCCCATTGTGCCTGGCAACTTGGAGCCTGAGCAGGCTATGGATCAGCCTCTTCTCCTTCTCTTCTCTACCTAAACTGACCTTATAGTAGAAGTTTATCCTCAAGATGTTCAGCTGTCAGATGTTTGTACAGCCAGTCTCTGGCTGAGACCAGGCAGGGCCCAGATCTTGCTTTAAGTTGTTTCAAGATGGAGTTTCCCAGGCAGAACGCCCCAACTCATTTGACTTGGCGGGGTTTGGAGGGGTGCATCATGGGAAGTGTGGCAGCGTAGCAGCAGAGAAGGTCTCCCCTCCTCCGGCCACGCCTTCAAAACAGAAAGTGGGCTCAGCCCCTTCCTATTGTGTCTGGCAACTCAGAGCCTGAGCAGGTCATGGATCAGCCTCTTCTCCTGTGCTTTGCCAGGCAGCTGCGTGACACCTGCCAGCTAGTGGTAAGGCTTCTGTCTGGCAACCCACCAGCACGGAGGAATATGACAGCCTCCCCCCTGCCCTGCTGCCCCAACAACCTGCTGCAGCCCCTGCACCGCGCTCTGTGCCTTGTCGCCTCTGGGTACGGGAGGCCCGCAGTGACTGGTGGGAGCGGATCATCCTCACCACCTGGGATGACGAGGGTCGGGGGAACGAGGGGGGTCGGAGGGAGTGAAGAGGGTCGGGGGGAAGGGCCGGTGCTAGTGGCCTCCGGAAGGTGGGCCCCGGGCTTGCAGATGTCCGCCCCAGGTCCTGGCCCGCTGGCGAGGAGGGATGCCTCTGGGGTGCAGGGCAGGGCAGGGCCCCAAGAGAACAGGCACTCCTCCAGGCGCTCCAGGGACTGAGTCTGCCGTGCCATGAGGTCGGGCATGTCCTCAAGCAGCCTGTGGTCGCCCCTCTGCAGCCCCTGCTCGAGCCTCCGATGGGCATCCTCCTGCTCCTGCTGTGCCCTGGCTTCCCCCTGCTCCAGCACCACAGTCTTGTCCCCTGAGCCCTCCTCCTGGTCGTCGTCGAGGGAGGGGGTCTCAACAGAGTCGATGGTGTGGGCTGGCAGGCTGCCGCTCTCCTGGCCCAGAAAGGCATCCAGCTGCTGGTAATACCGGCAGCTGGTGGAGGCTGCCTCTGTCTGGAGCGTCTCCTCCTGGGCCTTTTGGTAGCCCTGGTGGAGGTCCTTGATCTTGACCTGGACTTGCTGGGTGTCCCAGATGTGGCCCTTGGCAGCCAGAGCCTGGGAGATGGAGGCATACACCTCCCAATTGTGATGGCTGCCTCACAACTGAGAGCTGACTGCCTCATCCCCCCAAACAGCCTGCAGGTCAGGGATTTCCTGGTGGCTCCAGGATGGGGCCTGCCTGCGGCACTCGCTCTGCTCTGCCCTGCTCCCTAGCAGCAGGGTGGTCAGGGGTGAGTTCTTCCCTGTGGTTGGCCAAGGCAGGCTCTTCCTGTGCCAGGAACTCTGGGAGGGAGGTCGGGAAGGAAGGTCTGGAGGCCATGGAGGTCGACTTAGGGCTGCTCTGCATCTACACTGGCTTAATTCGACTTAATGAGATCGACTTAAGCGTTAGGTCGACCTAAAATGAGGTGTTATTAAGTTGACTTAACTTTTCCTTAATCAACTTAAGGAACTGCTTAAGTCGACTTAAGGCAAGCCCAGTGTGGACGTCGAGTAGTTTGAATCAACTTAAGCCTCCTTAAGTCGACTTAATTTGTAAGTGTAGACGGACCCAAAGATTTTGATGTTATATAAGTGGGAGTTCTGCACTTACATCCAGCACAGCATATGGCCCTGACATTACAAAATAATCAGAAGATAACAAATGTGTCTTCATCCCTGATGAAGGAATAGTATAAGGGAATCAAGGATTGAGTATAATTCAGCACTTGCTGTTGGCCTGTTCTGGTGCTTTAGGGGAATATGCAAGTTTTCCCATACACTGCTACTTTCCTGAATGGTGTTTAGAAAACACTTTTCCACATACATAGCGTCTCAGTATGAAAAATAATATTACAGAATTGCATTGTCTATTCCCAGCAAATGTGTATTTAAAAAGTAACTGTGTTTACATTAAAACCCCCTACTCCAACCTCCATCTTTTATTCCAGCAGCTTCCTTTTCATTACTACAAGCAAATTTAGCACTGTCTTGGCCACTAACTGTCTTCTTGTAAAAATGATTAGTAGGCCCTAATTTAAAACCAGGATTGTTATTTTTGAAAGCTCTCATCAGTGACTTAACTCAGTTGGTAAAACTCCAATTGACTTTAACAGTAATAGGGTTATTCCAGTGCTGATACCCTTAAAAAATCCTACCCTGATTTTTTAAAGGTGGGATGGTCTTACCTTAGAATTAAAACCTAAAATGTGATACCTGATTTGAACAAATCACATAATTGTTTTTATGGGCTAAGTACTACAGTCCTTACTCAGTAAAAACTCCCATTGATTTCACTGAGAGATTTGACTGCAAAAAGACTGGCGGATTTGGCCTCAGTTCTTATCAGTGATACAAAAAAAAAAAGTGAAATTGAGTAGAATATTTCAGTACTGAATGTTCAATGATACAGAATTTGTAGTTTAATTTAGGCAACAATAAATCCCGGGGAAGCACACTTTTGGGACAAATCAGTAAGCACATGCAGATTTTCCATGAGCTTATTAAAATGTGACATATACACTTGAGATCTAAAGAACTTGGTTTAATAACAACAGAAAGAAAAAGAAAGAGCACAAAAATGTTATTAAAGTTATCTTTTCAAATCAAATTAAAAACCCACTGATGTCAACAGGGAGTCTTTCCATTGACATCAATGGGCTTTGGATCAGACCACTAATTTGTAAGGCGTTTTTTTATATCCCTAGATGTTTATAGCTCCCATCCATGTATTACTTGACATCTAAAGATTGGAACCAAGGTTTGGAGTCTCAAAGACTATGTCTACACTAGAAAAAGTTAGGTCGGCTTTGTTAAGTTGACTTAATAAGGTCGACTTTAAGTCGACCTTATTAAGTCAACTTAACAAAGTGGTTACCCTGAACTGGGACTTAGTAAATCAACCTAACTGCCCTTAAGTCGACGTAATAAAGTAGACTTAAGGGTTAATCCATGTCCACACTGTGCTTAAGTCGACCTAAGGAGTCGACTTAAGGGTTAGGTCAACCTAACCGGTGATTCTTACTAAGTCGACTTAAGGAATTTCTTAAGTCGACTTAATGAAAGCCTGGTGTGGTCTTGGACTAAGTTAGGTCGACTTAAGCCTCCTTAAATCAACCTAACTTGCAAGTGTAGACATACCCAAAGACCCTTACACTTTGGGGAAGTTCGGAATTAGATTCAAATACTACTGACTGAGCCCCACAGTAAAACAACAGATATCACAGACCACTATTTTAAACAATCATTTGAGCATGTCTTTTAAGTGTCCAGATTACCTCATTAATTAGATATATTTATATTAACAAAAATACTCATCAAAACCAACTGACTGTATTTTAAGACAATCCGACTTCGTCAGCCGTTTTCCCACGAAAGCTCTTGCAATAAATAAATCTGTTAGTCTTTAAAGGTGCCCCAGGACTCTGTTTTTCTGCAATAGACTAACACAGCTACCCCTTTGCAAAAAAGGAAGTGGACATACTGTAGGAATATGCACTGAAATGCAGAAGACTGTAGAGATGCTAAAATCACTGTTGGGTTTGTGTACATAAGAAGCCAACTGTAAAGGCGCATACACACACACACAGACACGCACACACACACAATTCTGTGTGTAATACCTTATATCAAAATCAAAAGAGAGACCAAAATACAATTTCCCATATTGACATAGGGAACTAATGCGAGATGGCTCAGAGGCCATCACAATTCATGAACACATCTAATTAAGTGCAAAACCAATGTCAATTTCCAGGAGAGTCATTTTTATTTTATGTTTCTTCAGTGACATCTGAAAAGATTCTCCCACTTTATAATTTCATATAAATAAACTTACTATTTCAGAAACACTAGCTTGGAAGTTTTCCATTAACTGTTAAAACCAAAAGTGAGTGTTGCACTTTCTACTCTTATCTGTAATCTTTTCACTGCTTGGCTATGTCTACACTTACTAAAGTTAGTTCGAATTAGTTAATTGGAACTAACTAATTCAAACTAATTTTAGTTAGTTCGAATTAACTTAATTCGAACTACCTTTAGTAAGTGTAGGCATAGCCAAGCAGTGAAAAGATTAAAGACAAGAGTAGAAAGTGACACTTGCTTAGTTCGAATTAGCGAATTGCATTGAGTTCAATGGGCCGGTTAATTCGAACTAAGCAATTAGTTCAAACTAACATGGCCACATTGGTTAATTCGAACTAACTAGTTCAAATTAACCCTTAGTTCAAATAGCATTTTTGAATTTATTAGATCGAATTAAGGAAGCCCTTAATTCGAACTAATGAAAGCCTAGTGTAGCCATGGCTTTAGTTAGTTCGAATTAAGCTTCCTTAATTCAAACTAACTTGCCAGTGTAGACATAGCCCTTGTGTACTGTGTCCTGGACACTTAAAACAATTGTTGGTTGTAGCAGAGACAAGAAGGCAGGATTTTTTAATATAAGGTGTTTTATTTGGGATCTGCTGCTGCTTGCTTTCTCTCTCTCTCTCTTTTTTATTTATTTATTTATTTTTTTGCGTGCCAATGGCAACAGAAGGACATATTAGATGGAAGAAACATTCCAGAAATCACTCATCTTCCATTAGCTATTGGTATGATGAGACTGGCCTTTCTGCATTATTTACAGTAAAATTGAAACTAGATTTTCACTCTTCCAGCCATTCTGATTTAATTCTTGACCCACTCATCAATGCCAGAATGCAAACACCAACGTCTCAGCAGTATAAAATAATCTGATTATATCCTGATCTGTGTGTGGCTCTGGGGATAACTAGACAGTGACAATATCACCCTGTAGTGATATACCAGCACCTTACTTACGTGCTCATTTTCTACAAATATCTGCAGTCCATTGCAAGACCTACTGTACATGATATTTGAATATGGAAACAGGTTCGAGATATGTAACACTCCAGTTTGTAACAGAAATAAATGTCAAGATATACTAAAATTGGCTCTTTAAATATATTTCTTAATACAAAATAACTCTAGTAATGGGTCATAATTAAACTACATACTGAGTTTTTAGTGACTAATGGTCTAATTCAGGGCTGCCAAACTGTGGCTCATGAGCCTCATACATTTCTCTTACAGTAAAGTGTGGCTCATGGAGCTCCTGATCTCCCCCCATTCTCTGCTTCTCTGACTGGGCTGAGAAGCTTGGAACTTCTGCCCTGCAGCAAGGTACTGGAGCTAGACTAGGATTCTATCCACCAGGCAGGGGAGTTTTTTGGGGAGGGTCAGTAAATTTGACCACTCCTGGTCCAATTGTTCCAGCCACCTATTTTCAAATTAAAAGGAGGGAAATCAAAAGTGAATATAGCAAATGACTACTCTTGTCTTGCCTGCATGCTGCAAGATCTTGAATCTCAATCTTTTTCTTTTGATCTTTGGGTCAGATGTGTGATTGATTATACCATCAATCACAGCTGTCTACTGTGCTATATGATCAGTCTTATACCAGAACTTATTAGATCAGGCTGTAGCACTCTCAATGAGGGTAATCTCAACAGCGAAAATAGTGTCGTTTTATGAAGCTACATGACACAGGTGCAATAACAAAAAAATTGGATTTGGAGGTCCAGAAATGAGAATACATGAACCCTGCCGCGGGCTTGAGTGATACATCAATAAGACATGTCTCCTTCACCCTCTCCCCATCCAGTGAATGTATCTAAACTGTTAATTCAAAATTGATGGCTCTTTGCTTATAGGTCCTGGATTCTCAGAGGGATGCTAATGGTGGCAGAAGACGATGGGGAGGACATTCCAGTGAAGAAGCCAGTCAGACAGCATGAAGTTGGAAGTCTCACATTGGAAGTAGGTTGTATCATAGCAAGAGCAAAGAAACAAAACGTTCTTCAAAGAATTAGTGTGTCCTGGCTTTCCCACCCTTGGTAATCTTACTTTTCTTTATGACTTACAAAGATTTCCAGACTTCCTGCCTTTACTTCAGTGAAATACTTTTAACAAAACTGTTTTGTGAAATTTTGAAAGAAATTATTTAAATTGATAATGGAACCAAAAAAAAACCCCTCTTTTTTTTAGAATGGCTGCTTAATGCACCCACTTGCCATTCATTCGGACAGCCCAGGAAGCAAGCCAGCTAGGGAGTCAGATGTCTGAGATTTGGGGGTCCTATGGAGCCCTAGCACCACAGCTGCCTACTTGGTGAGCTGCCAAGGAGCTGGGGGGACCTTATAAGCCTGGCAGGTAAGCTGCTGAGGAGCCTGGAATCCAGACAAGTAGGAGACTTGCTGGGCATGCTGCCTTGGAACTAGGGACCTTAGAAACCTTGGGCACTTAAGCTGCCAATGACCCATAAGATTGGGAGCTTGGTAATCAGAGCTTCCAAGCTACCCATCAGCCTGCCACATGAGCTAGCAAGGAGGTAGGTAGATGAGGTGGTTAAAAAAAAAACCAAGCAGTTTTCCATGAGAAACCTGCCTGGTTTCCATGAGAATTTCATCAAAATCAATATGTTCCCACAGACCATTTTGATTAATTAGCATTTTATGGACAAAAAACTATGAGAAAATATCAATCAGCTACACTCAATGACTGTTGAAATATGCATATTGCTACACGGATGAACTGAACACGAGTATTAGTCTATGGACAAGCTTAGTTGTTGTTCATCCTGTGTTATTGCACTATCGCCAAACTCAAGTGGTCAAAAATCATGAGTCAGACCCCAGAGAAGCATGATATTGGTTTAAAAATCACAAGGTTGTATTTTGGGAGTAAGGGGCATGTTTTTATGGGTAATGTTGGTTTTTTTTCTATGCCTTCTATTTTGGGAATGATCAAGTCCTGTTTTCCAGCTTTTCTCCACAACCAGAAAGGCTAGAAACTTTGCTATTTTCAATGAAAGCTGAGAGCCTCCTGCAACCTTTGGTTTCTTGCAGTTGGGCCTTTAAGACAGACAATTAATATGGTAATATTGATGGGGCGGGAGAAACCTGAGAGTTGGCAACACTGCATAGTGTTCTCCTGTTACATGGTTGGAGTCACATACTGAGTGGAAAAAAACATGCTATCTATACCTTAGCAGCCTCATGCCTCTCTTTTGACTAGAATCTACTCTTTGTGGGTTTTTTTTTTTGCTTGCACAGTTACCATTGTAAAATATTTTTCTTGCATTGACTGCTAAGGAATTGAGGTGCTAGGCTTCATTCCCTCCCTTCATAACTCTAGAAGATTTAGCATAAATGGACATGGAAATATTTTATTACTAAAGTTAGTGCTTCATCATGTCACATTGTCCAACTACAATTCTAGATATACAACCTACAGCCAACTCTGGGAAAACAGAACAAACGAAATAATACCAGAAAACGGCATCCATGTTAGTGAGCAAAAACTAGATGTTGGCTCTGGCTTTTTGGTTCTAATGAGGCAGTTACTCTGTCACCACAAAGCTGTCCTAAATTAGCCTTACCCCATCTATAAAGAATTCCTTTTGTGTAGTGCAGTGGTTCTCCACCTGGAATACACATAACACTAGGAGTATGTGGCTATATCACCTAATCTAGATATATACCTAATATTACAACAGGCCACATAAATATCACTAGTGAAGTCAGTATAAACTAAAATTTCATACAGCGTATGCTTGTTTATACTATTCTATATACCCTATATGTTGAAATGAAAGTACAATAGTTATAGTCTAATTGATTTATTTTATAATTATATAGTAAAAATGGAAAAGTAAGCAATTTTTCAGCAACAGTGTGCTGTAACCCTTATATTTTTATGTCTGATTTTATGAACAAGTAATTTTTAAATAAGGTGAAAATAGGGATATGCAAGACAAAACAGACTCCTGAAAGAGGTATAATAGTCTGAAAAGATTGAGGTGTTCTGGTATAGTGGATGTGGCTAGAGAGAATGGTATGGTGCCTGGATCACTATTGTGAAAAACTCACTTTGAAAAGTCAGTCATTAAGGATGTGAAATAAAAAACAGATGTACTAGAAAGCAAAACATTGAAAGTAATGGAGTTTTATTGGGGGTGAATGTAGACTGGTGTTGATAAGCAGGATATGTGCAGTATTACAAAGAGGATATTAACTCACCTTGTGCAGAAACGATGGGTGTTCGAGATGTCTGTCCTTATGGGTGCCCCACTGTAGGTATATCTGCATACCTGTCCTCTAATCAGAGATTTGTTGTAACCGTGTCTGTTTAGCCCGCACTTGTGTCTTCCCTCCAAGCTGTCTAGCACTGCTCTGGTGAACTTCCCACTCAGGTCCTAATGGAACAAGCAATTGTCCCTTCCTTATATGTATCATTAACATAAATGGTAGTTTTGTTTCTTTTGTTCTCTTTAATAGTTAGTGTTTCCTGCTTACCCAGTTGAAGAAAGAAAGAAAGAAAGAAAGAAAGAAAGAAAGAAAGAAAGAAACTTTAATTTACATTTCCTGCCCTGTCTGAGGGTATTCCCCTTCTGTGTCATTAGAAAATTCTCTAAGTTCTTTCCAGTCAGAAGAAAAAGCAGAAGATGAGGGAAGAACTTTCTTCTGCATTCTTCATTACTAGAGAGTGATAGCCACTCCCTGCCCAAGGAGCATGTTTGGCTCCCCGCTGCTTCAAGAGATGCTTCTCCTGCCAGGTCCTGTGAAGGACAGATGGTCTCACCACGTCCGGTGCCTGAGAATCCCATGTCCATCAGAAGTGTTCCCTCTGTCAGCTTCTAAAGCTGGAATTTCATGAGAGATGAGAGCTGAAGTTAAAACTCCTGATGGAGAAGGCACTTCAGCCTCCAAGTGACTCCCCTGCCAACTCTGGATCATCCCTGGAGCCTTTAACTTCAAAGGGGATAGAGTCATGGTAATAGTCCAACAGACTCCTCCTTTAAAGGCTTAGGGGATGGAATAAAAACCTAGTTGTTGGCCAGCCAGAGGAGTTTCCAAGTGCAGCCATCTCAGTGCTGACAGCTCCAAAATAATTGTACCCAGAATGGGTATGAGCTCTGTGGCATGGCACCAGTTAGACTGCAATTAGACTGGCTCTAAGACTGCAATATTGCCCCCTGTGCAGAAAGACAATTATGTCATCTCTAAAAGAGCAACACCAAGAAAACTGTTTATACCAAGTGAGACAAAGCTCCCATCTAGGAAGTGCTTTACACCATCGCAACCAACAACAGACTCCTTGTAGGCCTTTCCCCTGTTTCCTCTCTATTCAAGGTCTTGTTGAAAATTCAATAAGACAAAACAAAGTTTGTTCTCTCCTGGCCTAGATGAGTCTGATTCTCTTACCTGACACAGACAGCAATGTGTCCTCCAGTTCCTGTTTGGCCCACTCTTCACCGTGCTCTCAAACAACGGGCTAATACTTTAGTCTAACTTGAAAGTCCTTTGCCTCCAGGCTTGACTCCTTCTTGGTTCCAAGCTTAGAGATGGAATGCTTTGATGAGGTGAAAGATGTGTTGCTATACAGCCAAAAGTCAACCACTCAATGTACTTACCTTTAAAAATGGAAACAATTGCAAGTTTGTCATCTTTCTAAGCACATGAACTCAATCTCGTCTTCCCTTTCTCTGATTTACACTACGTTTTAGACCTCAAGAGGTCAAAACTCTCACTCAGCTCCCTTAAGGTACATCTCCTGGCAATAATGACTTTCCATCATCAGGTAGATAGATACTTGGTGTTCACTCAACCACTGACCCATAAATTCCTTAAGGGCTTTGGGAATCTCTTCCCACATGTAAGACCATCTACTTCTGTCTGAAATCTTAACTTAGTTCTCGGGTCTTTGAGTACATCTCCCTTTGAAACTATGGCAACTTGCTCTCTCTTACACCTGTCCATGAGGACAGCATTTCTAATTGCCATCATCTCTTCTAGGTGCATAGGTGAAGTAGTGCCCCTGATGACACACCCATCATACGTGATCTTTTTTTAAAGACAAAGCCGGCCAGGGCGGGAACAAAATGTAGTGTGGAGCAGTACAGGGAGGGCAGCCTCTGGCCCGTGCCTCCTCCTTCTTGTTTCAATAAGGTTACCATGAAAAAAATATTTTTCAAATATACATCTTTTCACAGACAAATTACTTTTCTAGTGTTTTTTCTTAAACTGTAAAATTTAAGAAGTATAAAAATGGGCCCAAATTCAGAAAAACACCATGAAATTCTGACAGCCATAAGCAGCTGGGAATTTTCAGTTTGGGGTAATATCCACAGAGAGGCAGTAGTGAATGGCTGGGTCTGTTAATATATTTGTTAACACTTTTAAGCACAAAACACTGAGCAATTCTCATTATATTCATTCAAATTTAGATAGATTAATTGGTTGGCTAATGAGCTCTACTTATTTCCAGTAGAAAAACTTGATGCAAATTAGGACTAGATTTTACTCTGACCAGAAATAATGGGAGATGTTTTTGTAAGTAAGAACAAATGGCACTCATTCTCTGTCCAGCTCTCAACCCAGACTCCATCAGGCAAACATCTACAGAGAAATTCCAAAGGGGTAGCCGTGTTAGGCTATTGTAGAAAGACAACAGAGTCCTGTGGCACTTTTAAAGACTAACAGATTTATTTATCGCATGAGCTTTCGTGGGAGAAGATCCCACTTCGTCAGACATTTTGAAGATAGGAAAGTTACAGAGTGGGAGGAAATTAAATGCAGGGGAGTGTATGACATAGCATCAGGTCAGGCTGTAACAGCAAATCAAAATAGATGTTAGGATTCAAAACACTGGGGAACAGCACATAGAGGAGGGGGAGGTCAAATCACTAGTTGTAATGCGAGAAAAATCCATAGTCCCTGTTTAACCCCAAGCCAACTGAGTCAAATTTGCATATAAGTTCGAGTTCTGCAGTCTCTCTTTGAAGCTGTGATTTGTTATTCATCTGTTTCAACACAGCTATTAACAAGTCGTCAAGGGAGTGAGCAGGGAGATTGAAGTGTTCCCCTACAGGTTTTGCAGTGTTGCAATTTCTGATGTCAGATTTGTGTCCATTGATTCTTTGGCGCAGAGACTGTCCTGTCTGTCCAATATATAAGGCAGAGGGGCATTTCCGGCACATGATGGCATAAATCACATTGGTGGATGAGCAGGTGAACGAGCCCTTGATGGAGTAGATGGCTTGATTAGGCCCTGTGATGGTGTCATCAGTGTAGATATGAGGGCAAAGTTGGCAGCGTGGTCTGCTGCAGGGCTGTGTTCCTGCTTTAGTGTTTCTGTTCTGTGATCTGTAGTTGCTGGTAAGCATCCTTTTAAGGTTAGGGGGCTGTCTGAAAGCAAGGAGAGGTATGTCCTAAGGCTTTGATTTGCTGTTACAGCCTGACCTGATGCTATGTCATACACTCCCCTGCATTTAATTTCCTCCCACTCTGTAACTTTCCTATCTTCAAAGCGTCTGACGAAGTGGGATCTTCTCCCACGAAAGCTCATGTGATAAATAAATCTGTTAGTCTTTAAAAGTGCCACAGGACTCTGTTATCTACAGAGAAAGTACTTCTGAGTGTGACCACAAATATTCTGACTCTGTATACCTGAGATTGGAATCTTGTACAGAAGGTCCACTCTCAGCCACACATATGCTTTCTAACAAATAACATTCCCTTATTACATTTACACACCATTTTAGAAAGCCAAAGGGGCATGGAAGATAAGTACACACTGTGGTATACACTCTCTTGTCTCTGTCAAATCCAACTCCTAGTCCACTTGCAATGAGCCAAAAAAAACCCCATCTTCTCTTCCCATTTAGATCAATGCAGGTTCAGCCTCAACAGTTTAAGAGCAGGGAGGAATATATTTCTATTAAAAACTAAAGTATTTGCATCTAGTTCTCTGTGCCTCAGAGTTGGCTGCCTCAATGATAATGACAGCATGGTTTGGAATGTGAACCATCAGTAATTTCATTTTTAAAAGTAGATCAATTACTTCCAAAATAAAAATAATCCTCTCTTCTTCGGTTCCTTCCCCACTCTCATCTATATCTCATTCCGTTATTTGAGTTTTCTCCACTGTCACAATTAAGATAGTTAAACATGACAATCTGCTACAGTACATGCCGTAATTTACTGAAATTTGAATATAGAAAATACTTGATGATTTATAAGCAATCTGATATTTGTCTTCATGACTAGAACCTATGATACAGAAACCCAAAGGAATTTTAATTCACTATTATCTCCAGGTTATCATAACAGAAAACAAACCTAAAAGGAAATTTGACAATTTATATTCCAGAAGATTTATCTTTAAGATCTGCATCACATTTTGAGGACAATGTTATACAGAATCTTTGACATTTCTTTACTGTCTATTCTTCTGAGGCCTAAATCTAGATTTTAATACTAAGTGTTAAATTAATCATCCTTTCTGTTCCACTGATGTGTTTAGTGTGGCATAAGACAAATATATTACTTACTATTAGTATTATAGCAGCACTTAGATGTCTTAACCATAAGTCTCTGTTCAAATGCATGGTAATAGACAGTCCCTACCCCAAAGACTTTACAGTCTAAGCACAAGGCAGTGTGCAAAAGGAAGTTCTTTTTACTTCCATTTTACAGGACTGATTGACAGAAATTAGGATCTGTAATGAGCCTCATGTAAAAAGATCTCACCATAAGCCCACATAGAAACCTATTAAAGTCAATAGGGCTACACACAGGAGCTATGTCTACACTACAAAAGTTAAGTCGACTTTAAGTTGCCTTAAAGTCGACCGTATTAAGTCGACTTAACAAAAGTCGACTTAACTTTTGTAGTGTAGACATAGCCCCGTTTCAACCTTATTAGGTCAACTTAACACTTTAAGTCAACTTAATAAGTTGATTTAGGCACTAAACCCCATCCACACTGGCTTAAATCGACCTAATAAGGTCGACTTAAACATTAGGTCGACCTAAAATGAGGTGTTATTAGGTTGACATAACTTTTCCTTAAGTCGACTTAGGGAAATGCTTAAGTTGAGTTACGGTAAGACCAGTGTGGACATGGAGTAGTTTAAGTCAACTTAAGCCTCCTTAAGTTGACTTAATTTGTAAGTGTAAACACACCCAGGCATAAGATCAGGACCTAAGACCCAAATCTTAATAAGTATTTAGATACCTAAGTACCTTTCAGAATGTAGGCCTAAGTGTATTCCCCAAGGTCACATAGAAATCTGTGGCAAAGGGAGGAACTGAACATAGCTCTCCTTTCCCCCAGACCAGCACATAAGCACATTATCATTCTTGCTTTCCAGAAGGCTAAACAATAGCTCCTGCTCTTAGTGCATGTAAAAGTATTAGCTTGTTAAAGTGAATTGTTTTATTTCAGCCAGAAAAAGCTATTTAAGTAACATTTACACTGAGGTAAATTTTTTAAAATTCCACAATATTATGTATGCTACTCCAGTCTTCATTACAGGCATCTATACTTTTGACTGTCAGAGCTATAAATGCTGGATCCAGAGCCATAGCTAGTATAAATCAGCTTACCTCCACTAATATGAGCCAAGACTCAAGGCTACTGAATGGTGCATCAGTTTATTTTGTAAAACTATGTCTGCAAGCAAAAGTGCTAGAAACTTTTTTTGTGTGTGTGGCAACTTAGAAGAATACATCAACAACTAGGACAAAACTGCAAATCCTCAGTCAGAATTCATGGATTTTGTTTCACAGTATTGAATTTTTGTGATTTTGTGTATGAGATATTGCCTGAAGTGTAAATATAACTATTATATTAGACCTAGCAACAGACATGATGTATTACTGGTATTGCTTTGAATTGCAGCATTATTCATATTTAGGAGGCTCTGGAATTTTCATCACGAAACTTTCCTTGAAACAAGGTTTAGAACTACATTTATATCTCTAATGTTGTATTTGTAAGAAACTTCAACATTACAAGTAGTGTTTATTCTCAGCCTGCATGTGAATTTTATATTGTAAAAGGTTTTATTTTAACCATCTCTCGCTCGCTCTCTCTCCCTCTAAATTAAATCAAGTGGGGGTGTAGGAAGAAACAATAATAGAATTCATTGGATTGTTTTCAGTTTAGAAGATATTTTTAAGAATAGTTTACATGGTGTTGGGGTTTTGTTTATAGAGTGCATTTTGCCAGTTTTATACTAAAAAAATGAAATGGTCAAATGATTTAATTTTGAAAAGATGTTACAGTGAAATAAATTGGCTAACATATGTGTAACTATTAATACAGGGATGGAGTATTTCTGATTATCTCTCTCTCTGTGGTGGTTGATATGCCCAGAAGATATATAAGCAACAGAACTACTACAGTTATAAGAGATTTATTTGATAATTTCTATTATGTTCCAGGTATATTTAAATGTATATGTTGTCTTTCTAAAGGACTGAACTTGTAAGCCTTTCTTCATCAGAATGGACATGCAGTAGACTCAGAAATATGAACACCAGGAGTTAAAAACTGCCTGGTTAACCACACACCTCATTTGGAATGGGAGGTAGATAATCAGACAGCAGCAATGAGAAAAGAAAGCAAAGACAGTACATTACTGTGTTAAACTACTAAAAAAATGAAGAGGAAGATTTGACAAGGTAAGGAAACTGTTTCTGTGCTTGTTTCATTTAAATTAAGATGGTTAAAAGCAGCATTTTTCCTCCACTTAGTAAAGTTTCAAAGCTGTATTTAGTTAATGTTCAGTTGTAAACTTTTGAAAGAACAACCACAATGTTTTGTTCAGCGTTAGTGACATTTCAGAGGTACGAATAACCTCCATTCCCAAGGTGTTCGTAAATCTGAGATTCTACTGTAGTTTCCTTGATCCTGAAACGAGTTGTACACTAATATCTGTCCACATGCATCCAGAGTGGAACTAATTTCATTGGGGCTCCCTACAGATTGATAGGGACTATCATGAGCAGCTGATTGTAATACTGAAGCCATTGAGCACAATGGGGCTATATCTGTGAGTAAGGATTACTTACAGGAGTAAGGGTTTGCAGGACAAAGCCAAATTATCACACAAAGGATAAAGAAATGCAGTTAGAATGTTTTCTCCAAGTATAAGGGTTTCTCTGCCTTATCTTAAATCTTTCAATTTTCATTGGTCAGTAAAAGAATTTATTAGTGAGAAAGCAAGAGATGATTCATCTTTACTTGGAATGCAGCAAACTCACCTGTGATGCTTTATAAAAGCCTTTGGCGTTGCTGAAAAAGCTTAGCAGATATTAACTTTTTGAGGAGAAATGGTTATATCTCCAGCAAAATGTGTCTCTTTTAATTTGTAGGAGAATAAAAACAAAACAAATATAAAAATCCCTTGCTAGCTATGAAAAGTTTTAGGAAAGATCTACTTTGGAAAAATATTTTATTTAAAAATCAATTTACTAATTAGTTGCTTGCAGAACACACACAGTTGGATTTGGCCTTGTGAAAGCTTCCACATGGTAGAAGCTTGCAGGGCAGCACTGTGAGAACATTATTGCTGTACTGAAACTGTGTACTGCTGGAGGGAAAAAAAGCCCATATGATTATCATGGGGTGAAGCAAAAAACAAAAGCTCACATACACACACTCCTAGGGTGCTGAAAAGCTAAAAGACAGCTAGAGCTCACTAAAAAAGAAGCCAGCAATATCTATGAAATGCAAGGCATAGAAATACTAGCTAAAGACTTTGTCACATTTGTTTTCTTCTATATATTTGAGGGCTTTATTCTGTTACTCTATCTCAGGCCATGTACACGCTACAGGAATAATCGCGCAACAAGCCAGTTGCGCTTTAAAAGTCATGTGGTTTTTGTAGCACAGGATCGTGTACACACTCTGCCGCTTGTGACGGAACAGAGCCCCCCCTGCAATTCACGATTTCACCAGAAACCCAATTGAATTGTGGGAACCTATCCCACAGTTCCATCCATCCTCATTTGGCACTAAGAATCCTGGGTAGAAGGAGAGTAGCGCTGAGCACCATGGGTAAAGTCTTGGTTTCCCATGGTGCATTCTGTTCCCCTTGCATCACCAGAGTTGCTACTAGCAACTCGCGCCCATTTTCAACAGTAGTGCATTGCTTCCCGGAAGTCCTTCGGCAGCAACATGGATCCAGGTCTGATCTCGACTGTCGCCTTCAGCATAATGAATACATCTCGGCTGGTGGCACAGTATGCGTTCAGCTCTGAATCAGACCAGGATTCGGATGACCCTGGGCTGGTGACTGCCATGCAGAGCAACAGCACCGCATTGCTGACCTCCTTCACAGAGCATCTGCACATGGTGCACCGCCGGTTCTGGTCACGAGAGACAAGCACCGAGTGGTGGGACCGCATCGTTTTGCAGGTGTGGGATGATGACCAGTGGCTACAGAACTTTTGAATGCGGAAAGCCACATTCATGGAACTGTGTGAAGAGCTAGCCCCTGCCCTGCGACGCAAGGACACCAAAATGAGAGCTGCCCTCACCGTGGAGAAGCGTGTCGCAATCGCGCTGTGGAAAATGGCGACTCCAGACTGCTATCGCTCGGTCGCGAATCAGTTTGGAGTTGGCAGGTCGACCATCGGGTTAGCACTTTCACAAGTGTGCAGAGCCATTAATCGTGTTCTGCTCCGGAGGACAGTGATGTTGGGCAATGTGCAGGAGATCGTCGATGGATTCGCGGCCATGGGATTCCCAAACTGTGGAGGGGCAATAGATGGCATGCACATCCCTATTCTCACTCCGGAGCATCTTGCGACTGAGTATATTAATAGGAAGGGCTACTTCTCCATGGTGCTTCAGGCACTCATGGATCACAGGGGGCGTTTCACGGACATAAATGCGGGGTGGTCGGGTAAGGTGCATGATGCTCGCTTTTTCCGGAACACGGGCCTGTACCGGAAGTTGTAGGCAGGGACCTTCTTCCCCAATGATAAAATTATGTTGGGGATGTGGAGATGCCCATAGTCATCATAGGAGACCCAGCTACCCACTGATGCCTTGGCTCATGAAGCCCTATACTGGAAATTTGGATCCCAGCAAGGAGCGCTTCAATTACCAGTTAAGCCGATGCCGAATGACCGTAGAGTGCGCCTTTGGGCACTTAAAAGGCCGCTAGCGCAGTTTGTACAGGAGGCTAGACTTAAATGAGGACAACATTCCAGCCATCATTGTGGCATGCTGTGTCCTGCATAACCTCTGTGAAAATAGGGGAGAGAAATTTCCCCCTTCATGGGACGTGGAGGATGAGCGGCTAGAGTTTGCCTTCCAGCAGCCAGTCACTAGGAGTATCGGGGGCACAGCTGAGAGCTGTCCGCATAAGGGAGGCACTTGGGTGCATTTTAGTTCTGGGGACTCATAGGACGCATTACATCACTGTGCAGTAGGGTTCCCAAGCACTATTGGGTGCTGATTGGGGGGTGGAGGGACAGTGCCGGTGGGCGTGTACTGTACTATGCTCGAATGAGTGAATACTAAACATGCAACAACTAATTTTGTGTATCAATAAAGACACTGTACAAAGTTCAAGTGATTCAATTTTATTATTATAAAACATTAAATATTTACAGTAAGCAGTGCCTGCAAAAGGGACTATAGATGCGTGTAGGTGCGTGTCTCAATACCATAGCTTGGTGCAGGAGTGGATGTAACATTGTACCAGGAGGGTCCCTGGGCTTCAAAGAACTGCTTTGAGGGAGAATGGGGCATGGGAGACAGAAAGTGTTGCTGTGGCTGCGGGGGGGGGCAAGCCTGGAGCAGCTGGGTCTGCAGACCAACCATGGTCTTCAGCAATTGGGTCTGCTCCTGTAGGATGCTTATGAGGGCATCCTTCTGCTTCTGCCTCTTCACATTGTTTTCTTTGCGCTCCTGCCGGCACTCTGCCTCCATTGTCTACTCTCCCTTGCTGATGCCTCGTTGGACTGCATCAGCTCCTGGAAGATATCCTCCTTGCTCCTGGCTCAGACCACCGACCAGTGAAGGTCGTTTCCAAGGAAAAATGAAACAACATAAGTAGTGCTATTGTTCTCACTTTGGTTAAGGAGCCAGTAATATGCTCTCCCGCCACATTCCGCTGTGCCCACGGGACAGGGCATTGCCGGGGACTGGAAGGGCTTTTGCAAAGGAAGGTTCGGGTTGCCGAGACAAGACACACAGCTCCGTAAACTATTTGCAGTGCTTTGGGCGATTAGTTCACATACGGCACTGCTGTGGAAGCCAATATCTCGCTGCTTAGAGTGCCTCTGCAAGCCAGAATGCATGTCCTGCATGTCACTGGTTTTCAGTCAGGACTGTACGCAGCAGGCTTGTGCGCAGCCATGGTTCCCGCTGCTGTGCTTTGCAACTGGCGAGGGAGAGTATCCCTCTATGGGGGAAGGGAAACAGTTGCTCTCCCATCAAATTTAACTAGGAGGCTGTGGAAGTACATCGAGGACACCTTCAGTGATCTCAACGGAGAGGATTTCTTGAGAATTACAGCATGCGTTGATGCACTGCTCATGTAATGTGGGGTAGACCCCCCCATCCAAAAAAAAAGAAAAGAAAGGATGAAACTCAAAACACCTATCTCCTGCCTGCTCTTCATTTGCCCGCAAAGCTTATCCAACTAGCATAGAAGCCACTTTTGATGAAACTTACCAGAGCTCTCCTCTGCTGCATCCGAAGACAGTATGGAGAAGGAATCTGGGCAGCATGTCTTGGGTGGCGTGGAGAACAGCTCCTGGCTCCCTAGGTCGGCTGCACCGATTTCACCCTCCAGGTCATCTTCCACCTCCACGTCCTCGTCGACAAATTGCTCATCACCGTCTGCTCCGGTATCCTTTTCATGGGGGGTGCTGATGTGTCCACAGGAGCTTTTGGGGTGGTTGTGGGATCCCCGTTCAGGATTGCTTCCAGCTCCTTGTAAAATTGGCATGTAGCCGGCGCTGAGCCGGAGCGCCGGTTTGCCTCTCTGGCTCTGTGGTACGTAATCCGCAACTCCTTCACCTTTGACCTGCACTGAAGAGTGTCTCTCTCGTACCCCTTCTCTGCCATGGCCCGAGAAATCTGGCCAAAAATATCGAAATTCCATCGGCTGCCACGTAACTGTGCCTGCACAGCAGACTCTCCCCAGATGCCTATGAGATCAAGCACCTCGGCTGTGGTCCAGACTGGAGCACGTTTGCTGCGCTGAGCCACAATTGCTCTTGGAGTACAGAGCTGCAGCTGCACTCCACACCAAGCAACCAGGAAGAGTGAAGAATTCAAAAATTCCCGGGAATGATGGGAGGGCGGGTACAGTCACGTCACAGCCACAGAGTGCAGAAGGAAGTGCAGAAGGGATGGAATTGGAATTCTGGGACATTTCCGGAGGTTTCATATTGCGCGGCAACCGTACACATACGAACTATCGTGGAACAGCTGTTCCGCAGTAGCCGCTACCACCCTCGTTTTGGTAGTTTACATGTTGCGCAGTAAGACAGCTGTTACCGCGCAACAACATGGATTTGTGTGTGGACGCTGTGCCTGTTATTGCGCAATAATGAGCGTTATCATGAAATAACTTTGTAGTGTGTACAAGGCCTCACTGATCACTGAATTTAGAGAGAGGAAAAACCTAGGAACTCTATAACAGCAATCTAGTCTTGTTCTCCACCACATCAGAATTGTTCCCTGTGCATCTATTAGTACATTGACCAATCTACCAGTAAATGTTCAAATCAATTAAGGTTTCCTGCACTTTCCTTTAGAAATTATTTTGCATCCTAATAGAACTCAGTCTCAGGAGAGTTTTTCGTGTTATTCCACTTAAATTTCCCCATTCTTAATTTCATCCCATTAATTCTACTTGTACTGCTGTGTATCATGGTAAGTAATTCCTCTCCCTTTTCTTTGTTGACACCCATCAAATATTTATAGATTATTATGTCCCCATTTAATTGTTGCTCTGTATTTGTTGTTTGTCTTCAAACTACTCAAGGTCATGAAATGCCAGCACAGCTTTAATGTGTAATGTCTGGACTTTTGAAGATGCACTGCCATTATTGTTCCTCATTATAGTTTAATCAATTATGTAGTTAGCTCAGTTAACAAAGACTTATAAAAACATCTCATCTTCCTTTCTGAACTGAAATGTGCCTGTTTAAACTCCTAGTTTTTTAATCTAACTCTCATTTCAAATGCAATATTGAAGGATTTTTGTCTGGCTTTTAATGGACTTATCTCATGCAATGTAATGACATTTTCACAGCTTCAGAAGGAACCCTCTTTTTCCCAGTTACCAGTTGATAAAACATTTTACAACTTATACATCATTTACCATCTCCCAATTGGCCAGATAGTTTGGATTCTCTGCCTGAAGTCACCCAATGGCATTACACTGTTGTTACATGTCTCCTTGTGCGTGATGAATCAATACTAAAATTCTCCCCTACGTACAGGGAGGTACTCACAAATTTCACTTTACTCAACAGTGAAATAGCTGGTATTTGGCACGTGAGCTCCTGCTGCAGAAGACTCAGGAGGAACGCTTGTTCCGCCCTGTCCTGCTGCGGCCAGGCTGGGGAGTTTCAAATCTCCCCCACGAGCATGCTCTGTCTCTCAGGGCAGGAGCTGCCGGCTGGCCATGGAGTAGCTCCCAGTCTGGCCACCCCTGCACCTTCGGACCTCCAGCCAGATAAGGGGGGCCAGAGGAGTGAAAGGACGCGGGGGGCAGAGGAGCAGGGAAAGGCCATGGGGGGGGGAGAGGATCGGGGAAAGGCTGCAAGGAGGGGCTGAGAGGAGCGGGGAAAGGACGCAAGGGGGGCAGAGGATAGCAATGATTATCAGCCATACTTCACTCTAAAATATGCCTGTGATCCGTGGATAAGCCGAACCTAGCTTTTCAGGTATATTTTGGAGTATAAAAATCTCGGCTTATACGCGAGCATATACGGTATCTTGTTGATGATGAATGCTAACTAGCAAACTTAATAAACCTGGACTATCTTCAAGGTTGCCCTTATGAAAGAAAATCAGAGCTTGTGATCTTTCCTGACCAGCACAAAGGTGAAGGGAAGAGACTTGGAGGACATAGTAGAGTTCAAAACCTATCTGAGATACTTATGGAAATGTCTACACTGCAGCAAGACAGACTCATGCTAGCTCTACTTGAGCTAGCATGTCAAAAATAGCAGTGTGTAGATATTACAGCATGGACAGCATCCTGAGTCAGACACCCAAGCTCAGACCCTGAGGGTTAAGCAGGTTTGAACTCAGGCAGCTAGTCTAGCATGCCATAACACCATGCTGCTATTTTTAACATGCTTGTTGGAGCAGGACTACAGCGTGTCAGTGTAACTAAGCTGGGAGGCCCTTATTACTATAGCATCTGAGTGCCTCGCAATCTTTAATGGAATCATGAGAAAGTAAAGTGGCATTATCCTCAATTTACAGATGGGAAACTGAGACACAAGCCCTATGTCATACAAGAAGTCTGATGGAGCAGGGAACTAAATCCAGGTCTCAGAAGTCCTAGACCAGTGCTCTAAATATTGGCCAATCCTACTGTAAAATAAAACATATATAATAATACTTAGAATTTACAGAACCCTTAAAATTCTCAAAGTGCTTTATAAGATCAAATAATTCTCTGAATACTGACAAGCACCAGTGTCTCAGAATAGAAAGATTTTATTCCGCACAGCACCGCAGCTTGATGAGCTGGGGAAACAGAGCATCTCTCACCAGTGCATCAGCACTTGAAGGTCTCCCCAAGGCCCTGCTGCCTCAGTGTGCCACATGCTCTGTGGGAAGCCCTACAAGCTTGGCAAAGATACACTGGGCTCCCTGCCATCCAAGACTCTTCTCACAGATTCAGTTGGCCTTCATATTCTTATTTAAGTCCTGCTTCTCTCCCATAACGTGTACACAGCTCTCTGCTCCCCCTCCATGTCCATCATCACTCCATATGCCTCTGCTGCCCAACATGCCTCATCAGCTGCCCAAGGCTATGTGCTGAGCAGAGCTGGTGAGTCAGGGTGGCAGGTTGGTAGCATTAGTGAACAGAAATAGCTAATGAAAATTGACAGTGTCTTGCCACTGTAGAGATCCGTTAGGTTACTGTTAACCAGGAGAATTACTTTTTTCATGTTTAAGGTTAAAATATTTTTTTAAAAGACCAGTGTCTGAGCTCTCATAGGGAGTGCACACATGTGAAGTCTGGCATTTGTAGGAACTACAGTTCTTTAATTAGAAGAAATTTACAAAATAAAAATCACTGACGAATTTTCCAAAGGGCTTTCTTTGAAATATACTTCTCTCTTGACCACAAAAATACTGTTGAAACCTCACTTGTCCCTTGAAGAGTTAATTCTATGACACATGAAATCTAAATTCAGAAGGATTTTAATCCCACTTCCACTGCAATTCTCAGAGCAACCTTAACTTTATAAATTTCAGAGGGGTACCATGTTAGTCTCTTTCAGCAAACAAACAAGGAGTCCTGTGGCACTTTAAAGACTAACAGATTCATTAAGGCATAAGCCTTCAAGGGCTAGAACCCACTTTCTCAGATGCATGAAGTGAAAAATGCATTTGTTAGGTATATATCCACATGCAAAGAAGGAGGTGAGTCATGTTATTATCTGGAGAATCAGTGTTATGAGGTCAAATCAAACAGTGTGGATGTGGCCCATTAACAACAGATGATGAGAAGCTGAGAACATTTCAAGAGGGAAAACTACTCTTTGTATTGAGCTAGCCACTCCCCGTCCCTATTCAGACCCACGCTGATAGTGACATGTTTGCATATGAATTACAGCGCTGCAGTTTCACACTGAAAACTGACTTTGAAAGGGTTTTTTTGCTGAAGTATATTAACTTTCAAGTCTGTTACTGAGTGTTCAGGGAGACTGAAGTGCTCCCCTACTGGTTTTTGAATGTTACCATTCTTGATGTCTGATTTGTGTCCATTTATGTGTATTACCTAAGGATTGGAAATTTATGTCCATGTATGTGTATTACCGAAGGATTGACTGGAAATTCAGAAATTTCAACCCCTCCATACCTCCAGTGATAACACTGAAAAGGCCATAGAAGCCAAAGGAAAATGTCCTAAAAACAGTAATCAATATTTTAGTTTAAACAAATTCAGATGTTACTACTATAAATTTATTTGCTGATGACAACAAGAACTAGACCTGTAACCTGAAGCTGAATAATTTTCCTCTTGTGCAGTCAGCTCAAGAGAGGAAATATTTTCACTATCGAGGTCTGAATAAAATATTCCATGATACAAGCAGACAATCAGATAATCTGATGATAAAAAGTAGTCCATTAAAGCCCTTTTTCATATCTCTGACTGGATTTGCTATAACAAAAGTACTATTAGAATATATAAAAATAATACTCCATAGGGTTAAAGTATTTCTGAAATCCTGGCATTATTGAACAAAGAAATCCTTTTAAAGTCAGCTGATTTGTGAACTTGGGTGTTTTTATCACTCCAAACAGATACAGGTTTTTTGGGTTTTTTTTAAAAAGACATTAGAAATCTTTTGCTGACACACATTCCTTGCTGCCCTAATCCACTATGAACATTTAGACTGTAAAAATTGATTTCAGGTTGTCAACCATTAAGCAGCAATAATTATTTCTGAAGTAGTGAAAAGGAGGAGTGATGGCCATTTCATATCTACTGCTTTTTATCAGGCCTTGTAACAGTCTGCACTATATTTATTATTCTGCATTTTTCATGTGCTAGTCAAGAAGATTGGGGTAAAGGAAGAGAAAGGGGGTTGAGGTTTATATATGATAAAAATGTTAAATGTTATTGCCCACTTTACTGCACATGAATATAATCACACAATAGGATATCAGGTCAATGTTAACATATATAGGACATGACACCAATATTAATATCCCAAATTCACAAGATAAAAAAAGTAAACTTGATTTTTGCATTTGTAAATGTAACAGAAAACAACATTATTTAATTTAGATACATTGGTGATACAAAATCACATCCTGATTCTGCAACTGAATCAGTAGAGGAAGACTCTTGCCTCTAGGCAGAGCTCCATTTAAGTCGACAACTCTCCAAGCAGTTAGGCTCATAGGACAGAGGACTGGAAGGGACCTCCTGGGTCATTGAGTCCAGTGTCATGCTATTATATAACACCGTTCATCAACTTATCAAGCTCCACTTTAAAACTGGTTGGACTGTTTACCTAGCTACCTCTATTGTGAGGCTGTTCTAGAAACTCATACCTTTGATGTGATAGGAACTTTCTATTTCCATTATATGTATTCATGGCCAATTCATACCCACTTCTTCTGTCTACATTGTCATTTACCTTAAATAGCTCTTCTCTCTCCCCAATATTTGCTCTCTTGTAAACACAAGAGTGATTGTATCCACTCTCAGCCTTCATTTTGGTAAGCTAAACTGCTTTAAGAGTCCACCCATATGAATTTTTTTACATGATTGTGGCTAAAGCTTTGATCATAAAAGATCCAGGTTGGAAGGGATCTCAAGAAGCCATTTTATCCAACCTCCTGTTCAAAGCAGGACCAATCCCAATTAAATCATCCCAGCCACAGCTCTGCCAAGCTGATCCTTCATCCTTTGAGGATGAAGATTCCACCAATTCCTTGGGCAACCCATTCCACCCTCCTACTGAAAAACATTTTACCAATATCTAGACCTCCCTCATTGCATCTCGAGACCATTGCTCCCTGTTCTGTTATCTGCCACAACAGAAAACAGCCTAGCTCCATCCTGTTTGGAGCCCCCTTTCAGGTAGTTGAAGGCTGCTATCAAATCCCCCCCTCACTCTGTTCTTCAGACCAAATAAGCCCAGTTGCCTCACCCTGTCCTCATGTGAGGTGTCCCATCCCCCTAATCATTTTCACTGCCCTCCACTAAACTCTCTCCAATATGTCTGTAAGCTTACAGGCCTACTTCAAATGACTCTTCCAAACCATTCTCCACAGTAGAACTTATGAAGAGAGCCTGAAAAAAGGGTGCTTACCCCTATTTCCCTCTTCTGTAGGGCACATGCTGTCAGTTTTCTTCCCCATTCATCACTGTCCCCTGCACTGCCCTCTCTGATTCTTCATCATGCTGTGTATGCATACCGAATCCTGATTTCTATCCAGAAAGCCTTTATTTTCTCAGCTACAATGCAGGGTTGTAACTTGGGTCTCTAATCCTTTAACCTTCTCTTCCAATATGGAGACCAGCTTGCACGTCATACAGATGATATTGCTTCTATCCTCTGGAAGAAAAACAAACATGGCACATCCTGTTCAAGTCACAATCGCTGATCCCTCACTATCCATGTTCAGCCTCGCAACACGGCTTGGAGGGCTCCTATACTGTGTGCAACATGACTCCTACTTACAGGGTCTGCCCCTGCCGAGGCTCCCCCTGCCGCTGAGGAAATTTGTTGGTGGGAGGCTTATCTCTCTCACACACACACACACACACAACTTAATGTGCATCTCTAAAAAATTTTACTGTAATTTCAAAATTCACAGCCATTAAATACACTGTAATATCTTCCTGTGCCTGTGTATATTTGTAGGTGTAGTAATGCTAATAACCAAGCACATATTTCTCATTAAGTGGTATATGCATGTGTGTTTGAGAGCGAAAGTGAATTTTACAGATTATTAATATGCCATTTTAATATCATATTTTGGGCCTGATATTGCCATCCTATGTCAGGTAAAACTCCCCACCAACTTCAAAGAGGAGTTTGCCTGGATGAGAACTGTAGCATACATTGATCTTTTATCAGCTATTTCTGGGTAGCACTTAAACAAGATTTAATAACCACTCTTTTACAAAGTACAGTCATGATATGGAATTATAACTGTGAAGTAAATAACCAGTTCCTGTTATAAAATACCCATTAAAATGTATTCATAAAAATAACTCAGATTTTAATAATATGCTATACATTATTATGTAAAATACACATTTTTAGTTCATTTGCTTTCAAACTATTTCTAGGTAACACAGTTTATTTAGACTGATAATAGTAATTCTGCCTAGCATTATAAATTACATCTTCTCCTCATTGCTAATGAATCAATTTTTTTCACTACTTGATATGATTTATAATTTTAGGTTGAATTAGACACATAAGTGGGTCCAGTTTATGATTTTCAAAATGGAAAAGTATAATAATGACATTAATATTATGCATTGCTAGCTATTGCACCTGTACATCAAAAGGGAAAAAAATGCAACAACTTCAGTTTAACCAAGATGAATGGGGGTTGTGCATACATCTGCAGGAAATATTTAGACCATGACTTGTTCTCCTTAAGTAACTGATAAAAATCACATTGGCTATGTCTACACTTACTAAAATTAGTTCGAATTAGTTAGTTCAAACTAACTAATTCGAACTAATTTTAGTTAAATTCCAAAGGGGTAGCCGTGTTAGTCTATTATAGAAAGACAACAGAGTCCTGTGGCAC
>ML685769.1:3116774-3206198 GCA_007922175.1 Pelusios castaneus | reverse complement strand
GCTATCTTCAAAGCGTCTGACGAAGTGGGATTTTCTCCCACGAAAGCTCATGCGATAAATAAATCTGTTAGTCTTTAAATGTGCCACAGGACTCTGTTGTCTTCCTAATTTTAGTTAGTTTGAATTAACTTAATTCGAATTAGAAAAAATTAGTTCGAATTAGCAATTTGCATTAATTTCAATGGGCCGGTTAGTTCGAACTAAGCAATTAGTTCGAACTAACATGGCCACATTTGTTAATTCGAACTAACTAGTTAGTTCGAATTAACCCTTAGTTCGAATAGCATATTCAAATTCATTAGTTCGAATTAAGGAAGCTCTTAATTCGAACTAATTAAAGCCTAGTGTAGCCATGGCTTTAGTTAGTTTGAATTAAGCTCCCTTAATTTGAACTAACTTGCCAGTGTAGACATAGCTATTGACCTCAGTGAAAAAACCTCCTACTGACTTTAATTACTAACAATTTATATTGGTATAACTTAGTGGACATGAAACCTGAGAAAAAACATCTTGAAAAACTTAAGTGTCATGACTTGTCAGCATTTCTATACATCCAGGTTTTTTAAAACATCCTTAGTTCTCCGGGGAAGGAGTTTATATTGGTGGAAAATAATAAAATTTAGCCATTGCATTGCCTTAAAGATGTTCACTTCCTATAACTGTGACAGGACCAGTCAATTGTCTAAATACAGGATCTGGAAGATCCTTCACTTGTCTTTTCAAAGGGAAGGTAAACATCTAATAGTAGAACCGTAATTTGTTTTTATTCCCTTTCTGTAAACTAAGTGGTATATTCTTAAAATCCAAGGAAAATCCATTTTTATAATACAAGAACCACAGACAATTAAAAAAACAACTTTCTTCCTGAAGACTCTCCAAACACTTCAGAAACTGCACACAAAACTGCACCTATTAAAAATATATCCTTTTAAGAGACAGAGAGCAGCAGCCAATTATTGTACAGCTGCATGGGAGTGAAGGAAGGGGACATTTTTGCCACATATTGGAGCCAACACCTCTTTCTTACAAAAATGGCATTAGTATATTAGACTTTGTTAATTAACATGTTCTCAAAGGCTTAGCATAGATAAATCCTCTGTTCCTAGTGGACATGAAAGATCTTTGTAAAACAAGCTATACCAATATTCACACCCTTCTAGAGTAAGTCTATCCACACTAGGACATTGATCCAATTTAACTAAAAAAATGTTTCCCTGTCATTTAGTTAAAACCAGATTATTGATGAGCACTTTCTTCAGGAGAATAAAGACTTAAATCATCTCTGTCAAGATTTGAATCTGTAGTTCTGTTGAATCTAGGTGCTCTACTAAATCATTGAATGTCCCTCTGGTTAATTGAAGAATTTAACAAGAGTGTTTTCTATTTTGGTTTTTTTCTTTTAACTAATACTGTAGTCATGAGTAATGTATCCCAGCCATGATAAATGGGTACCAAATTTTGGTACTTTATCTCAGAACAGCAGTTTAATGTAAAATTGCTACATTTTTCTCTTGGTGAAGATCCTGCTGACTGGAAGGAGAGAAGTTTGTCTATTTCTGATAAAAATGTAATCTCAGTATTTAAATACAATTGAGAAAACTTCTTATTGTATTGGTTTCCATTACTTCTGTGAAAGTTAGAATATGGAGTCATCTTAAAGACTGCTTACTGAATTTCTTTCAGAAAACTGTTATAAATATTACCTGCTTATGATGTCTAAATTTGTAACAGCAAGAAAATTGGTGCCTTTTATATAGATTTGTAATAGAGAAGATTTTCAACAAAATTACCATAATTTTAGAGAATATTGGTTTTGGGCCCAGATCCACAAAATGACTTAGCACCTACTTTTCACACGCAAGTCCCACTTTACATATCTAAGTCCAAAATTTAGGCAAACCTTTTCTAAACTGCTGTGTAACCCTGTTGCATCTAAAATCCTTTGGCATCAAAATTTCCACCATTTAAATGCCCTATGTACTTAAATTTCTGCCTCTGGACTCAGGGTTGCTTACCTTACATTTTAGTTTTTACTGACATAAAGATCTGAACTTGATTTTTTTTTTACTGACATCAATAAAAATACCATAAACAATATAATGTCATAAAAGCGTGTATTCACTCATGATATTCTGTGCACAGGACTTTGGAATTATGCAATTGTTTCAGCTGCAGATAATTGATCGATCAGGTTCTTTGGATATATGAAGTAATACAAATGATAAAATCATGATCAGTGTAGTTTTATGTTGCAAGAACTGATTCTGAATGACAATCACTGTCAAAATACAATATGATTTACTTCTACCCAATTTTACTGATGTTTTAATTTATTTACGGATTTACTGACCCTGTTAAAATTGTACATTTTTTTACTGACTGTCAGTAAGTTTATTGATGGTTTGGAAACCCAGCTGGGTATGCACACTGCTGCCTAAGTTCTAATGGTCGGTGCCTATCTTTCACCTAAACCCAGGAAGACCCTCAAAGCAGGTGAAACCAGATGTTGGTCTGCCTCGCTCACCTGCAGGACCAAATCTGGTATGCATGCTCGGAGCACACCTATCTCCAAACACAATGATTTAGGAAAAGCAGGCAGAGAACTCCCTCTAACTGGTATCCAAATGGTCAGAATACTCCCTGGCTTGTCGGAAACCCAGATTCAATTCCCCATCTGCTTGACATGGAAAAATTATTTGAATACTGGTCTCCCACAGCTCACAGGTAAGTGTCCTAGTCACTAGATGAAAGCCATTACAAATAGCCCAATGCATATTTAATTATGCATACACTGTGGAAGAGCATCAATAGGAGAGATTAAGAAGGGCACACTACTGACTCGTATCCAGCTTTCTGTCCACTGTAACTCCCAGAATGTTTTCTGCAAAACTGATGCTTAGCCAGTTAGTCCGCAGCCTGTAGCAGTGCATGGTATTTTTCCATCTAAAGTACAAGACTCTGCACTTGTCCCTGGTGAACCTCATCAGATTTGTTTTGGCCCAGTCCTTCAGTTTGTCAAGGTCAAGGGTTCCCAACTCCTTTAATTTTGCGAGATGGTTAGGAGGGCTCCCAACTGTGTGCAACACAGGGATGCCCCCTCCTGTAGAGCCTGCCACCACCAGGCTCCCCCAACCACCGACGCTGCCCCTCCCCCCTGTGCCAGCACTTTCAGTGGCAGCTGAAATTGAAGTGGCCCCTGCCACTGGAAAAATTCCTGCTTCCCCAGGCATTTTCAGCAGTTAGAAGCTTGAGGAGAAACCCCTGATGCCACAAAGAAAAGGTAGTTTCGATGGCGGTTCTTCAAAGATTTTGGTGGCGGCTCTTAAAGGGGAGCAGCCTGCCACCACATTTCTCCTTGTAGCCAAAAGAATCCATGAGGGTTTCTGTTGGTGGCAGGAGGAGGTGGGCTTTCGGAGCCAGGCTGATTTGCGGTGACACACTCAGCCACTGTACCATGACACACTTTTGTGTCTCGACACAACAATTGAGAACCACAGGTCTAGGTCACTCTGAAACGTATCCCTACCCTCAGTGTATCTATCAATTACCCCAGTTTAGTGTCATCTGCAAACTTGCTGAGGTTGCAATCTATCTCATGATCCAGCTCATTAATGAAGATGTTGAACAAAACCAGCCCTAGAATGGGCCACTGGGGCACTCTGCTTGAATCTGGCTGCAAACTAGATATCAAACCATTGATCACTACCTTCTGACTCTAATGATATAGCCAGTTTTCTGTCCACCTTGCAGTCCATTCATCCAATCCATACATTTTTAACTTGCAGCAAGAATCCTGTGGGAGATCATACCAAAATCTTTGCTAAAGTCAAGTTATATTATATCCATCTTTTTCTACACATCCTCAGAGCCAGTCATTATTTCTAGTTAAAATCCTTATTCTTTCTTAAATAACCAACTTTTGTTGTATCCTACGTGCTCACATATGCTGAGTGGTTTTCAGGAGTGATGGTATAAAATAAAACTGGTAAATGTGCTACCAAAATTCTTTTCCAAAAAGGGGACGCAATCTTTATAAAGGACACTCCACCCCCAAGCTTTTATCCCTTGAAAAAGTATCAATTACCTTTGGGAAATGAGTAACATACAAGAGATAATTAATGTATAAACCAACACGGGCTTATTAAGCAGAACAACTAGTGCCCCAAAATGCACAACAAGATGTGGATTACAAAAGTAAGAAGTAAACAGTCTATTTCACCACTTTTCCGCAGAATACATAAGGACAAAACTGATGTCAGGGACCATATGGGAATACAAAACCTAAAGGACAGAAGCCACTAGGATATTGATAACAGGAACCACAATGAGCAAACAACAAGGAGGAGAGCGAGAATGAAAGGTACGAAATAAGTGCCAGGAACAGGTAGTATCATATTTTTTTCTTCTTCTGATCTTCTCTGCTGGAACCAAACACAAGCATGGACTTCCACTAAGGTGAACAGGACCCTGTGTACTGTGCAGAGCCCTTAAATATCTTTTCTGTCAGTAGGTAGAGTTCCCCTGAGATCATTTGTCCCTTTTGCCTATCCTTCTAAGTTTCCCAACACTGTTCCTGTTGCTGGGCAGATATATAAATACATATGCCTAAAGAGGTATGATACAGTACTTCCAGGTGTAAAGAATTTGAAATTTCTGTGAGTGGCCAGTATCAGGGTTAGCTATCACATGGGAACACTTCAAACCACTCAGGGTGCACCTATTATTAATCCACAAGGCAAAGTTAGGGCTGGAAAGAGAGTGCTTGAGTGGTTAAAAGGCTTGTGGTGTTCAGAAACTGATATCCAGCTACCACGGGAAAGACTCCTTGCCAGAGATAAGGGGCAACAAGGTGATTCGATGTCTTATGTGCCCTGAGAACCATCACAGTAGTCTTAGATGAATCCATGGTGTCCTTTTCTTCAAATCTGAAAACCTGCACAAGAGGTAGTGTCTGCTCCAGGAAAGACAATGACTGAACCAATACGAGGTTTTTTGCAGGTCTAGTATCAGGTCTATTTGTTTGAATTTACAGTGTTCTCTGTACATTTCATTTATTAGCACTACAGTACTCCAAGTTTATTTTACTGAACCAAGAAATATTTCCATCGTTATAAATTCATTAGCTGTTGTGAACCTGCTCAGTATTTTACTTTCATATTCATATGTATAACACTTGCAATTATAGATTTTAGATTATAGCAGTGCTTTGTGTGTGTGTGTGTGTGTGTGTGTGTGTGTGTGTGTGTGTGACAGTATGCTCCGGTACAGAGTTCTGACACCTTTTTTTTCACAGCAATGTTGACCACGGGCATCACTGGCACCAAAAAACTCTCAGGGCCCAGGCACCCTTCTGCACCGGCTCCGCTCCCTGCAGCGCCAATCTGGCCTTTGGGCCCAATCCAACCCTGGTTTACCGGTCAGGGACCAAGGCCAGATCCGGCTCCTGCTGCTACCACCGGCAGCCCCAGATCCCTGGGCAAGGCTAGATCCGGCAGCCTTGGGTTCCCAACTGGGGCTGGGATCAGGGCTGAATCGGGCTGCCGCCATGGCAGCCCAGCCCCACATCCCTGACCAGGGTCAGGGCCAGATCAAGCTGAGTCTGGCACCTGTTTAATTAAATTTTATTTTATTTATTTATTTATTTTTCCAAAAAAAGCACTGGATTATAGTCTAGCATTATACAAAAGTTTCCTTGAAACTTTAATGTCAAGGAAAATTTTTCACTGTTAAAATAATATCCACTTGCATCTGATGGAAGTTAATTTTACTCTGCCAAATGTTAGTGCTGATGAATGTGAAAGAGAGGGAAGTGGTAAAAAATCATTATGTTTAGATAGGCAATCTTCTGAACTTTAATAGCTATCAATGAACGGGAAAACAGGAAACAGATGAAGCTGTGAGGAGGAAGGGAAAAGAATGATATCAAATTAGGTAGCTTTATATTACCAAGCAAAAGGCTATCATCATTCTAAAAACAGAGTGACTGATTTTAAAAATGCATCAAACATAGTAAGCTGAACCTCTGTATAAACAAACAGGAAACACAAACTATGAATGATCATTGTCTATGCATTGTACAAAGGAAAAGAGAGAATAAGGAAATGATAAAAAAGAAATATCTACATTAAACCCTATATAAGCTACTAAAGGATGAAACAATGTGCTTCAGTCTAACCATGAGGGACTTCAATGCTCAGTGAAGAAAACATCAGATCACTGTAGAGTAAGAATGATCCAGATGAAAAGAAAACAATGTTGTAACATTTGCTAATCATAGAAACATATAGGTATGAATAACTGATGTAAGGGGAAAAAGAGAAATAGAAGATAGAGAGACCTGAACTGTAAAATGAAGAATATGTCTTGAGATGAAGAAATGAGTCGGCACCATAGTAGAAAATACTAACATAACTAAATAGAATGGACTGCATTGTATAGGAAGTGGGTCATGTTCCCAGACTCTGACTTTGTATTTCACTCTTAACTGGCCAGTTACTGAGATTAGTGTCAGGAATTTCTCCTCCAAACCTGAAAGAAACCAAGACAGAGATTTGTGTTTTAGTATCACTTGGTAACTGGCCCCTTTAAGGGAAGATGGGACCAGCCCCACCTGTTCCATAATTAAATAGCAGCTTCCCAGCCTAAAGGAATGAGACAAAGAAGGTCAGGTGACAACTTAATGGACACTTGAGTTCATAAAAGGACTGAGAGTGCTCAGGCAGGCAGATTATTTTAGGGGGGGCTATCTTGGAGGAAAAAGGCCAGTCAGCGCTCAGCTTGTACTAGAGTAGGGAAAAACCCAAGGAACAGAGCCCAGAAAGGGTTTGACAATAGTACTCCAAGGAATCAGCCTGGGGGCCAAGTGCTCTATAGCTTACAAACATTTTTTGGAATTAAACTGAATAGTCTTTTGGATTTTTCAGTGTCCTGTCTCACACCTCTCTCCTCCCCCACAAAAAATCAATTCTTCATCCAGTTCTACTTACAGATTCTTCCATTTTCCTTTTGCTTATTGTAAAACCTCAAATTTGTCTTAACATTTTCCCATTCTTATTCATTATTATTTTGCTTCTTTTGCCTTTTTCTGTTCTAGAGTCAACAACTTGAATTAACCTTAAATGTCATTTTTTTTCATAAGCCCTAGTCCTCTAGATATCATCACCATTTTCCATTTCAGTTATATGAATGGTCTATCTGTCAGATGAACTCAGTGTAATTTATTGTTCATTTTTGAATTCAAGTTCATTAATGATATGTCTACCTTCTGAACGCAATAGCTTACTTTGTAGTATTTCCTATTTCATGTCACTATCCCTCTCACTCAATTTACTAGCAAGTAAGATTCTTCTCCATTTTGCTTTTGCACAACTATAAGATTATCACATTCTTTTCCTACATTACATTCCTAGTCCTAATTTCAAATTCAAATAGCCTTCTCCTGATATTTTTACTTTTACTTGTTGGCCATTGTAAGTTCAATGTGGTAATTAATGACATTGGGCAAGGAAAAAGTAAGTAAAATATGACAGTGAGAAAAAATGACAAATTGCAATGTGAACAAGATGTTAAAGTTGTCAAAACCATACAAAACTCTAAGGATGATGATTACACAGTGCATAGGAATAACACAGGTGCCTGTAGATGAACAATAATGAAGTTGATTATAAGGCATATGTCCATAGAAAATGGTGTTGCAATTGAAAGGGCATGAAGGACAAAGACAACCCAGTATTGAGTAAAAGAATTCACAGCAGTCAGAAAGAATTCAGCAGAGCTGTAAGTCCATTATATTTTGGTAAAATAGAACAGAAAAACTAAAGATTTTGTTTCATGCTTTCATGTTTCTGATTTACAGCCTGGAGAGATACTATACTACACATTCAGTTCACAGTAGGACTGAAATGTGACCTATGAAAGAAATAAGCAAACTTTATATAAAGAATTTTCCACACTAGACTGCCTTCTTGTGATTAACCAAGCACAAACAAGAAATCAATATAATTTTCCATCAACATACAGCAAAAAGAAAATGCCATTTCAACTAATGAGATTACATATCTGGACCTGAGACCTGGGTAAAAGGTGAAAATTGCCCCAGAAACCTTATGCCAAGCAGTAAGCTTATACACAGATAGATATCAGTTTTCAAAAAGCAGCTCTAACTTAAGTGAACTTCTTCTTTGCAAAGTCTCTCATAAACGTATCTAAGAAGCATCAGCAGGCTATTAGCAGGGGTGGTGCTAGCCTCCTCCCACTTGGAGGGCTGAGATGCTTTAGACAGAAAATTGGGGGGGAGGGACTTCACCCTGCACCCTTGAAACAAGGCCCCACCTCTCTCTGTTGCCCCATACCCTGCTTCTCCTCAGGTAAATGCTGACCTCAAGGCCCCATACTCTAGCCAGGTCAGAGAGCCAGAAGGCAGAGGTGGGCAGTGAGGGGAGGTTGCTGTGCGCTGGCTGCTACCATGATATGGGCAGGCATAGTGCTGCCCAATCTCTTCTTCCTCCTGCTGCTTCTCACATCTGCAGCTCCCCATTACCCTTCAGGTGCTCCCACTATCTTTCACACAGGTTTCAATTGCTCACAGCCTGTAAGAGCCGCCCAGTCAGAGGAACCCAGCCGTGACCGTGGGGGCCGGGGCCCAGGCTGGAGTGGGTCAGGCTGGGCTGGTGTAGTTGTGTCTGTTTACAACAGCAATGAATCATAGAATCATAGAATAATAGGGTTGGAAGGGACCTCACGAGGTCATCTAGTCCAACCCCCTGCTAAAAAGCAGGACCTCTCCCCCTAAATCACCCCAGCCAGGGTTTTGTCTAACCGAGCCTTAAAAATCTCCAAAGATGGAGATTCTACCACCTCCCTAGGTAGCCCATTCCAATGAATGTGGCCAGTGGTCTTTTCCCTCAAAACAGAGCAAAGGTTTAAAAATTATACAGAACTATGGAAATAACCAATATAGAAATTGGGAATAGCAAGGTAAATTCAAACAATAACTGTAACTTCATATCCACCTTTGTGGCAAGCACAAATCTTAAATAATAAATGCAGTTATACTTATCCAGACAAAAACCTGCAATTGATCAAAAGTCTAGTCTCACAATGGATATTAAAAAATACAAGTCAAAGTTGTAAACACATCAGAATTTTAATTGAACTCACTGTCATCATTTGTTCTGATGGATACTGAGGGCAATACTTTCAGAAGTTAGTATTTAAATTTAGGAACTTAGGTACCTAAATAATGAGCTGATTTTCAGAAAGATTTTCCAGTGCCAAGCATGCTCTAGATGCTCAGCACCTTTGAAAAAAATCATGCCAGTTATTTAGGTGTGTATAAGATTAGGTAGCCAAGCTTGAAAACATTACCCTAATTATTTTGGACATGCAGTTATCTATATAGACAGATGCATGATTAGATCTGATTTACATCACTTAAATCTGCTCAGTGAGTTTATAATCTGTAATTTAAAGCAATAAACACTGATTAAGCAGGTTGTCTATGGAGTCAGTTTATTATGCTGACTCAGATTCCTAATGTGAATGCTTGATGGATAAGGTACTAGGAAGTGATAAACCTCTGGTGCCTCTAGCTCTCATAGGAAAATGTATTAAGGTGCTTGAAACTTAAGTTCAGTGATATTAGTCGACAGTAAAACTGAAATACTAGACTAGAGTCCTAGCGTGTTTGATCTAATTTAAGAAGAGAAAGAAAAAAGACTCCAACAGCAAGTAGTATTACAAGACTAAATACTCTTAACAGCAACAAAAAACGTCATTACAAAGATGTTCACCTTCTACTGATATCTACCGGTACATTGCTAATCAAACAATGACAGAAACAGCAAAATGAAAGTGTGATACACAAACTTCAAACAACCCACACGCCAGTTTGGCATATTCACAGACTACATTAAAAGTTAACATTAAATGAAATGACTGCTTTGAAATGACTGCTATTAACAAATATGCAGAAAATAAAAACCATACTAAGAGTAAATAAGGTGCTTTAAGTTCCTATAATGAACAAAAAGGAAGAAAAAAAGCAGTAAAACAAATTAGATACAGGCCTGGCAGATCAGAGCTGAAATAGATGCAACTACGACTGAGAATGTTTTTTTAACTAGCACCTGACAATCATGCTGATTAAAGTGTTCCAAATAAAACGAGCATGGTAACAAAATAGATATCTTTCATATACGAATGTGTATGACTACACAAGAATCTAGAGAGTGTAATAACTTTAACATTTTGAAGTGACCAGAATTCAGCAGGGGTGTCCCAATGAGCTACTCATTTGAGGCTAAAACACAGATGATTGAATATAGTTACTAGAAGTTGTCATACGCATACAGTTTTTCAGAAATAGGCACACATGCTCTGCCTACAACATATGGGCTATATTTTTAATTTACATTCAGCCTAAGTTAAAAATGAAGTGTAGCTGCATTGCCCCAAAGGGAGATCAAAGAATGAATTGTGACCCAGTCACAGTTCTTTTACCTGCTCCCCTCTAGCTCTGGAGGGGACTAAATTACTTCACCTTTGTCATGGAGCCATTTATTCCCTCTGTGTGCTCTACCAGCTACTCTGGTCAGTTATTGGAGGAAACAGAGTTAGAGTGCCTCCCATTCATTGGCTGTTTCTACTCCCTTCCTGTCCATTTGTTCACAGCAGGGAATATTAAGGGAGTAGCCTTGAACTAACCACTATGCTAGAGTCATTGCCTATGCAGGGCCAAGAAGGGGATAGAGAGGGCCTTAGTCCCCTATGGGACTAGAGTTCTGACAGTCAAGTCCTCTGTGATTGGAGGCAAAAAATAGTCAATGGCATGCACAAAATATTCAGCTATTTACACACTTATGTTTTGCAGACATAGGTGAATACTCTGTGCATATTGTTACCTGTTTAGAGCTTCACAGAGTCATAGAAATGTAGGAAGGGACCTCGATACATCATCTAGTCCAGTCTCCTACACCAAGGGAGGTCTGTCTAGATCAGGGGTCGGGAACCTTTTTGTCTGAGAGAGCCATGAACGCCACATATTTTAAAATGTAATTCCGTGAGAGCCATACAATATGTTTAAAACTAAATACAAGTAAATGTGTGCATTTTATGTTTTAATTAATTGAATTTGAATTACTTTTAATTGAAATTTAATTTTAGAAAGGTTTTTAAAAAACCTTTAAAAAAGGTTTTTAATTAAAATTAATTTTTAAAGGTTGGGTTTTTTTAAAAAGGAAGGAAAAAAAGAAGGGAAGAAGGAAGGAAGAGAGAGAGAAAAAGAAAGGAAGAAGAGAAGAGAAGAGAAGAGAAGAGAAGAGAAGAGAAGAGAAGAGAAAGAAAGAAAGCCGCCCTAGGAAGCCGCCGGTGGGGGGAGGGGGGGAAAGCAGACCCCAGCCCCGGAGGCTGATCCCGGCTGCCCCGCGCTGCCCCGCTGATCCCGTGCTGCCCCGCTGCCCGTGCTGCCCCGCTGATCCCGTGCTGCCCCGCGCTGCCCCGCTGATCCCGTGCTGCCCCGCTGACCCGGCCGCGTGGGGCAGGCAGGCAGCCCCGCGCTCCTGACCCTAGCCTAGCTTGCCTGTCCCGCCCTGGGGGCGGGGAAGGCCAGCCCTGAGGCCGGGCGCAGGCCGGGTGTGCCGCGGCAAAGCCGCGGCCCCCGGAGGTTGGAGGGAGCAGTGGGGGCTGCCGGGCTGCGTGGGGGTCCCTCACTGCTGCGCGGGGGGTGCAACGGCCGCTGCGCGGCCGCGCGCCCGCGCAGCTTAAAGGGAACACTGGCAGCGAGCCAGATGCAGCCATCAAAAGAGCCACATCTGGCTCGCGAGCCATAGGTTCCCGACCCCTGGTCTAGATCATCCCTGATCGATTTTTGTCTAGCCTGTTCTTAAAAAACTTGCAGTGATGGAGATTTCACAACCTTCATAAGTTTTAGTGCTAAGCTACCCTTACCATTAGGATATTTTGCTGCAATGTCTAACCTAAATATTCTTTGCCACAATTTAGGTCCATTACTTTTTGTCCTACCTTCAGTGGGTAAGGAGAACATTATCACCCTTTTTATAATAATCTTTTCTGTACTTGAAGAATATTATATTGTCCCCCACTCCTCCCCCCTCAGTCTTTTCTTCTCCAGATTAAACAAATTCATTTTTTTTCCAACTCTTTCCTTGTAGGTCATCTATTCTATACATTTAATCATTTTTGTTGCTCTCCACTGAATTTTATGCAATTTTTCCACATCTTTCCTAAACTGTGGTACCCTGAACTAACACAGTAGTCCAACTAAGCCCAATCAGTGCTGAATAGAGTGTGAGAATAACTTCTTCTGTCTTTCTTACAACACTTCTATTAACACATCCAAGAATGATGCTCACTTCTTTTCCAACAGTATTATATTATTGACTCATATTTAGTACATGATCCACCATAATGCCTAGATCCTTTTCTACAGTACTCCTTCCTAGGCAGCCACTTTCCATGTTATCTTCATACAATTGATTGTTCCTGCCTAAGTGTAATGCTTTGCATTTCTCTTTTCTGAATTTCATATCTATTTCAGACCATTTCTTCTGTTTGTCAATATCATTCTGAATTCTAATCCTACCCTCCAAAGCACTTGCAACTTGGTATCATCCTCAGACATTATAAGTATACTCTGTATGCCATTATCCAAATTATTTATGAAGATGGTAAATATAACAGGACCAGGACAGATCCCTGCAGAATCCTACTTGATATGCCCTTTCAGCTTGACTGTGAACCACTGATTATCCTTTGAGTATGATTTTCCATACTTTCTATAGTAAGTTCCTGTAGACTGTATTTCCATAGTTTGTTTATGAGATGGTCCTATGAGACACCAACAAAAGTCTTAGTGAAGTCAAGATATAGCCTAACTACTGCTTTCCCCAATCCCGAAGGCTTCTTATCATGTCAGAGAGGGCTATTAGATTGGTTTCACATGATTTGTTCTTCAGAAATCTATGGTGATTATTACTTATAACATTATCTTTAGATCTTATAAATTGATTGATTGATTGATTATTTGCTCAATTATATTTTGGGGGACTCAAGTTAAACAGACTGGTTTATAATTTCCTGGGATTATTCTTATTCTACCTTTTATACATGGGTACTATAGTTGCCATTTTCCAGTCCCATGGGATCTTTCCTGTCCTTCAGAACATCTTAGAGAGAATTTCTAATGGTGCAGATATCTCTTCAGCCAGTTCCTTAAGTATTCTACACTGTATTTCATCATGGTCTGCTGATTTGAAGACATCTGACTTGTCTAAGTAATTCTTAAATTGTTTTGTGTCTATTTTAGCCTTGGAGCCCAACCCATTCACACTGATGCTCTCTACATTAGTCACTGCTAATCTTTTTGATGAACAATAAAACAAAAAAAGACATTTAACGCTTTCGCCACTGCTGCATTTTCAGTTATTGTCTGTTCCTCTTCATTGAGTAATGAGCAAAGCCCATCTTTGCTCTTCGTCTTGCTTCTAAACAGGGGGAAGCCTGGTTTCTGAGAGAGCTTTATTTGCATGAGCTTTATACCTGGATAGCCTCCACTGATACTTTGGGAGCCACAATGACCATACACAAATTCAGGACAGGTTGGGTAATGGTACTGAAATGAATGAGAAGAGAAAAGGAAAAGGGGTCTGTTATGCTGAGACATGAAAAAGGGTCCTTTATTTAAGCTACATGTTCCTCTCTAGTAAGAATGCAGTGCCATTGGTAGAGGTTTGTGTCAAGAGATGACGCAGACTGAAGATATGATTGCACGATGAGTTGCAAAGGACTTGTTATGAAAGATGACAAAGCGGTGGTTTTTCAATGGCAGTAGCTCTTGATGTGATGGAATACAAAGAGGGATTTTAGCTGATGCCACAGAGGACAGTAGCTGAACTGAGTGAACTCCACTGACTCCTACCCAACCACTAAAGAAATCTGAAATCATTACAGCTTGGTTAGAGGATGAAGCCTCAGCACAAAATCAGGCAGTACTTTCCAAGGGAATTGAGATAGGCCTGTCTGAGTGCACCACAGAACTCTGGGGCTATGTTACCCGCTTATACCAAACCATGAACTGGCTTTGGGAGCATGATATGGAAAAGTGACATTTGCCTATTGGATGTTCATGCTAGTGGGTGGGGAACTGAATTAATTGTCTATTGCCCAAGTTACTCTGGCAAAATATTTTATAGATTGTTGCTGTGTTTTCAAAAAATTATAGAAAGTAGGGCTGAAAGGCTATATCTACACTTGCAAGGTAGGTCGACTTAAGGAGGCTTAAATTGACCTAACTTAGTCCCCATCCACACTTAATTCCTTAAGTCGACTTAATAAAAGCTTAAGTTGACTTAAAACCTGCCAGGTAGGTTGACCTAACCCTTCTTAGGTCGAACTAAACCTTCTTTAGGTTGACCTAAGTACAGTGTGGATGCTTAAATCCACTTTGTTAAGTCGACCTAAGGGCAGTTAGGTCAACTTAACAAAGTGGACTAAGTCCACGTCCATGGAAACCACTTTGTTAAGTTGACTTAATAAGGTCAACTTTAAGTCAACTTAAAGTCGACCTTATTAAGTCAACTTAACAAAGTCAACCTAACTTTTTCTAGTTTAGACATAGCCAAAAAGACCACAAGAGGTTATCTAGTCCATGCTCCCTGCACTGAGGCTGGATCTAGAGAGATCCACAGAGGTGTTTGTCTATCCTGTTCTTTAAAACCTTCAGTGACAGGGATCTACAACAGCCTCCTTTGGCAACTTATTCCACTGCTTAACTATCCTTATAGTTAGAAAGTTTTTTCTAATAACTAACCTAAATCTTCCTTGCCGCAGTCCGTGACCTCTTGTCCTCCCTTTAGTGGCCATAGAAAACAATTGATCACCTCAGTTCTTTATAATAGCCCTTAGCATATTTGAAAACTGTTAACAGGCCCTCCCTCCATTCCCCCCCCCTCCCCTCCCAGCCCACTTCAAGACTAAATGTACTCAGTTTTGTTTTGTTTTTTTAAACCTTTCCTCATAGATCAGACTTTCTAAACCTTTTATTGTTTTTGTTACTGTCCATTGGACTCTCTCTTCAATTTGTCATTTATTTCCTATAATGCAGCACCCAAAACTGGACACACAACTCCAGCTCAGGCATCAGAGTCAATTACACTGAGACAATTACCTCCCCTGTTTTACTTACCACACTCACATTAATACACCTCAAAATGGTATTTGTCTTTTTTGCCACTGCATCATACTGTTGATTCAAATTCAATTTGTGATCCACTATAACCACCAATCTTCCCAACAGTGCTACTACCTAGTCAGTTTTTCCCCTTTATAGTTGTGCATTTGATTTTTCCTTCCTAAGTGAAATGCTTTACATTTGTTTTTATTGAATTTTGTCTTGTTGAATTCAGACCAATTCTCCAATTTGTCAGGGTCATTTTCAGTTCTAATCATGTCCTCCAAAGCGCTGGCAGTCCCCAACCCCACTGCCTCTTGGTAATATCTACAAATTTTATAAGGATTTTCTCCACTCCATTAGCTAAATCATTAATGAAAATGTTAACTAATCCCAGACCCAGGACAGATCCTGCAGGACCCCACTGGATAGCTAGGGATGGGCCAGGCTGCCTATCCACCCTCTTTGAAAGCTCTGGCTACACCCCTGGATATTCCCTCTCACTTCAACAGTGAACCATTGATAACTGCTCTTTGAACACGGTCTTTCAATCACCCACCATGTGATAATTTCATCTATACCACATTTCCCTAGTTAGCTATGAGAATATCATGTGGGACTGTGTCAAAAGCCTTACTAAAAATCAGATTATATCATACATCTACTGCTTAACCTCTATCCACTATAGTCCAGTAACCCCAACAAAGAGAGAAATTAGGTTGGTTTGGCATGGCATGAAGTGTTCTTGTAAAATCCATTTTGGTTATTTATCCCCCTATTATCCTCTAGGTGTTTAGAAATTGATTAATAATTTTCTTTCCCAAGTGGATGCTGTGTTTCCCCTCATCCTAATGAAGTTCTCCTTGTTTGATACAAAGAATAAGTGGGGTTTTTTATGTGGGAAGGTATTGTCTATTAAGTGTGCTCAGGAAAGGTATCTAGTGATCGTAAAAGTTCTGGGTTGGGCCTCATGCTAGTAGTGTTTGTTAGTTAACTTTAAAAGGGACTCCTACCTATTTGGACCCTGCCTCTGTGGCTGCCTACAACACATGGCAAAAGGATTACATGTACACAGAGTTACTGTACCCGTGAGACATGTAGTACTCTAAGAAAAGAGACAAAAAAGGCCACATTTCAAAAACGGATTCCAAGTTTGCCTGAAGAATTTTTTGTGTGACAATTGAGACAGACAGACATTTGGGGCCACATTCTATGATCAGTTACATACATTCTGTTCCACTTATTTCAATAAGGTCATAAAGTTGTAAGTGAGGGAATCATTTGACCAGTAGTGATCTTTGTTTTAGTGCAGCTATTCTCAGTGAATGTTTAAATTACAGCCAGGAATTTCTGATCCACTTAGCTGAATTATTGCACCTAAGCGTGTAACGTTGCAGATAGTTTCATGAAAGAGAAGAGAGTGGATTCACTTGTAAAAACCACAAAGGCTATTTTTTCATTTGGACTACTGGATAATCAAGGACAATGTATCTCTTTATCTTACAAAATGAGCCCTGGTCTACACTGACAAAGAAGTTTGATGTGATGCTGCTTACCTCAACCTTCTGCAGCCTGTGTCTCCACTATCAGAGCATTAAGTTCAAATTAAATGGTGCTGTAATTCGACGTATAACACCATCCCTGCAAGTGGCATAGCACTCAGGTTGAAATCTACCATTTGAATTTAGGTCTGTGTAGCCAGAGAACAGTGAAATTCGACCTCATTGGTTCCCAGGATCTATTCCAGAACTCTCTGTTCTTTTGTGACTACTCTTGATTTTCCACTGTGCTGCATCATGACAGGAAGCAGCAAATAGCTTCTCCCCTGCCTGCAGCCCCAGGAAGTTTTTAATGTATTCCTCTCTCTGCCTGCAGCACTGTGCCTCTCCGTGCCTGCACTAGAGAAAGACAGCATGGACAGCTGCTTTTTTTTATTTTTCAGAGAAGAGGGACCGAGCATGTTGCATCGTGGGAGAATGACTGCCTTCCCACAAGTTCCTGAGCATAGTTGCACTGTGGAATAGCTACCCACAGTGCAATGCATTTCAGGAAAAAGAAACGATGACCAGTGGGGACACAAGAGCCTGGAGCCATATGCAGAGTGTGATCAGTCTCCTGCAGATTCTGTAATGTGACAGCCTAAAACTGAATTACAGTCCCACCCCAGTGTAGACCAGCACTGAGTAACAAGGCTTGTTCTGATCAGTGTTACCTCAGAAGATCAGCTTAACTCCTGCTCTAATTTAAACAGCCATGGAATTAATTGCCAACAGCTTCAGGAAAGCCTGCTTAGACATAGACAGACACCTTAAAATGTCTTCTACATTTTAATATATTTTTTGCTACTCCTGAATCTCATGAGGTGACCTTAACAACAGTCTTTCGTTAATTTCATTTTCAGAAAAGCAAAGAGGTACATACACCACAATCATGTATTTGCATGTGGCATAGACTGTGGAATGAATGCTAAAGACTACAGCGATTATAGATAAAGTTTCTAGTGGCTCCTCACTTGTTTCAACTTTGAAATAGAAAGACCACAGTAATCTAGTTAAAAAAAGTGATGTTAGCTAAAAAAATATACTGAACTGAAAAATGGAAAAAACCAAAAACGTGTTAAAACTTGTAAACCACTTCACCTCCCACATATTGACAATGTACCCAGAGTGAATTGTTAGACAACTACAACATCTGTTAAATTTAGGACAACAAATACAACTGGTTGAAGGCAAAGTGACAATGTGAAGAAGGATCTCTCAAAGATAATTGAGAAAGCAAAGACAAACACTGAACAAGTGTATAGATTTGCTTTTCACCCTAGATACTGTTTGTTTTTACATAGTTCTTCAGTGTCTGAACAGCAGAGTGCCAGCATGTTACTAATGACATTTAGCAACAATCTGCAAGATAAGCTGAGTTAGAAACATATTCAAACAGAATGAAATTTCTTCCCCCGTTCTATGATATCACTTAGGTTGAGGCTTCTTTACACACTCAAAGGGGAAATCTGGCAAGTTCCATTAACTGCACAGTGCAACTGTTTTGTAGGTTTATGTAATCAACTGAAGTAGCATGAATCTTGATTTGCTGATTCTAGCTCCCCTGAAGTTACTGGCATTGGAACAAATTTTTTAGTGGGGATGCTGAAAACAATTGAACAAAACTATAAACCTTGTATATGATGAAACCCACTTCAAGCTAGGGAGTGCTACTGCACCCTAATTCCCCTGGCTCCACCTCCATGCCTGAAGTTAAGAATAAACTCACATGACTTTAACAGGGCCAGGACTTCACTCCATGTTTCTAGCGACAATTCTGTTTCACTGCATGTGTTCTAAATCAAAGTCTTATTAGGGGAGCAAATTCTGCTTTGAATGCACATACATGGCTCCCAATTAACCACAATTTTAGGCTCAAATTGCTTATATTTTCAAATGTAAGCAACATCTTCAGAGTAGGTAATGCAGCAAACAGCGCTATTAGAACCATGTAGCAAACCCTGTTTCTAGTTATGAAATATCCATTACAACTACCAGTAGAATGCCATAAATAGTTTGCACAGAGATTCAAGATGCAGTATTTGCCATGAGTTTTTTAAAAATGCCACTTAAGCTAAGTTATCCATGTACTATTTATTCAGAAAATAATTTCAAGTGGGAGCAGATTGGTAGTGAAGGAATATGGATCAAAGAATGTAAGAGCAGGAGTTTAAGTGCCAAGGGAGTAAGAGGAAATTGACCCAGAGCCTATGTTTGCTGCAAGGCACCAATAATTATTCCAGAATTCCTAAGCAACCTTTTTTCTACCTACCTGAAGCAGAGTTAACGAGCCCAGAATGCTTTGTTTCTATTAATTGCTATCAAAGCAGCAAGCAGTCTAAAGCTTTCTGGGGTGTTTCAAGATCATTCAAGGCAGGCAGGGAAAACAAAGAGGATCACACTTAAGGATAGATTATCCAGAACTTAATGGAACATACACTTAATAGAAATCCTTTTATAGGTTTTTGATGAATCCTGTAAATTTAATAAAGAATCATATTAATGTTCTAGAAGAGTGGTTCCCAACCTGTGATTTGGGGGCCAAAAGTGACCCTCGGGAGCTTTCAAAGTGGCCTTCGGCTCCCCTCCTGCTGGCTGCAGCATGGAGTCACTGCCTAAAGACCCAGGTGGAACACATTTTCACAGGGCTAAAAGACCAATGCAGTCTCCTTGTTGCAACCAAAGGGATAGGAGATTAGCATTCCAATCCCGCTGTCTGCAGCAGGGAGCATGGCAAAACACTCTGCCTTGGTCCATAGGTGCTGGGTTCTTGCTGGAGTCAGAGGGAGAGAAGCACTGTTCTTCTGTCCCCCTGGTTACAGAAGGGAGCTACTGTCTTGGGACATTTATAGAGTACACAGAGCTGAAGGATGTGTATGGTTTCCCTGCTGCAGCCCAGGAGACAGGAGATCCATTAGCAAAGACGCAAAATGCTTTGGGAGGGGGGTGTCTGCTGGCAGATGCTGGTGGCTCTTCAGGGCTGTGAAAATGATACCTGTGGCCCTTAAGCCAAAAAGGTTGGGAACCACTGATCTAGAATATAATAAAATGAATTTATTTAAACAAAAAACAAAAAAAGAATTACTGAATTTTGAAATCTCAAAATTTCGGGAAAAACAAAACTAAACTTTGATGAATCTTAACATTTTGAGATTTTAAAAAGGAAAACAATTCTAGAAAGTGTTATGAAGAAATAGGGAACATTCTCCTTATCAACACTAATAGAAAGACATCATTCTGTATTAAATTCTACATTCTTTTAGAGCAATATCTAAAGGAATCTATTACATTTCCATTAAACTGTATTTGTTGGATCTACACTAAATTCTGTTGGCATTTTCTATAAAGGCAGGAGCTTTGAAAACATGGATAAGAAGATCTGGACTCAAATGGAACTAGGGTTGCGGGACAGTTCTATTTGGCTTGATGAGTGATTCAGTATCATAATACGATGGCAGGGTCTTGTTCTATAGATTCACTAATACATTTATAAAAATAAATTGCTGCAAATAATGGCCAATAGGACAGGAAGGACAGTTTATTGTTCACACTATACATTGCATTATTTCCATAATCTGATTAGAGGTCTTCAATTCACACTCCTAATCTATTTTCAAAACAAGTTAAACAAATATTAGCAAGCACAAACCTATGTTAATAGGAGTTAAATAAATGCATTAAAGTGGAATTTGAACTTTCACAAGGAATCACTTGTTGAACTCTAGTGATTTATACAAGAAAGTGATATTTGAGCACATTAGCTAGAAGTAGCTTCATATGGCAAGTTTTTTCTCCTGTTCTGCAATATTAAACTTACAAGCTAAGTTGTTTAGATGACCTTGGTTACCAGACAGCTGTGCAGATCTGTCACTAGGCACAAAAAATTATTACCTGTGGGGACTGCAGTAATTACTTAGGTTAGACAGTTAATTCGCATTGTAGATTGGGTAGTGACCTCTTGCTATAACTTCTCAATTTAGCAGCTCTAAATGAAGAGCATGCTCTGACTGGATCAAGTGATAAGATTGGAGAAGAGACATTCCAAGCAATGTGACCACATGGCTGTGAATAGACTAGAGTAAACTAGACTAAATAAATAAACAAATAAGTCATCTAATAGTCACGAACTTTTAAATGATTTAGTTGAGGCTCTGTTTGTGCCTCTTTTAGGTTTACTTCTTGTGAACATTTGGGAAAGCACACTTCACTGCCACCATTGTTGGTGGGAAATGCATAGGAAATTTAAGAATAGTAACTACTTACAACTAAGTTTCTGAGGAATGGTAGCTGTTACAAAATATTAAGCCTGGTTCCAATGTCCCTTACACCGTTTTACATCACTGTAATTCAATTGACTTCAGTGACATTACTTTTGTTCTATATTCCATGTACACAAGATCAGAAGAGGCTTTTACAGGTTATTTATTTAATAAGTACAAAGAAGTAATCCATGCCTGATTCATGCACACCGTTGATGTTTAAAATGCATTTGTTGTTTAATTAAAGCTGGTCAGATAAACCTTCCCCTCTGTATAAATCATGTTTTAGCTAATTGCTATGTTTCAGGTGCTTGTCTGAACCATTTTTTTTGGGGGGGGGGGGGAATTCTACATCTGAGCTGACAATTTTTATGCTAGATTTCATCCCAAAGCAAGTTACCATAGCTGAGTTCTATATACAACACTGAAAACAGACTTTCTAATGGAAAGTTCAGATCATTCCTAACTCTCAGTGCTACTCATCTTGACCATAAATAAGGTTAGGCCCTGTGTCTGTAGGGATCAAATTATGGATAACCAACCCAATTGGTTACTATCAAAAAGTTAGGTTAACTGTTCATTCACCACCCACATAATAACCTGAACATAGCTAATTGGTTGTCAGTTCAGTCAACACCACCGCCATAACAACAGAAGAAAGTGAACATAAAATTGGAGAGGAGAAATAGAGTTTGGAGAGATTCAAGTGGGTGGTTGATACAGATGACCTCAGAAAATTAATCAATTAATCTGTATCAATGGAGTTTTCCCAATATATACCAAATGAGGATCAAGCCCAGGGAGTCTGGGAAGAATGTGTGTGTAATCCATTGTCTTGTAGCAGGTGGACATAGGGTGCAACATGTCCTGTTATCCTAAGAGAGCAATGAATGCAACTTTTCTTTCTCTTTTTAAATATTTTCCAGACCACTGCTTGGCAGCTTCTATCAGAGTGAACAGCTTGGAACAGGAAACCATTCTTTGTGCAACTGTGATTGATTGATTCAGTCCAGTGAGACAATTAAGGGCACAAAAGAAATTTTGAATTTCATGCCAACCACCATAAGCAGTTTGTACCATAAAGAAAACTTCAACCAATATCACAGCATGGTCAACATGCTGATTTCTGGAAAAAAAAAATTGCTATACTGAACTGGCTTTCTAACAGCTGGACTTTTCCTCCCCATTATTTGTTCCCCTGTGTTTGACTGTTTTTCTGCATACTGGGAGTCCTTTTGACTGAAGTTATTTTTCCCATTGTTCACGTCTTTTCTTGCAGATTTTTCTGTTTTAGGATTTCAAGCAAATTATAAAAGGTTTCAGAAGACATAGAAGTAAATTTCCAAAGCCTTCAGATGGTGAAAAATATGCAACTGGGCCTTGGCATGTACAAAGAAGGAAATTAGACATGCAGGTACCTGAACACCATGCACAAATGGGACTCTGTATGAATAAATGCATGTTTTGTTTGGTCACAACTCAGATGAAATCCAACAGTCTAGCACATAAAGGCTTAATTCTACCTTTGGATGCATTTATGGAACTTCTGTTTAAGTCAATGGATCATGTATAGTCTAACATTAAGAGAGAATTTGGTCTGTATTTGGTACTCGTTGATCTGAAGAATAGTACAACCTTATTGGAGGAAAAAAATGACTGGAAAAATAGCTCTAAATTTTATTATTGGGATTGTAAATTTCAGACTCTATGCCAATAGGTAAGAATACCCCCTTGAAAGATTGAGGGTTAACAAATATGCTCTAGAACCTTTAGGCCAAATCATAAACTTACAAATTGATGCTGCGTCATTGACCACAATGGACCTATGTCAATTTCTGTCAGCTGAGGATCTGGTCTTAGTTCTTAAATCTGAAGAAACACTGAGTAAAATATTGGCTCCACACATCAATGTGTAGCTGGTATTTTGTCCATTATATGATGAAATGTAAATTAAATATCAACGTTAATTCTCAATAAAGAATTTGGTTCTCCTTTGTTCTGGAGTTTGCTTAGTAATTTTTCCATGGAGCTTTTAGTGGATTATTTTAGCTACCTTTATTTTTATTTTTTAGCGTAATCAACACTCCTTGTTTGTAGGTAGCAATAATGCACAAACTAGAAGCTGTTGGCAAAGTGATTTTTAAAAAAAAATCATATATTTATGAAAAGCTACCTGAATATCATTAATTTAATCTATGGATCTGTTATGTTCACCAACGGTTTAGAAAGAAATGTTCTTTCTAAACTTTGAGAAAAAAATTTTCTATGAGAAAAACTTCACAGGTATCCAAATTTAGAGTCAGAATCTGATACCTTGGGCCATGATGAACTGTACTTTGTCCCATTTTTGCCTTCTTGCGTAAGCTGCTTCGTACAATGTGATAATTATTAAACCATCAATTCTTTGGGACATAGACAATCTTTTTTTCTGTGTTTGTGCAGCACCTAGCACAGTGGAGTCCTGGTCCCTGAGCAGGGTTCTTCAGCACTACAATAAATAATAAATAGCAATAATAATAGGATTCTGGCCCATAGGAAGGTTTGCCTTAAGTGGTGTTGTTTTGTTAATGGTTTCAAAACATGTTGTGGCATACTTGAGATATGTAACATTATTTTTCAAATGATCCCTTGCTTATTTGAATTGGAATAACAAGCCTAAGGAACAAATAATGTTTACATCTCCCCACAACAAGATCATTTGCAAGTTGCAAGATGTTTGAAAAAATAAAGGAATGGGTGTAGATCGATAATAATGCCCTTTAAAGAGATCTCTGAGTAGGGTGACCAGATAGCAAGTGTGAAAAATCGGGATGGGAGTAGGGGGTAATAGGCTTCTGTATTAGACAAAGCCTCAAATATCAGGACATCTGATTACTGTATCTCTGAGGAAACCAAGGACTGAAAGTCCTGATGCTATACTTCAGAAGGAATAATCTGTCAAAATCAGATAAGAATGTGAGCAGAAAGCTACACATGACCACCTTGAAAAAATTGATAGAAGCAGCTATAGAGAGCTCTCAGAACTGTAACTGCTATAAAAGCAGTCTGTGTTCCACACAGCATAGTACAGCAGGCTAATGTTACAGTACATGGGGAATAGTAATCAGGGAGTCACATTCTGATTTTCAAATCAAATATATCTAGATAGAACACTGATGTCCCAGGATTGCATAGGATGTTAATCAAACAGATTTTAATCCTTTATCTAATTTAGTTTGAAAGAAATTGCCCAACACTTCAACAGGCTACCATGCCTTCACCATCTACAATCATGCTGCAAAGAGAGCTGGTTAAAAAATAGTTTTTCATGCAAAATTATTTTTGCTGACAATATTTTGTCATTTTCCTGGTTTGCCACACAGACATAAGAAATGGGGAAATGTTTGATTTCTGTTGTACACCATACACCGTGAATTGCTACTCATGTGTGTTGGGTAGCAAGTTAGACATCTTTCAGAGCTAATATATTTCCTATCACAATGTAATTATGAGACAAGGAAAAGAGGAATATTTTCTGGAAAAAGAAAAAACAAACAAACAGAGCATACTCCTAAATTTTTACCCCAAGTGTACTGTGACAACAGTGAGGAATGTCAGACACTTTCTTCTAGCACAGAACAAAAAATTTTATTAGAATAAGCAAAACAATATTCCCTTAAACTCTTCCTGGCTCTCTGCTTCATGGTAGAGACTTGGTCTAGAATGTTCCTCAACCCTAGAACTGTTCAGGAGGTTTTCAACAATACATTTTTTCCATTGAAAAAAATGCCAGTTCATTGGAACAGAAACTGTTTGTGCAATGGGCCCTGCTGTGATGAATCTCCGGACTCAAAAATACGTCAGAGATTTGAAGTTGTCAGAACACTTTGGGAAGGGGCTAATGCCAGCCTAGGAGCTCAATCAGTCCTGCCCTGTTATAGCTGTGAAAGGCATCCGACATTTAAAAGAACTAAAGCCCAATCAGTAATGATTGACTGGGAAAAGAAAAACTCATGCTAACCCCTTGAAGGAACTCTAGGCTGGGGGCAAGGCTTAAACACTGACTGCTTGCAGAAAACTGGGCTGAGAACAGAGGAAACCTATAGCCTGCTGGATGCCAGAGCCTTCTGGTGCAGGAAAGTCTGGCATGGGACCTTTACATTTGCTTTGTTTCCCATAACAAATCTATTTTCCTTTAAGGGACCTATGGCGAAGTGAGCCTGAGAAGGAGCTTTGTGAGAGGCCTAGAAACGGGCCAAGGCTGGAAATAACCCAGGAAAGAAGCAGCAGCTCTGAATTGACTGATCTTAGCTATTTACTGTCGGGTCACTGGGTTAGAATCCAAAGTAGAGGGTAGAATCATGGTCCTATCATGGAACAAGTGAGACAATAGGTGATCTGGCCCAAGATCCAAGTCAAGCCCTGGGCAGGTGTAAGAATGGGTTGCCAGAAAAGGCAGCTCTGCTGCACCACACCAAGCCATGAGAAGGCATGGCAGCAGTGACTCACCTTTCTATAGTCCCTCTTCAAGCTGGTGGTGGGAGGAAAGGCAGATTTGAACTCTTGGAAATACTGTGACACTAAAAGCTTCCTGCCCACTTCTATTCAGTCTCACCTGTTTAGCAGCTTGCTATAAATTTAAAGAAATAGTATGTGCTTTTGTAGACCACAAACCCATTGAGGGTGAAAACTTGAGACTGACTTCTGCCTGTGAAAGCCATGTTTGAACTCATACACCCACAGGAAAAAAAAAAGCATGGAGGGATGCATGCATCCATACTTGCACATGTAAATTAGGCAATTCCAAAGGCAAATAGGTACTTGCAAGCTCAAATATGTCTGAACATAATTGCCCCTTCCATCCTCCCCTCCACAACACACATAACTTTATGAAACTATGCTCCTTAAGTGCTGTATTTTCTCAAACACAAATTGGAAGTTCATTTAGCAGGCATGTTTTGGGGCCAGAATTAGGAAAGATACAGAAAAAGTGAATGCAAGACATTTCAAGATTGGAAAATTGAGAGAGAGAGAGAGAGAGAGAGAGAGAGAGAGAAATACCCTACTAGCTACAAAGTACTTGGAGCATGAATTCAGCTGAAGTGACTTATAACTATCTACCTGTGAATGAACCATGTGCCCTCACTGATCTCTTGGTAAGCTCTTCTGCATGGTACAATGGAAGAGAACAAACTCTAAAGAGAACTCAATCATCTCACCTTTCTGATGAGAGATTGTAAATCATGCTCTGTGGCCAGTGGAAGACTGAAAAAAGATTTTAAAGGATGTTCCAAAATGGTCATCTAATTGCCCAACTCTGAGCTTCCCACTATTAGGTTTTTTTCCCCCAAAAGAGACCATTTTAAAAAACAAAATGGACTAATTGACAAAAATATGTACTATGGAAGTTCTAAAAGCTGAGATGTTCAGTTTTAACTACTGAAATGTTCTGACTTCAGCTTAAATATTTTTACCTAAATGACATTACTTCTTAGCTGTTAAATCTTGTAGTTTGAAAAATATTGCTGTATATGATTATACAGAAATGTGGGTGTGCACATACCACAGCATGTCTTGAAAAAATCTGCCTTGTTAACAATTCCCTGATAATTAGCCACTGTTTAAAATCCTTCAAATAAAGCTCTACTTAAAAGTGGAGCTGGATAAATTACTCATTCTGAATAATCTATTTGAAGAATTTAGCCCTTTTTTTCTGTCAGTGAATCATTTGTGAACACGTCCCAATTTCAAGATAAAATATTCATACGTATTCCCCAAATGTCAAAATGAACTGCTTTCAAGATAGTAGCTGCTCTATAAATGTTCATAGCAACATGAATAGCTAAACAATTACATGAATCAGATGATATTGTTTCCGCTCCCTGATTAAATGACTGAAGTGTTTTAAGGTGCGATTCTGCTCCAGAGTCATACAAAATCATTACAAAGCCTGATGGGACATGAGTCCTCCACTAAAATTAAGTTTAATCTGTTTTATCTCAACAGAAGTCCTCATGAAGGGAACTGAAATGGCATCTACATTGAGACAAATGTACTTAAGCTCTTGATTTAATTAGATGTTCCAACTACTTTTTTAAAGAAGCTGCATGTTAGCTACCTATAAAACTTACTTCGTTAATAGCCAATCAATATTTTTCAAAATGTGAAAATATAAAATTTCAGGTTATAAGTATGACCTGCTCTACTTTATCCTTGGGATTTTTTTCTTTCTTTTAGATAGGAAATAACAAAAACCACACAAATCCAGTACAATCTTGGTTTTATTTTCCTCATAATGGGTGCAACACAGACTAGCTGCTTCTGAACTAAGAACTTACGTTGCCAAGTTTCAGTCCACAGTGTGCAGTTTCAAAAGTTACTGTAGATTCCCCAAAGATAGAGATTGTAATAATAAAGAGCTCACTGGCTTTAGACAGACTGTGTGGTATTTTCTCTGTCTAATTTTATCTCAACTGTTGCTAAGGTGTCCCTTCAAATAGGAAATTTAATGACAGAGGGAGAGATTCTGATCTCAGTTGTACTGACTTCAGTACACAGTAAGTCCACTGAAATCAGTGGTGTTCCTCTGGGTTAAGAATATCACTGAGTTTAGAATTTGGTTCAATTAATTACTCATTTAGATAATCAATTAGTCAAGTAAAGCCACTATTTGCTAATGAGCACTTTAATTAGTAACAGAATATTTTATCCCAGATTCTGCTTAATCCTGTACATTGTCTAATGATTTATACTAACGCAAAGTGAGTGTAAAACACTAGCATTCTGACTGAGAAACAACCTACTTCCCACCCAACAGTTTATGAGGTATCAAAATACTCAGCATGAAACACGGTTCATCTTCACTGTTTTGTTGTTTGCTTTTTTACATTTAAACAGCAGTTTACACCATAAGGAATCTTTAAAAAAATTTGACTTCTTCACTAAGTTTCTGAACTGTAGAAAGAAAAAGTAAACCCTGTGCACAGGAGAGGAGGTAAGGAGGTAACAGTCACCAGAGAAAGCAATTAATAATGCAGGCAATATCATCTTGCTATAGAAAAATGTTCCAGAATTATTCCTTTTTAGACAAAATTAATGACTAATTCAAACCTATTCAGTCTAACAATTAATCAGTAGGCACTCTGGGAAAGACTGTCAAGGAGAGTGGTGGAAGCAAAGTGCCCCAGGGATTTACCACATGCTGAATTTCTGCAGAGTGCTAGGGAAGGCAGAACAATCACCAACCTCAGACTTGAAATCAAGGGTTTTGAATTCAAGATATTTTTATAATAAAAGTACAGTACATAAAATAATATAGCTAGTTTACTGCTACTACAAAGGCATAACTGATATGTGTTTACATATCTAGCACTCAGATTTGTTACCAAGACTATCTGAATATAGCTACATGTCACAGTTATTCTTATATAGCTGATTCACATAAGGAGCTACATTTTTCATGATGTTAATCTGCAAAATTTGTGGGATAACAATATCAGAGTGACAAGTTCCAGAGGGGTAGCTGTGTTAGTCTGGTTCAGCAAAACAAACAAGGAGTCCTGTAGCATGTTTAAAGACTAACAAATTAGTTATCACATGAGCTTGCGTGGGAGAAATCCCACCACTTCATCAGACACTTGAAAATGGAAACCTTACGATATGGGAGGGGAAAATAAATCCAGTGAAGTGTCAGTGACAGATTCAGGTCAGACTATTTCAGCAAATCAAACAAGTGGTTTAGATTCAAACTGTGTTGCCTATTGCCAGCTCTGCTCACATACCAACACTAATGACACCATCATAGGACCTATCAAACCACCTACTCCATTAAGGGCTCATTCACCTGCTCATCCACCAATGTTATATATGCCATCATGTGCCAACAACGCCCCTCTGCCTTATCCATTGGACAAACTGGACAGTCTCTGCACAGAAGAATAAATGGACAGAAATCTGACATCAGAAATGGCAACATTCAAAAACACTTCAAGCTCCCTGCTCACTCCCTGAAAGACATCTACATTGCAGTACTTAACAAGTTAATTCTAAATCAAAGCTTCAAAGAGAAACTAAAGAGTTAGAAAATTCATATCCAAATTTGACACCATTGATTTGGGTTTGAATAGAGATATGGCCTAGCTTTCTCATTACAAAAAGTGATTTTCACCTCTCGCAAACTCCCAACCTTCTTATATGCATTCCACACAGTTTGAATCAAAACAGCTTGTTTGATTTGCTGAAATAGTCTGACCTGAATCTGTCATTCACACTTCACTGGATTTATTTTTCCCTCCCAGACTATCAAGTTTTCCACTTTCAAGCATCTGACAAAGTGGGATTTTTCCCACTAAAGTTCACATGATAACTAAATTTGTTAGTCTTTAAAAGTGCCACACGACTCCTTTTTCGAATATCAGAGTGATAGCCTAGGGTAGGGAAGCTCACTATATTGATAATCTAGTGCTCTATGCTAATGTTCAGAAGTCATAAAGCTGGTCACAATGAGGGTTTAGAAGTTTCTGCAATATCCATAATACATACTTCCTAATTTATTTATGTAAATCTGGTTGTTTATTTTTTTTTAAATATGGGGGCTGATCAAATTACCTATAAAATCAGCAGCAGTCTTGCTGATGACTCTAATGGGTTTTGCAGCAGCCCGTCGTTTCCTACTTTTCTTTATGCAAGTAGGTGAGAATCTCTTTGTGGCGTGCTGAAGTAGGAAAATGGTCAGGGCGACAGAATACTTGGGTGGGCTACTGCTGCATATTTGTGGCCTTTTTTTTTTTTTTTAATCTTACTAAGGTTTACATTAAAGTGTTTGAACAACCTAAGTCAGCTTGTGTCAGCCTAGTTGTGCATGTGTACATTCAAATGTTTCCCACACACATGAAGACCCTTTTACCACCTCTCCAAATGGCATTGAGTCAGGGTCACTCCAGTGCAAGTGTACATATTGTGTGACCTATGGTGACTCTGACAGTTCTCCAACATCTGTTGGATAATGCCCAACAGTGACTATTCCAGTTACAGGTGTGAACTCCACTATCCAAGCTACACAATTCTTTAAACCATCAGGTGTTTTAAAATGCCTTTTCCTGTTTGCCCTCCTTGGTGAACACACCTAACTGCTCTCCACTGTTGTGTGCAACTGCCCAGCTCACCATGCTGACTACACCTTTCAAACATGCTCCTCCTGGAGTACATAGGCTTATTAGCTATCCTGGGCTTTTGGAAAGAAGAATTTATGCAAGCACAACTATAAAGCAGTCAGAGAAATGTGGACATCTATGAGCAGATTGCATATGGGATGCAGGTGAATGGGAATGATGGGGATCATCAGCAATGCCTTGTGACAGTGAAGAAACTGTGTCGGGCCAAAGCCAGGAAGGCTAAGCACTGATCTGGTGCCAAGCCGCAGACCTCCTGTTTTTTACAATGAGCTTCACACCATATTTAGAAAACTACCATTATGGTTACCTTTGTGGACCTCAAGACAGAGACCCCTGCCATGAACTGTGAGACTGAGGGACATGTGGCTGGGGTATAGAGCTATGCTACGAGCCAAGATCTTTTTGAGACTCCACCACAGTGTAGCCAGTCCTGCCAGCCAAGCACAGGGAAGTCTGATCCAACGAAATGAACCTCAGGTAAGTATCTATTTGAATTCTCCCTTATAGTATTTAAATATGAAACTAGAATCAGGTCCAGCTCCAAGACTATATCTACACTTGTTAAGTCGACTTAGCATGTCCACACTTAAATTTTAAGTTGACTTAAAGGGGACCCTACAAAATCAACCTAGAGCGTCCACACTGGACCCCTAGGTCGACTTCTAGGGGCTAGTTGGACCTGGGACAGGTCCACGGTGGCAGGGGGGCACGCCAGGCTCTCCCTTTGCCAGCCGCCCTGGCAGGGAGGGTAGTGGGGATGCCCTGGAGGCCCCTAAGTTGACTTAGGGTGGACTTAGGGGTACTCCACGTCTACATTGGCTTAAGTCGACTTCAGAAAGTTGACTTAAGCAGAAAGTCAACTTAATTTTTCCTTAAGTCGACTTAAGGAAAGTGTAGTGTACATGCAGAGTAAATTAAGTCGACTTAAGCAAGCTTAAATCGACTTAATTTACAAGTGTAGACGCACCTCAAGTTAGCAGGACACTTATCTGCTTTCCACTGTTTAAATCACCTGAGAAGTTGCAGCAGTCCAACAACAGAGGCAGAGTTATCTGCTTTTCATTCCCCTGTAGGGTAAGGCAAGGGCAAGGTTGGGGTTGGAGGAGAGATGCAGAGTAGTTTATGTACTAATGGATGCCCCTTGTATCCTTCTGAGAAATCTCAATGAAACTTTTGTGGATGTTCTCCACAATCATCTCCCATAAATTTTAGGGATGACTGCTTTTTTACTTTCCCATGCTGCTCCATGAATGCTTCTGCAGGCATCTCTGCAGTGAACAAACTATCAGAGTGCAGGCCCAGGTGGCTTTGGGATGTTAGCAGCAGCTGTGCTCTCTGTTCTTTGGTTACCCTCAGAAGTGAGATACTAGCTAAAATCACCATCACCTATGGAAAATAGTACTGTATCCATGGAAAGAGGGATCAAAATGTTATTGATTTATGCAACCAATAATTCTCTCCTCCATTTCTGGCCACTGGCAAGACATAGTCACTATGGCTACAGCTGGAGATCAGGGTTTTACAGAGGAACTTCAAAGCTGAGGTGTCAATAACCACATCTTATGTAAAACTCTGAGGAGGACAAGAGAAGGGAATTCTGAAGCTTATCTTTTGCTTTCCATTGTGATTGTAAACATGATACCTACGTCCATTTTATCTGACATTGCTGTCATTGCAGGCTTGAGAGGTGCCTCCTCCATGCCTCTGGAATGCCTGACCCTGATCAAAAGGAGAAAAAAGTAGGACCTCAATGAATATGTCCTCTCTAGTTCAAAAGTAAGTAAGTGCTACATCGGACCTTGGGGGATTGGATGGTTAATAAGCAGATAGCCCGGAGAAGGAAAGGATAGAAGCTGATGGAAGAAAGGCACAGGAAAAGGAGAGGGAGATGCACCAGGACCTAATGGCTCTTCTCAGGCAGCAGACACAAAAGCGACAAACTCTAGTTGAACAGCAAGTCCAACAATGACAGGCTTCCCTCCCTTTGCAGTCAATGGAGAACTCCATTTTTTAGCTTCCTTCCTTCACACTTTCCCCTTTACCATTCCATATAGCATCACATGGCCACATCCCTACACCTACCACACCACACTTTGGGACAATAGGATAACTAGAGTGTAACTACAGTGACCTGTGGAAAGCCATGGCTGGTATAGGTTTGGCAAAACATCAACATTCGTGTTTCCTACTGTTCTGATTTTGAAATTCTGTTTTGTTAATTTATTTTATAAACTTATATTGTATTTTTTTAGTGCATAATAATGGTTTGCATTGTTTTGGGTACACTTTTATTTTTGGAATTACAGGTGAATTTATTACTTCAAAATACATGTTACTTAATGCCTAGCACTACTCATAGCACACATGACTTTAATAGAACCAGACCACAGAACACAGATTTAGTGAAGCTGTAATAATTAGAAATGTAGAGTGAACTCCACATAGTTCACAAATGTAATGTCCCACTCTGTAGTCTGGACTGGCGTGTAGCTGGGTCACTCTAATCCCTCATTCCTGGGCCCCGACTTACTCCACTTTACTGGGTCAGCTCACACCCAGCCTTCTGGGAATAGTCAGTCCCTGACCTAGTGAAGGAGCACCAGCCATTCATGGGATTGATCCTCAGCTATCAGCCCCAGATGAAACCCTGAGAATTTCAGTTTTACCGAGTTCAATGCTGTGCACTGCACCTTGCAAATTTGCTACATTACTCCATTGATTTATCAAAGAAATTGACACACATCAGCTCTAAATGAAGTCTCTCCACACACTTAGTCCATATGCACTGCCTTAGATAAAGCAAACAAGTTTATTGATTACAGCAAGATTTTAAGTGATTATAAATCAGATTAATGTGAATCAAGGATTGACCACAATTAAAGACATACTAACTTAAACATAACATTTCAGTAGCCTTTCAGTCTCTAACTTATGCCACAGGCTTGCTGATATGACTCCTGAAGCCATGTTCATCACACCCCCACCCTCTGCTCATCCCATGGGCAGTCTTTCAGTGTCCTTAATGTTGCTGAGAAGATGGATTTCAAAGGAGAGCTCCAGAGATAAATATGCCTCAGCTTTTTATGTGTTTCTTCATGGGTCAGGTGATCAGCCACATCCAGCAATGGGATGTTCATACCAATCCATTGTTCCAGTATGCATGTCTCTGCAAGGCATGAACCCTCGTTTTTCTCTGGTTCTATTCAAGTCATGTGAGATACACATTTGGGAATATTGCATATCTCTACATGTGACAATGCAGGAAATACTCTACCATCACAATGTTCAGTATGTCATGAGCATTCCAGAAACACCTGATATGACATACTTTGCATTGGACATGCAAAGGGTGGACATGAATGATACACAGACCACACCATGAAGTTGTGCACAGCGCATCACAATAGTTCATTAAAAACAGTGTGATTGATAAGTTTACATCAACTACTCTATCATTCCTAACTACCACCAAAACATCAGGGCCAGGGAAAGCGCTGTCCAGCACAGCACATTATTGTGCTTCAGCATTAAAGTGCTTTACAAGGCTTTCCTCAGCTGCGTAGCCCCACACTGAGCTCTTCTAATGGCTCTTGTGCCTGGCTGTTCAAAATCAGGAGACATCCATTCCACCTTCATCCCAACAGTACCCCCTCCCCCGTCATTTCCTCACAGATATTATGCAGGACACAACAGACAGCTATAACAACTGGGATATTATTCTGTGTGATCTAATCTAGTGAATAAACACCAACAGCTTCTCTACAATCTACCAAAAGCATATTCCCATCATTCTAATCTGCTGAGCCAATAGTTAAATCTTTCACTGGAGATGTCAAGTTGGCCAGTGTAACAGCTTCATGATCCAGGAATATGTCCTTTTGAATCTGAAACCTCAGCAAACACTGCTCATCACCCCAAACCTGTGTTACAGTGCAATCCAACCAGTCAATGCTTGTTCCTCAGACCCAAAAATAGCATTCTGTGACTGCATCTGCTCTGTGAATGCCACCAACATCCTTGTATTATTTTTTACCATGTTCTTAGCAGTCTACCTTCAAAGAAATCATCACATCTCCATTGGTGCAGTATTTCCTGCAAATACCATCCTGTGTTTGCAGTGATCACCACAACAGTGCAAATCTGTGCCACATGAGTTTGTAGGATTTTGAAAAAAAAAAGTGCAAAATTTATTCGATAAGAATGCCAGGTTGTGTTCTGGGAACTTGACTTCTTGTTCCCAACTCCTCCACATAATTTATGTGTGACCCTACAGCACATTGCAAAAATCCCCCAAAATGTATTGTGTGAGAGGGTGGTGCCTGGTACAGTGTGATACCTATCCATCATGGTACACTGCACTTTGCATAGAAATAAGCACTCCTGTAGTGTGAACAGCATTGATGCAAGCAGCCAGGTATGCAACAGCAATATGCTAACTGCAGCTGTTTTACAGTGATGCAACTTGCATCAACTAAAGTTTGTAGCATAGACATGGTCTAAGAGAACAAGAAAATGCAGATACTATACAAACAAAAGAAGATTTCAATAGGGTAAAGTAGGATTGCATTAACCTTGATTGCAACCCTTATATTCTCTGAGGTATATGCCAACAAGTTAATACTGGGTGAAATTTAGAGGACTTGGATAGCTTTTTCCTCACCGTAACAACCTCACCCGGTAATTACAGACAACTTGCTTTTTCTTTTGTATAATTCAGAATCTCTGATTTAGTGTAATTCGTACAGCACCACTGAAATAAATGGAAGTACAGTTGTTTACAGTAGCTGAAAATCTGGCCTAGATGCCTTTACTGGGAAGGGGTTGAATACAGAAATGTAGATTTTATTCCTCTCTCTAATCCTTTGTTTATTTCTTGTCTGTTTAAATCACAAGCTGCTCACAGCAGAAATCATCTCTGATGAGTGGCCAGGACTCAAAGTGCTATTGGTATTGTATTATAATGATATTGTGAATACCATTATAATACAAATAATTGTGTTAATAATGGACAAATATTACTTATAAACACTCATAGACGTAGCTTGACTATAAACGATTTCCACCTTACAACATTTTGAAAATCAAATAAAGCCTTAAACATAATATTACTTATAAATTCCCTTATTAATGTTATGTTTATTGCATAAGTAAAGATTATACTAATACTAACCATTTGTCCTCTGAAACTCTCAAAATGCTTTAAAAAGATGAGAGAGGAATATTTTTTCCCATTTCACAGGTAGGAAACAGAGACACAGAACGTTTAGGTGACCTGTCCAAAGTCACATATAAGTCTGTAGCATAACCAAGAACAGAATACATGTTTTGAGTGCTGAACATTCAGCCTATTCACTGGACCACACTGTCCCCACCCCTCACCTTCGCCTCCCCCCAATAGTATTTGAACTTTTATTTTAAATTTGAAGTTGTTTTGTTTCCACAAAACCTTAAAGCTTGTGTTGAATTTGAGGGAAAGATTGATCTCAGTACTTGGCTAACTTGACCATGTTAGTTGACCCTTTTTTAGCACTCACCAAACAGCTTAATCCACATCGACACTGTAGTGCTCAACCTGATTTCTATGAAAATATACCAAAGAGTTTCTCCCTTTTGTAACTATTTACTTGAGGCTGTGTTAAAAGGGATTAACTTAATCTTAAATTAACCTACTTTTATAGCTACGCAGAGACTTTTATGGGAATATAGCAGAGAAAAGCAAACAGCAGATGTTGCTTTACAAAATCAGTTTGCATAAATATCACATTTTCACCCAAGAAGTCAATAAATGCAGTTCCTTACAGCAACATTATACATAAAAATGATAGAACCCATCAAGATTCTGCCAAGATGAGTGTTTCACATAATAAATATCTGAATAGAAGCTGTCACAGATTTGATTTAAATCTCATGAGATTGCAACATCACTGCACAAGATTTATGGTACACTGCTGAAGCGAAAGGATTTTTAATATCTGAGTAAGTATTTTTTCTCGCACTAAGGCACATTTTTTGACAACTGGGCTGTAGCCAGCATGCTTATATAGACTTTTTTCGTTAGTTGATGCAAATAGAAAAAGAACACAAATCCACCACAACTTATTTTTTAAAATCAAGGGAAATATACTTATAATTCTATAGTAACAAACCCCACAGCATTTTAGTAAGATCACCAGTGCTGATTTGTGATGATATCAAACAGTCTCCTTGAGCCAAAGACAACTAGCCCTAAAGCAAGAACAGAGCAATGGCTAGTACAAAAGAAATATTACAGTGTCAAACAGATACTTACATTGCAATGCTAGATGTCAAAGAAAAAGGTAGCTGGCAATCTGCCAAGATACCATGTGCAATAAGATACCATAACCTCCTCAGAGAGTCAATTCCACAGAAGGAACAGGACACACACAAATAAAAATAAAAAGGGCAACAGTTCTCAGGCACCCATGCTACTGCTAACAGTGACTGTGTGCGGACAGAATTAGCACATAAAAACACTGATAATGAACATCAAGAGCAAACAAACAAGCTCCTGGTGATGGAACCACATCAACAGCCAAAAAGGCCCCTTCATAAGGAACTGTTTTGAGAAGAAGGATTGTCATAAAAAGCCACAGAGGTTTAGAGATGGCACTTGTTGACAAATGTCTAATATGAACGTCTGGATATTAGCTATGTGTGTAATTACAATTATGAATTCACAGAATTCACTTGTGGTTGTTATTTACATTTGCATTAACCTTTGGGTATTAATCTTCTATGAATCTATGACATGAGTCAGAGGTCATGTCTAACCAGCTCTCCTATGTCGGACCTTTATTTTTAAAAAAAACATAGTCAGAATTTTAGGAACTTTTGACCTCAAATTTATTTAGTCATGGAGAAGAAGTTATTCTGGTGAGAAGAAATGCTCCACACACCACCCTTTTCCCAGAAGCTCCTCTTCTTTCTTTCCCTCACATAAATCTCTTGATCTTACTGTTGGTTTCTATGCATGGAACTAACAGCAGAGAAGGTCACATCATGAATGAGTGAGGAAAAAAAACAATGGAGATGGCAGAATGGAACATGAGGATCAGACCAATGATCCATCTAGCTCAGGATCCTGTCTTTGACAGTGGCCAGTACCAGAGCTTCAATGAGAACGTACAGAACACGGCAGATACAGTGATCCAGGTTTCCCCTCCTGGCTTCTGGTAGACATAGGTTTAGAGTCATTTTGGGCAAGGGGCTACATGCCTGACCATCTTGGCTAGTAGCTAATATCCTCCATGAACTTATATTGTTCTACTTTGAAGCCAGCTCCAGAGAAGAGCATCGAGGCAAAGTTGGGAACTCTTTAAAAGTCCAATCCAGCTGCTATAGACCCTGAACCCGAAACAAGGTTTGAGTCTCTCATCCCCCTCAGGGAATGACTGTGATGTTAAGAAGCAGATGGAAAAAGCAGTAGCTGGGATGAAGATAACTGAGGGGGAGTGAGAGGGACTGAGGATACAAAAAAAGGACAAAACATGTTCTCAGTGTTCTAACACATTTAAAATATTTTTTTTAAACCCGCTTTGATTGTGCATGTTAGTATTAAGATGACAGATGGAACAGAATCAAAACAAACTGCTCATTTGTCTGTTGTGTTTACCGGCTATTGTATATGTTTGAAGAGGTAGAGCCAGTTTTGTGGTTCTATTTCTAAAGATAAAAAATAATCAAAACACAGCAGGTGCTATTAGTGTAATAAAGTGGAGTGTTCAGTCTTCAGCTGTCTGATCTATAAGTGCCACAGACAAAAACAACTGTTGGCACGCAGTAAAAAATTTTCTTGTACGTCACTCAGTATAAGTTGTTTAAAGAATGACTGTTATATCTACTTTTGTCACATTTATATGCCAGACTGGGGCTGTCAAATGTGACTGAATTTGTCAATGAGACAGAAGGATATAGAGGGAATTAGAAGGCTGCAAAATACATGTGTTGGGAAGTTAATTATAAATACAATTGGCATATGCAAATATCAGATGTGTTTGTTAAATTAAATCACAGAAGATTTTAAAAGTTTATACTGGTTTCGTCAATGTGTCATTCCATCAGCCTGTTTCTTGGGAATATTCTAGTTTATGGTAGAACACTAAATGAATGCTATGATAGACATCAGCCATTCTGTGCATTTAGAATCTGAAAATAGTTTGCCAGTATTCTAATTTGGACCGGATCTAATTGTGAAAGGTTATTTCTGAAAAAAAAGAGACATTAGCTAAAAAAAAAAAGTTATTTTGCATATTGAAGGTCATATTTTAGGTTGCATTTAAAAGCTGGCCACCCATGAATATAGAAATCAAATTAGAAGATTCTTTCTCCTTGGGCTAAGGAACCTTAGAGTGGTGTCAATTTGTTAAAAACCCAGAAAGAAAAAGGTTGGAATAATTTTTACTTATTGATCAGCATGAAGGAATATGAACTATTCTGCACTCAAACAATAGTATAAAAAACATACTCATCTAGACACATACCCTTAGACACTGTCCTAATTTCTCTGCTTCTTATTGTTCTCGCTTAATCCACATGAGGTTTTATTGTCTTGGAAACATAAAATGAGATAATTTTATGCTTAAAAAACAACCTGGGTCTTTTCCCCTGTCATTAGTAGTTGCCTCTCTCTTGATGGAAGGGATGGACTCAAAGTGCTGCCTCATACCACTAACTATGTGCACCATGCTGAGCATCTAATGATATGCTGTACCAGTGATTAAAAAAAGCCCTCACGTATCTCTGCAAGTTCCCCAGTCACACTTCTCTGGGGCAGCTGATCACCTTTGTGACATATTAGATGTCAACCAGTCAGGAGAGACTTATTTATGACTTCATATGTATTCACAGCAGGAGTCCAAACCGCTCAGCAACCTTAACTTCTAGCAACATATTCAGAGAGTATGTAACTGACACATTATAATGTGCTGCTCTTTAAGGGCCTGTCATACAGTTAATGTATCTGCTTCACTATTTTAATTCCTTGGACTCCTGGGTTCACTCAAGCACAGACTTGCTGATTACTCCAGCCAAGACACCCCCTGGATAGTACTTTCTCAGTTTTGACAATAAGCTTGTATAACTCTCTATTATCTTGAGTATTGCAAAGCTCTTGTACTTTATTACTGCTTCACTTAACTTTAAAATGAGACATGGAAGAGAAAGAAAGAGCAAATTTCAGTGAATGCCAAATTCCTTTGTACCGTGCTGTGTACACCTAAACTCTCCTAAAAAAAAATCAATCTTATTCTGATTATGGCAGTGTCTAAATTACTTTTCTTTTCCTCCTGAAGGAGTTTTTTTTAAAGTTTGAGCAAAATCCCTTCATCTGTCTTTGAGTTCAGTGACAGTCAAAAATACATTGTTCCTGTGGCAAAAATAATCTGAATTGCTTTTACTCCATCCCATAGGACTCAGTGTTTGAATTCAGAAATCTTAAAAACTCATTGTATAAAGAGTCCTCTGTGTGGAACATGAACTTTACTAAACTATATGGATTTTAGGAATGTGCTGAGTGATAGAAATATCACTTCTGCTCAACAAAGAAAATGCTGAAAACGGGGAGATTGAAAAAGAACCTTGATTCTGATCCTTACTTATCCCTGGTTTATTCAACTGCAATTACAGTAGTGTCAATGAAAATAATCTCCCCAGTGTAAGTAAAATCCAAACCACATATTTGGGCGGTGAAACAAAAACAAGGCAGTCAGCTTGACAGTTGCCTATCCGAATGGCTCTGTGAAAGGAGGGAGCATTTATACCATGTCAGTGAACCTTAGAGAGCTTATTTGGTGACAGTCGCAGACGTTTCTTCTTACCATGATGGATAACACAAAGAGCATGAACACCAGAGAAATAAAGTTCAATGTCTATGAATTAACAATAAAGTGAATTCTGTTTAGTATTGATATGCAGCTTCTGCTGTACAGAAATCATTTCTAAAGTGGTGGCCGGAGACAAACTCTTGTTTTGATTTGGTTTTTTCCTGGCTTTCTAGCTGCTCATATCACTAAAGAAAGTTAAATAATTTTAACAATGATGACTCCAATAATTAAATGCGTATCCTGAAATAAAAAGAGTTTTAATAACCCTAGTAAAAGAAAAGACTATATATACTCAATGTTAAACACAGAAAATGTTGACATTGCATGTTCCAGGAGATATATTTGACAGAATTTGAAGCTTGTAAATTGTGTAGTGATTGAGTAGGCCTCTCTGCTTCTAGCTGCTTAATTCTAAAGCAAGGGGCGTTGCTATACTAATACATAAAAAGTCACGTTAATATTTTGAGCAAAGTCTGACAATGAGGACAATTTTACTGTCCTCCAAGCTTAAATTCACAAACATCATTACAGAATTACTAATTTTTACATGACAAAGCAGGATGATCCCAATTTTTCATACTTTTTGATAATTTATATGCACCACAGTACTATTATTATACCATTATTAACAAAACTGTAGACCAGTGCTTGTTAAATCTCCATCTCTGCACAGAAACATTAATACTTGTCAGATGCTTCATATATACATGGTTGATTTAGGCTTACAAGATATGTGGAGACTGGAGACTCCTATGATCAGAGACTATAGGATTTCTTTTTTTGTGTAACTCACTCAACATATTCAAGATAGGACTATTTCTTCATGTCATATCACTTGATAAATTACATCACTGATTGTCTCATTGGTACTATTGTTATATCTGACCATATTCTTATACATGTATCTCTTAGGTCCCAGCTAAAGTATCTCTCTGTTGTTTGATATACCATTTGTTAGCTCTATCCAGCAGAGAGTTAGAATTAAAAACAAAAGCTCCCACTATTTCCAGACTTTGGGAAGCCTTTAAAATCTTCATCGGAGGCCACATCGTCTCTTAGACCCCCTTCAAAAAGAAATGGAGAGAATACAAAACTGATATCCTTGTGAAGAAAATTAAAACCTTAGGTTTCTGCCCTCCATGAAGAGAAACTCAGAACACTCATCAATCCAAAATATAAAAATCAACACATTTCTGTCCAAAAGGTTGAGTTTGTTATATTCTGTTTGAAGCTACACTATTGGATTTCTGGTGAGAGAGCTGACAAGCAAAAAACTAACAAGATTGTGTTGTATACCATTTATTGCTATTATTGCAAATAACGATCAGGTAGTAATAAACAATCTTAACAGTTGTATTCTTAACTATATTTAGCTGAACAAGGAATCAGTAAGGAGGCCCTAGGCAAATTTTAGAGGCTTGTGACGGGGTCCCTCCTCACCACCATGGCACCAAACAGAGCACAAAAAATTATGCTCTCTACAGATGATGCTCTTAAAGTTACAGCTCTAATCTTCTAATCACTCTTAATGAGTTTGGACACCACTCAGGAGATAATTTAATTGAAATAAATCAGCAATTCTAGGCATTAAATATACCAACAAAGGCCTTTTCTCAAATTGGGACATTCAGTGGCAATCCCCTTAAAACATTTAGGATTATTGAATCCCAACAACATACAGGACATCCCTAAGATTATATTGAAGCAGTTACTGCCTTCGTTGTTAATAATTTTGGGAAATGGAGCTTATCACCCTCAGTTTTCCTTTCCTGGGTTTTGTTTATCTGGAGGAGTCTCCCTGAAGGACCTAAATAAAATAAGTTTGAGGAACAATAAAATATAATAATATTTTTCACATCTGAGCACAGATAAGAAACCTACACTGGCTCTCAACAAATTACAGTTTCCCTCTCTCATGGGGATTTAGTTTTGACTATAACTCCTTTGTTAATCAGGCATCTTTGTGACTGTTAGACAGGACCACATAGACCCTACCTTGGGTTTATAATGAGCTGAGAATTTGTATAGCTTCTCTCCCTTTCAGAAGTTGTAAACTTAAATTATCAGACTTGATAGGTGTAGAGCGCCCACAATGACATCTTTGATGCAAGTCTGGGTAAACGTGGGTAGAAAGTTCTGCTATCATCCATTCTTTCACATAGCATTGTCCCATGGAGCAATCCTCTCCTTAAAATCAGTGGCAAAACCTAGATGTGGAGGGATTATGACTATGTTACAGCTAATTGACAATGAAAATGTAAACCATTTATAAATCTTCCAAAACAATTCAGCTTGCCCTGGTCTAGAGCATGAAAATCTCTTCAATTCAATCATATACTTCCAAATGTCTTTGAACCAGATGCATTGGGAGCACCACAATTTTCCCCCCATTTTGGAGGAAAACTTCTGGGATTTATCCCTTTTCTGATTGTCGGACTCACCCAAAAAGTATACTAAAGATGTGAAAAGTATGCTAACGTATAATTTGATAGTTGCTTGGAAAAGATTTGGATACATAATTCACTCTAACCCAAAGGAACACAATTGGTTCTAATCTTTAAAAAGAAACTATAAACCTGAGATTGGTTTGTTCCCCAAAATGCACTTTTGAATATACTGGTAATAGGCCTCAAATGCTGACCACTGCTTGAAATGTAACTCCCTTGCTACTAAACTAACGCATACATTTTGGGTGCCCCTCTATCAAGAATTTTTGGTATGAAGTAGGTCAAAGGACCAGTATGATACTGGATGCCAAATTGGAATCTTCTCATTTAAGTTTTGTTGTTAGACATATTCCTGCTAGCTGGAGGTTGCCTGGTAAAAAGGTGGACTGGTTCCAGTTAACAGGTTTGGTTGCTAAAGTATCACTCCTGCAAAAAATGGAAAAGTCAATCACCACCAAATATTGATGCCTGGCTCAGTGATGTGGCTGTCCTCACAGCTGATGAGTCACAGGCATTCTGTAGGACAATACCCAAAATATTCAAAGGAATTTGGTCTGTCTTTTTAGAGGTCTACAATTAATAGAGACCTCCAAGATAAATGTCACTTCCCCTCCCTTTATCCTAATCCTCTTTACTTACATTGTGTACTAGGATGAGTCTGGTTTGGGTTGGGCCTAATTTATTGTATCTGAAAAAATAATAATTTAAATAAAAAAGATTTAACTCTTTTGTGAAGTAGGAAGGGGACAAAGGGGAAGTTACTTTAAAATGCTGGTCCATATCTGTAAGTCAATATGCAAGAGTGGCTGTTCAGGCATTCCTGAGGTGAAGAACCACAGTCAAACCACATTAATCACAGAGCAGTCATTTATGCCTCCAGAACAGGCTCCCCCTGCCTGCTAGAAGAATTTAGAAAAATCTCCTTTTTTCACTTAATTAACATGAAAAGTGTCTATATCCTGAAGATAATTAAGCAAAAACAATAGAGTGTGAAACAAAGTCCCGCAATTCAGATATCTCTTTTGTTAGTTTCAGCTATAACAGTAATGGGTCTCAGTTTAGTCCTTCCGCATTTACGGTTTGATTTCTTTCCATTAGATAATGGTTAAAATGTTTGCTATAGTCAGGACCTCCTGATCTCACATTTCTGGTTTAGACATATCTGGTGGGAAAAGAGGTGAGACAAGCAAGACAGTAAGGCTTTTATCCATACTGAAAACTTAAAGGGGATAATGTTTTATGTCTGCAAAAATAGATAGGAAAGATGATCTTGTGGTTAATGAACTGACAGGCACTCAAGAAATCTGTGTTCAGTTTTTTAATCTCTCCATGCCTCAGTTCCTTGTCCTCAAAATACTTCTTTCTCCCACCTTCGCTCTCCCTGTTTGTTGTGTTTAGACTGTAAGCTCGTCAGAGAGAGTTCATGTGTACAATGACTCTTGATTTCAACTGGAGCTCTAAGAAAAAAACAAATACAAACACTGCTTTTCTTTGTCCCTTTCTTTGCCTCCACTCATCCCCTTTACTCCACTCTATGTCCCACAAACCTCTTGCTCTCCATATGCATCTTTTCCTGTCTCTTCTAGAGACCCTCTACATTCCACACCTCAGAAGCACATCTCCATGGTCTTCAGTCTCTCAAGTCCAGCATATGTCCCTGCTTCCCCATCCTGCCCCTTCACCTTTCCCCCCATGACTTCTAGCTGCCCACCTCTGGCTCAGCCATTGAACTGCAGTGGTAAAGCCTGAAGTCAGCAACATATCAATTTATATTTATAAATATTCACTTGTAATTTTAACTGTTCTCTACATATGTGAAATCAATTTGCACAAGTGAGACCCAGCCCATAGCTGTAAGCAACAGGAAAAATGGGTGAAGAAAAAAAAATTTAAAAAGAGAAAAAGAAAAAAAATCTAAACACACTAAAGAAACTATTGCATCCTGCCACTTTTAAACATGTGCACCTCATGCCATTTCTGTGAGATAAGAAGCAGTTTTTTTCAGCATGGTCCCTTCTACCCCCTCCCGAAAAGCATGTGGGGGGTGTAAAAACATAGGATCTTATAAGAAGTGTAATCTTGCTGCATGAGACAGAGTTCCTATTTCTCACTGCCTCTTTTGTTTCCTGGCTGTATAAAATTCCCTGCCTACCTAAGCTATGAACATGATTATGTGCTTTTTTATATTATGTTTCTTTATCATGCCCCACACATACACTCAAGACAAAGAGTCCAGCTCTGCTGTTATGGCTAATAGATTGGGAACAGTAGAAGGCCCCAGGCAGATGCTGGGGCTTCATGAGAGGAAGGAAGTGGAAAATGGGAGACATACAAAGGTTATGGTGGATCATGGTGATTTAATTCCACATGAAAGTTAAATGAGATCACTGATGGATTTCACACAGAATACCAAATAACCTTTGATTATTACTGAATTGGGTTTCATTCCAACAAGTGACATGGAAATGAAATGCTCTTTATTCCCTATCTGTGCATTCTTCCAATAATAGATTACATAAATTACTATTCAGTGATTTGCTCCACACATTGTAGATGAGAATCTGGGTCATAATACTCCTTTAACCAAGCCAGTATATATGACTTTTTTCTCCCCAGGTTGTAAAAAGATATAATAAATGATATTTACATAGGCTAGATGGAGCTAGTTGAAGCTTGTTATCAACTGAGAATTTAATTGTATCAACTGCATTAGAAAATTTAATTTCTGTTGTCATCTGTCTTGAATATTTATCTTACCTAGTAATTTCATTCATAATGAAAGTCTTTAATGGGTTTTTTTTGTTATACTGTTTGTAGTCATGGATAATGCACACTATACCATATTAAGTTTGTACAGAAAATAGGCCATGCTGCTTAGGTCTGAAGTTAGATAAGAGTATAACTTAATTTTGCTAACATGAGAGAGAAAGCTAGCTTTGTTCAAAAAAAATCCCTCAAACCCTGAGAAATATTACGCTTGCTATCACGTCTGCCTCTTAAGGGTGCAATCTACAAGGGCTAATACACTAATTTACTGGGAAACAATATGCCATCTAGTATATTTCCACTGTTTTGCTTACAATAGTGAAGATACTAAGTATTTACTAATTATGTAAATATATTACTATGTTCACTGAAGTTAAAAAGTCAGGTTATTAAAAAAAGCTAGAAAGTTTTGACTCATTTAACCCACTGTGTCATACTCTAATACACTCACAACAGCTCTCACATTAAACATGCCAATCTTCAAAGAAAGGAAGAAGACACTATTGTAGATAAGCACAGATTCCCAATTACAAGCTTATTCCAGTGATAGATTTGCGGCAAGATAAAATTGAAGATGTACATATAGCAAGGCAAAGCAGCTCTTTTTTTAATTACTGTGGACGGAGCAAAGCAATCACCACTATTTGCACTTCAAAAGCATGTTTTTTCTGCAAAATTAGGAAGACTTATAAAGTGTGTTATACTGAGATTATCATTTTAGGAAAATACATATTAAAGGATCCACACCTCTACATTTAATGTAATTTTGTCTTAATCATCTCAATCTTTTATTTTGATTCAGTTCAGCACTGAAGATTTATAATATTGCCATGCCGGGCTTGTTTTCTTAATATGTTTTTAGTTTTCAGTCCCCCCCCCATTGACTTTCTATATGCCATTTCATCAATATGTTTATAGTGACATTCTCTCACGTATTCAGTATATGACTAAATAGCAAAAGAAAAATAAGGATTCATTCTCCTTGCCTCTTTACATTCTGTATCTTGACTACTCTTCTGGCAGAGAAGTAAAATGAGCTGCATGACAAAAAAAAAAAAACCCAAACAAATAAAAAAGCACAGTAGAGAACAAGATCTGTGGGGTCGCATTCCAACTTAACAGATATACTCAGACTCTAAGATCAGAAGGGGCCATTATGAACATTTAGTCTGACCTCCTGCATAATGCAGGTCACAAAACCGCACCTACCCACTCCTGCAATAAGCCTTTAACCAATGACTGAGTTATTAAAGTCCTCAAATCATGGTTGAAAGACTTTAAGATACAGAGAATCCACCAGCAAGCGAGCCGTTCCCCATGCTACAGAGAAAGGTGAAAAACTCCCAGAGCCCTGGGCATTTGCACAACTCAATCTCTCTCCTGAAGCTCCCACATGCTCCTAGTATATCCTTTCACCTCATCCCTGGCAACACAGCAGGAGAACTATTTACTTCAGCCATTTTTGTACCTTTGCTAGTCATGAGCACTCACAGAATGAGGAGAAAAGAAAAAAAAAACAAGACTAGTAAGGAGCATGAACTGTGGAGTGTGAGTCCATAGGAGCAAAAGACCTGTATAGGAGAAGGTCAGAGAAAACATCTAATTGGTAAACAGACACTAAAGTCCAGGGTTGCAATTTAGGAGTGTGAGTCAGTCAATAACATTACATGTGTTCAGATTGCTATGAAGGTATTTCTGATTTCTAAAGCTTGCTTTGCCCCTGTAGCTCCTAGTTTTTGTCTCCCATGAGCCCTAGTCACTGAGGAAAAGTCTGAGATTTACAATTTGTTCACCTAAGTGGTTTGAGTAATTAGAAGTAGTGAATTGATTTGCAAAGATCAAAGTCGTTTCACTAAAAACTCCTAAATAGAACATCCAGCCAAAGTCACAATATATATTATCTTTACTGAGTAATTCAATAAGCTAAGCTCTACTGTTTAGTGACATGCATCAACTCCCGGGTCATAACAAGATAAATGAGGTGTGTCCTTTATGATAGCTCAGCAGTTAATACATCCATCTTATGCTTTTGGCTGCCATGGAAAAGAATGACAAGGTGTGGAAGTTTGGATGTTTTAGCAGAATGGGGTTAAATACTTAATGCCACCACATTTCCCAAAGAACAACTCTGAGAGGCTGAGCTTGGAAGAAAACGAAGGACTGCTGAACTTGAAAATGGCAGAGGCTGTCACTCTACAATCACACAACATGCACGTTGCTAAAATGAGCAAGGATATCAGCTCTAGAAACTGACTGTAGGCTGGTTGGCGCTGGTCCGGGGTGTTCAGGCCCTTCCTCGGGCCCAGGCCACAAGGTAGGCCACAGTTCCGGCGGGTCTAGCACCAGACAAAACCAGCTATTGCGAATAGTCTCTCGTGATTGGCTCTGGTCCATGCGCCGATGTTCAGTCCACCGGCCAGACTAGGCAGCACCTGTCCACAAAAAAGTAAATAGCCCCCGGCCCCATGGCGGGCGGGGCAAGTACAAGAGTCAGTAGCCCCGGCCCCTAGGTGGGGCGGGACAGGCACAAAAGTCAGTTCCTCCGGCCCCTAGGCGGGGCGGGGCAGGGCAGGCACAAGAGTCAGTAGTCCCCAGTCTGAGAAGCACGATCGGCTCAATCAGGGCAAGCGTGCCACTCAAATCCTCCAAGCGGCTCTAGCAGGAGGGTTATACACTCCAGGTGGTTGGGAAAAGAGAGGGAGGGGGACGCAGGCCCACCCAACTCCACTGCATCCCAGCCCAGGGCCCTGTCAGTAGCAGAGCGGTCTGCCATTGGGTCAGCGGGGCTCCAGCCGCAACGTGCTGACACAGGCCCATGCCTCTATCAGCTACGCGGTAGCCAGCTGTCCCTTGCTACTTCCTCCTGCCTTGGGCCTGGCTACGCGGATCCGCAGGGGCTCTTTGGGGTCCGCTGGGTGGATTGCTTGTGGGATCCCGACCAGTCCTTCTGTGCCCATGGGAGATAGATCCGGCAACTCCTTGGGTCCATCTGCAGAGGGCAGCTCCTCCAGGTCATAGGGCCTTTCCACTGCCGGTTGCTCCTCCTTGGCGCTGGGGTCCTCAGCCGAAGGGAGCTCCTCTAGATCACAGGGGTCCCACAGCTCCTCAGCATTGTCCGTAGGGAGAGGCACAGGGTCCAGATTGCGGCACACCCGGGCCTTCTAGCAGGAGGGGATGGAGGCAGCCCCCTGATAGCCGCCTGGCTTCCTCCAGCTCTCCACCTGTGGAAAGGCACGTCCTTCCCCTGTGGCAGCTCAGCCCCTACTGAGCTGCCTGGCTGGGTTTTTATACTTCCCCTTCTTGTTTGGGCTCCACCCTTCTGCTTCTGGAGCCGGAGTCCTGCAGTTCCTGTCCGGGGGGGCGTTCAGGCCCTTCCTCAGGCTCAGGCTCTGAGGGAGGCCACGGTTCTTTGCTACACTGACCCTGTAAATGAACCTGAGTTAAGAGAAGCAAATAGTCAAAAATAGACAGAATGGTCTTTATCGCTACAGAGAAAATCATCAAACAAGTATTAACACAGTAACAAGAATGCTTATTATTAATTATCGGGATAGTAACATGTGACAAATAAGAAGAAAGGCCAGAAACAAACAGGAGAAAATGGAAAATATGTCACTTCATCTTTACAAGACACCAACAGGTAGCTGGTACCACTGGTATCAATGCATTGAGATTGTGTGCAAAATCTAAACTGCACAGTAGCCATTCAAGCAGCTTCTATTTCTTTAGATACCACAGTAACTGGAATTAAAGGTTAAATTATAGAAAGTGGTAGGGGCTGAACGAATTAATTGTAAGGGAGGTGCAGTGAGGAGTGAATGGCATCGTTCTAAAGTGTGTGCTGCACTCTGCTCTTAGAGCTGTCCACTGTGCAAGAGGACAGGGACCCGTCCTTTTCCATCCAGATGGGCCTTAGGGGCTGCTCATACTTCCATTTCTGAACATCCTCCACCATGCCTTGTGCATAGGGTACACAAGTCTGCTACAACTGCCAGCTCAGGGGCTTAGAGCCTCCGAAGCTCAATGAAATCAATGGTCATTTTTCCAGTAAGTTGAATTATTGCTGAATTGGACTCTTTTAGTTCAGATCAAAGAAGCGTATGCTTTTGATTTAGAGTCCCTTGCTTCAGTCCCTGGCAATGACCAAGGTGATGGACTTTCACTGGTTGTGCTGACATAAAAAGAAAGAAATGATTATACATTGTTTAAACCACCCTCAGGTTCACACTGAAGGCAGAAGGTTTCAGCAAGAATAGTTGACAAATTTCAGAGTAACAAATGAATCTTTATGAACTTTCCATTCTTTCTACAAAAGCCATATATATTCAATAAAACTATAAACTGGTGTTAAAAGGATGAGTTTTAATGCATTTTCAAGCAATATCTTTAGCTGTTATTATACTAGACTGGGCATCAAGACTCCAGGGCTATGTCTACACTTACTAAAATTAGTTCGAATTACTTAGTTCGAACTAACTAATTCGAACTAATTTTAGTTAGTTCGAATTAGCTTAATTCGAACTAGCATGGCCACACTGGAATGTTAGTTCGATCTAAGCAAGCACTTGCTGAGTTCGAATTAGCGATCCCCGTTCATTTCAGTGGCCAGTTAATTCCAACTAAGAAATTAGTTCGAATTAACATGGCCACATTGGTTAATTCGAACTAGTTAGTTCAAATTAACCCTTTAGTTCGAATACCCTATTTGAACTTATTAGTTCAAATTAAGGAAGCCCTTAATTCAAACTAACTAAAGCCTAGCGTAGCCATGGCTTTAGTTAGTTCAAATTAAGCCTCCTTAATTCGAACTAATTTGCCAGTGTAGACATAGCCCAGGATTTTACTTCTGACATTTTGGGTGTCCTTTGCAAACTGATGAGATTCAATGTACCCATCTGCAATAATGAAGTGGCAAATCACTAAATTAACACAGAGTTAAGGCTGCTTGATGGTATGGTTGTCTTCTTGCAAAATGCTGAGTTAAGCAAAATTCAATCTTCTAAAACCAAGAAATGCATAGTTAAGGTAGCCTAGGCAAACTTATCTCTGCCCTCTGCCAACAATGCCCCAGTGTACCCCATTTACATACATACCTTTATTCTATCAAACCCTAGTTGCTGAAATATATAAACTCCCAGCTTGAAGTGTTTCATTATATACCGAGTTTACAGTTTGGTTCAATGGCTTTCTGCACCCCCACTGTAAAAACTGATCCAGCATATCTGCTCTCACCTGTAGGATTCCATCTAACACTATAAAAGGACAAAAAGAAGAAAGGAGTGGAACATCAGATTTCAGAGGAAGCTGACTAGGCATGTTTTTTAAAGGTGGACCTTCTTAAATCCTCTAAACTGTGATGCTACTTTAACTGTACCAGCACTCATCACCTGAATAAAAACCACCAATAACCTCATAGCTATTGCTGAAGTGGGTGGGTGAGGTCTTGAGGCCTGCATTTTGCAGGCGGTCAGACTAGATGACTGCACTGGTCCCTTCTGACCTGAAAGTCTATGAGTCATAGAGCTGTTGAATTTTAATTAAAAAAATTAAATATTTTCTTGATAGAAAGAGGCAACATAAGAACAAAGTAGTATTATTTTCTCATGCCTACCAATAAATTGTTCATCTAATCCAGATTTGATTAACAGAAAATGTTCTTGCTATAGCAAGAATTTTTCATTTTGTATACATAAGCTCTCCAATTCATTATTTTCTTCTTAGCTAAAGGAGGCAGTGTTATGTTTATTTAGTTGTTCTGTCTTCATGGAACTTACAGTCATACAGCACAACATACTGGAAATACTTATAATACTAATAGTATCATTTTAATGGTAAACAGTGGAGTTCTCTTAAGGGTTTACTAATAAATTTAGATTTTCATACACAAGAAATACCCCTGAGGGAATTTGGGGAATACATTGGAGGGACTCCATGCACTTCAGTAGACTGTAGCTGCAGTCCTACTTCATTAATAGCTCAAGTATCAGCAGCTTTAGGGTTTCAACCCATGGTCCCTGATGGGCCAGCTAGATTGAGTTTAAAGCACCACTAGAGCTACAGATGTGTGCGAAGATGGGAGTCAGATTGGCTATGTCTACACTTGTAAATTTAGGTCGACTTTAGCTAAGTCATCTTAACTAAGTCGACTTAGCATGTCTACACCTAAATTTTAAGTTGACTTGGGGGGGCCTTACAAAGTCGACCTAGAACGTCCACACTGGATGCCTCGGTCGACTTCTAGGGGTTAGGGGGACCTTGGGCAGGTCCACTGTGGTGGGGGGGCACCCCTTGCCCAGTGCCAGGGGGCTCAACCTTTGCCCCATTGTACCTGGGTACAATGGGGCAAAGGAGGACAGGGACCCTGGCAGGGCATAGGGGCAGGGCGGGCAAGGCTCTGCCCTTCCTGTGGGGGGGCATTCCAGGCTCCCTCCTGTACCCCCCCGGCAGGGAGGGCAGTGGGGGAGTCCTGGAGAGCCCTAAGTCGACTTAGGGCTACTCCAGGTTTACACTGGCTTAAGTCGACTTTAGAAAGTCAACTTAAGCCTAAAGTTGAATTAAAAGGAGGTTTAATAAAGTCGACTTAATTTTCGTTAAGTCGACTTAATTTTCATTAAGTCGACTTAAGGAAAGTGTAGTGTAGACGCAGAGTAAATTAAGTCGACTTAAGCAAGCTTAAGTCGACTTAATTTACAAGTGTAGACGCACCCATTAGGACCAACACTTGAGTTACACCTAACCCTGTGAAGACAAGCTGTTAAAGGGCCTTAAAAGTGGCAATCTTGCAAGCATTACTGCCTTCTTTGCCATATCAGCAGTGAAGTCCTTAGAGCCCTCAACTCCAGTTTGACTCAATTCTGTCCCAGTGCTTTATAATTTTTAAATGATAGGAGACATTTCCCAGTCTGGTATGTGAGAACAACTAGTCAGATTAAGTTCTGCTGCATGCAGTTCTACAATCAGTCATATATTCTGATCATGTTTGCTACTGCAGTTGCAGCTTCTTCAGGAAAAAAAAAGAGCTCTTTTCTTGAAGAACAAGCCTGTCTATCATTGTGTGTTCTGTTTGGATTCCTAACCACTTCTCCCACAATTAGACAACTGTTAAGAATTTATTTTACATATTGGCGATTTTCTTTTTTTATTGGGTAATATTTTCCAAATATTTTTAATTATAATATTTGATATAGAGATGTCACATTCCAGTTGCCTCACTATTGTCTTCCTCCAGCCTCCATTTCTGTGTTTCAGTACTCAGAAGAAACAAAGATTAAGGGAAGGATAGTCAAAAGCTGCAAACAATGCTACTGTATTGCAAGCTTTCCCTCAGCAAAGCTAGAGTCTAAACAATTATGTATGTTGCTTTAATAGTAGCACTGATCAAGAATTCAGTGAGTTTCCATATGAGTACAGCAACTCACAGTCCAGACCATAAGCAACTGAAAGTGCTTTAAAACAGTGCATGTTAATCCCATTTTTCAGATGGGAAAACAGACAGAATACAGTGGTTTGCTCAAGGTCACAAAAAGATTCAAAACAGAACAGGAAATAAAATGCTCCAGCCCCAGCTGTAGCATTAGATCATGCTGCCTTCCTTTCCTGCGCACTTATTTGAACTTTTTAATCCTCTTTGTTGTTAAATCTTGAAATTGGCTGACATATTGGAATTGGCTAAAATGATAAGATTGAAGCAGGATCTGAAGACTTTTTTAGTAACTGAAGAATAATCTTCAAAAGGGTAAGGAAGCTATAGTGATACAAACCTGTAAAATGTAGGACTTGGCTCAAACTGTGAGAAAGTTCTCAAAAGGGTAATCTTACTTAAAAAAAAAAAAAAGTAGGAGCCCAGACTCCCTTTTTCTTGTTGCTCAGAATTCTTCTGTTTCAACTTCACTCCATTCAATTAGTACGTTTATTACTGATACTACTACTCACAGTGAATGCGCCTTTTATTTCAGAATTTCAGAGTGCTTCCCAGACATGAAGTAAATCTCACAATATTGCTGTGAGATAAATAAACATTATCCCATCTTACAATGGGGCATAGTTACAATAAGAGTAAGTAACTTGTCCAACATCACATAGAGAGTCAATGGCAGGACAGAAAATAGAATTTAGGAATCCTAATATTCAGCCCCCCTGCCAGTGGTGTTGCTGACACCAGGCACACGGGGCACATGCCCCTAGTCCCACTGCCCCAAGTCTAGTGGGGACAATCCAGCCTCTGCCCCTACCCCTGCTGTTTTATAAATGAGAAAATCAATTTTTCAATAATTGTGAACTGTGAAATATTTATATTTTTATGTCTGATGTTGTAACCAAGAAATTTTTAAGTGAGGTAAAACTTGGAGTATGCAAGACAAATCGGACTCCTGAAATGGCTACAGTAATCTGGAAAGTTTGAGGTATTGTCCTAACAATCCCTGGGGCATTTTAATAGTCATTAAAATGGCTATAAAAAACTTTAAGGCTCTAACAATATACAATTCATAGCACTAGGTGGGACTACATTAAGACCTTCATTAGACTCTTAGGCTATGTCTACACTTGTTAATTTACGTTGACTTAGCTAAGTCGACTTAACAAAGTTGACTTTGTTAAGTCAACTTTGTTAAGTCGACTTAGCATGTCCACACTCAAATTTTAAGTCGACTTAGAGGGGACCCTACAAAATTGACCTAGAGCATCCACACTGGACGCCTAGGTCGACTTCTAGGGGATAGGGGGACCTGGGACAGGGTCCATGGTGGCAGAGGGGGAACCCCTTGCCCAGTGCCAGGGGGCTTAGCCTTTGCCCCATTGTACCTTGGTACAATGGGGCAAAGGGGGACAGGGACCCTGGCAGGGCATAGGGGCAGGGTGGGCACACCAGGCTGTGGCTGTGCCAGCCACTCTGGCAGGGACGGGAGTGGGGAAGTCGACTTAAGTCGACTTAGGGCTACTCCATGTCTACACTGGCTAAGTCGACTTTCTAAAGTCAACTTAGCCAGCAAAGTCGACTTAAAACGAGGTTTAGTAAAGTCGACTTAATTTTTCCTTAAGTCGACTTCAGCAGCTGCTTAAGTCGACGTAAGGAAAGTGTAGTGTAGACGCAGAGTATATTAAGTTGACTTAAGCAAGTGTAGACATGCTAAGTCGAATTAACAAAGTCGATTTAAAGTTGACTGTTAATTCGACTTAGCAAAGTCAATCTAATTGCATGAGTGTAGCCTTACAGAGGTTACTTGGATGTTGGGTTTATGTGTGCAGAGAAAAGCAAAGCATTGTGCACCTACTATTTCTTACCCCACACCAGAATAAGTGGGCAGGTAGCAGGTAAAGTCTTGGATCTGCCCCTCAATGCAGCAACCAATATACTTAACCATTATAAGAGGTGACATTTCTGTTAGGCTAAGGCATCCTACCCAAAGCAGCACAGTTATTTTCCTATACTACTCCTTGAGCAAGACAGCTGCATAGTGCTGTATAGACAGGGTTTGTGTGAAAGCCCTAATCTAGTCCTCAGTGTTCATTCCTTTCAGAATTTGAACTCATTTCCTCCAGTTTCTTCAGGATTGTTTCTATAACATGGTATACAGACTAGAACAAGGTGCCAAAATCTGTCATCATGTGACCAGTTCCGATACCTATTAAGCCACAACACCTTCATAACCCTCCAGAGTTATACAAATTTCTTTATATATTGTTGACTTCCAACTTGTTTTTTGAATCAAAAAAAATTTGTAAATGGATAAAATAAGATTTTCTGTTACCAGTTTACTTGAAGGACACAGATACCATGTTTTCATTAATATAATAGCAAAACCTCCACCTAAGGACATTGCTTGAACAATGTAGTAAAGCAAATTTTGTTCAAATCTTTCAATGAAATAGTGATACAATCAATGTCACCTCAAATATGTTTTGTGTTAGAAATCATTGTCAAGATAAACAGCTCTCTGTCATCGTTGTCATTTCCAAGTTTAATTGAATTAGATTCCAGCGCAATAGTTATTAGGGGCACACTGAACGCAGTAAAATACTCAGAACAACTCTATGGAAGAGGATTTACAAAGAAATAAATACTTTAGAGAAATGCTAGAAGACAAGCTGGGGGTCATGTACAAAAAGTTAAATTATTTCTAATATTTAGATTATTAATTAACCCTTTAAATTATACAGGTGGATGGAGTGAAACTTCGCATCCTGATTGGACAGGTCAGCCTTCCCCTCATGAGTTGCACCACCTCAAAGACTTTGTCGTGACCATAGAATCCAAGTTCAACACAAATTCTATATCCATTCAAGATCTGACAAAGAGTCAGCCAAAGAAGATCTCTTTCAGGTTTTGGAGGCTGAGACTTTTGAGGTAGACTTATTTATATTCCAAGCTTTTCTAAAGAGTCTAGCAAGTTTGGGTTCCTCAATTTTTGGAAGCTCAGCCTGAAACACTTCAGATCCAGCAAAAAGCAACCAAAACTTACTAGTGACTTCTAAAAGCCTTACATAATATGCCTTGATTATCCCTAGGGAATAATACAAGCAATATTTATCTTTTGGAATGTAAATATTCTGTTATATTTCATTCAAATATTTTGTGATGTCAGGTTCAAAAGTCAACAATAGGAGGAAATAAGTTCTTTTAATAGCAGAAGCTAATGGGTTTCTTTTAGGCATAAAATGTTGCTGTGGTCCTGTTATTTATATATGTGAAAAAATAATAAACCAGAACATTAGCCCAGATCTCATGACTACTATGGCAAATCATAGGGTTTCTTTCAGATAGTCTTCAAATGCATGCACGCTGCTAGATAAACTAAGTCATTACATTTTCATACCCAAGTAATTCAAGTGCCCTCCCTGTCTTGACTTAAAATTTCCAAAACTGGGGCTGAGATGTGGCAGGGGAATGGTAATAGGGTTTAGAACATTTTACCTCTGCTTTAGCAACTTAAATCCAGCCGAGGGTGACAGTGAAAAAAAAGTGGTTATCATTTGATGTTTCTGATGGCTTCTGCCACCAGTATTTGGTGATCTAAGTTCAATTCTGATGGACAAGTGTGCATGGAATACAAACACCAGCAAAAATGGGAATCACCAGAATCTCTGTCAGCAACACAGGGGACAAGTATTAAATGGGAATAGAGACTAGAGGTTGTCCCTTGATGCACTGTGGTATAGGTGAAATTGTTACTGTGTGTGTCCTACAGTTTTGTAAACTAAGAACTCAATTCAATCTCCAGATCACCATTTCAAGGGGGGCTACATTCATACCAGTCATTTTAAAAACATTCTAAAAGTCACTTCTACTGATAAAAGACTAAGCACAAGAATGTTCAGGCTAAAAAGACTTTTGGCAGTTCTAGGCGAAACAAAACCAGAGTTTGTAATAGGCTGGATAACGTTAGCTATAGAGCCAGGAGGATGGATACCTAATAGAAAAGAGAACAAGGGAAAAGATAAAAGTAGAATAAACTTCTCTGCTTTCTCAATCTAGGCTCTCAGCAGGAACATAGCTTCTTAAACCTCAGACTTTGATTTATATTTAAGGAAAAAACATTTAGAATGGTTAGTGAATATACAGACATGTTTTTATAACTGCATTAAAAAAGCTCTCTTTGGTATTAAACTTTGCAACATGGACACAATAATATTCCTATGATGAGACAAAACATGACAAACATGGAAATAAACTTTCTGCAACTTCCACATAATCAGGAGTGTTAAGTATCCTCTGATACCGCACATTATTTTGATACCTATGCTTCCCGTCTACACATTATATACAAGGAGTAAGTGTGTTTCGTGGTTAAAGCAACAATCAGTAGACCAGGGTTCTCTTCATGACACTGCCAGTGGCTTACTGCGTCATCTCTGGACCAGTCACTCAGCCTCTGAGTATCTCAATTTCCACATCAGTAAAAATGGGAATTACGAAGCGCCTGGAGAGTCACAAATAGAAGGTGCTACTTAAGTGGAGTATTTATCATGTGACATTTTAGCATGAAATGCACCACTGCAAGGGATTTCAGTAGAAATAGTAAACTACCACTCATACTTCTAATTATTCTCCGGTGCTACATGATGAACATGAAATCTTTTCCTTCAAATACACAAACGGATATTTACCCGTGTTGGTGAGAAAGCTTAGGAAAAACCCAAGATCTAAACATGCATAAAATTCAGAGTTTGGCTCTGGATATGAAATTTGCAGCCTAGGTCCATCTCTTGCTCTACACTATGTATCTCATGGTCTGATCTGAAGGAAGCAGTAGTTCTGGCACACCAGTGTGAAACTCAGACATACGACTTCATGTTCATTTTTGAACATGTAGGCTTGTATCCACCATGTTTCCTTCTATATCTCAGGTATAAATAAAGACAAAAACCACGAAGTGAAATGTTGTCTGGTTTCAGAAAAAGTGAACAAAAAAAGTACACAAAACCACCAAGATTGGGTAAAATTATAACAAAGTGATATAGCCATGCAGTTTTGCCCAGGCATCAGTGAACATGACCAGACTTATTAAGTTATAACATAACATTGCCACAAAGACTAGCAAGTTTTTCTGGGTTTAGATTCCTTTATAAAGGTTTCATATCATTTTGCAGAGCAAAGGTAAACAATATGCAGCAAACAATGTGACAACTTTCTTGTCCAATGATATACTTTGGTTTTGTGAACCCAGTATTGTAAGGCAGTATGAGATTTCCATATACAATCTTTTCAGACTGGTAATAAAAACTCTAACATGTTTTTTCTGCAACTGTGTGTACTAACTCAATATATTTGTTCAGATTTTGGTACCACTAGTGTCCTGCAACCCAAAATATTTCTTTCAGAATGTGTCACCACACAACTTTATCCCCCCAAAATAGATGTTGGATAGTGCAATGATTGGTTAAGAGGCCCATAGACGCTTAACACTATCGGAAGTCTGAATATCAAATAAAAATGTTTTTTGTAGTAGACCACATTGAAGAAATCATTGCTGCCTATAGATTTGGTTCTCTTATAATTACTATAAGTTTTAACCCTTGTAAATAGCCTATGGAAGCAGGAGGGGGACAATTACTTGATAAATCTCCTGGGCTGTTAAAAAAATGTTCTTTTTTAAAATTAATAAAAGAACATTTTACATGAGTTTTATTTATTTGGACAGATTGGCTGAATATGCAATGCACAAAACACTTATAAGAGCTATACAGTTTAAAAGTGACACACTCAAAAGTTAGGAAATGCCAGAATAAAGAAAACAGGATCTGATAGTGTGATGTATTGGGCATCTTTAAGTACAGCTCTGTCTGTAAAAGAGAGAGAGAACATAACATTTTGAATATCCAAGTTTAAGTATTTTAAAGGAGCCTAATTTTCACAGAATGCTGATCACCCATTCTCTGAAACTCAGTCCCTATTAAAATATCTCAAGCTGAGCACCCAAAAATAAAGGCACTCAGAAAAAACCATTAGTCACTTTTAAAATATATATGTATAAACACATACAGCAAAAAATGTAAAATCTGGATTTAAAAAAGCCCATTACATTTTCAGTACATGATGCTTTGCTACACTTCAGGAAAAAGAGTGTCCTCAGCTTCCCTTTTGACCAGCATTTTGTTATGCAAAATCATTTTCTAGCTTATTAAATTCCTTAAAGTTCCTAATTTATTAAATTGTGCAGTCCTTGAGCCATAGGAATAGCTTTCCATGCCCCCTTCTTCTTAAACACTGACCTCATACATTGCTTTTAAGTTATTTCTAACTACATCTCTCCTGCAGTCTTTACCAGCAGGGCACCTTCACATGTTACAATTTAATGAGGCTCAGGGATAAGGCACAAATCCCTGAAGAAAAGTATTACCTGATCTGCTTCATTTATTTTAACCAATAATCATACCATTACCTACAGCTTCTGTTTTTAATTAGTGATATCTAATGATTAACACTGGCCAATTTGCATCCAATTATGTACCCTGAAAAATTAGAAGTGGATGAAAAGGCTGAATGCAATTAATCACTCTGCAATGTGTACTTCCTTAAGTATCAAGGATGAACACGCTGTACCTTCTCAAATAAGATTTCGATGAAAATATTCACTATCTTATTATGGAAGAAAAGAATAGGATTGCCCAGGTCAGTAGGAAATATGGATATATTTAGTAACTGCAAGATTACTGGATAAGTCCATGTACATCCTTACATTTGAGTTACTAAGAAATATGATATTTCTTTATCTGTTTTTTCATGCACTATCTGAAAAATTAGCAAGAAAAAGCAAGGTGGATTGGTAATATTATAGAGTACTAGATACTAGTCTATATGTTCCTGATGTCCATAATAACTGCATAAACCATCACTATGGCTGCATGTTTGACACACGAATCAGACTTACACCTTTTAATAATGTATGTATGATTTGGACATTTAGGGATTGTTCTTTCCCAGGTGGGTGAATAGAAACAGAGGCTCCTCTTTCACTAAAAACCTCAAATTAAATCTTGGATTTCCTTGGAGGTTGAGACAGACAACAAGAGCTCAATAGTATGACTACAACAGAGAGCACCAGATCAGGAACTCTAGGTGAGAGTTTTAATTCCTCTGGGTTCATGATGTTTCTTTGTCCCTGAAGGCACCACACAAATTTTTAAAGCAGCTGAACCGTGGTTTCTTAGGTTTTACAAAGGTTGGTTTCAATATAGCAACTGCCAAACGTTGAACAGGGTGATAGAGGGGAAATGGAGTGGTAATCTTCCAAGGCCCACCCACAAACTATGTCCAACCCTATATATTACAAAATGAGACGGCACTCATGGTCAATTGTGCAGATGTTCAAAATATCACCAGCAGAGCAACTAGGAAAGATTGGATTTTTGAAAAGTGATTAAATATGTATGATACACACACACATATATCTTTTCTCCCATTTTACTTTTTTCTCCTGGAAAGGAAGAAAGAGGTTACAAGAATGGGTTTACTGTTCCCTCCATTAGATTTTATATTAGAGGGTCGCACAGTTTGGAGCGTCTGTTGGCCAGGCTCATTGCACATACCTTACACTGTTCCATTCTACCCCACAAGCTCTCTATGCATTACTTTCCCATCCCACTTTATTTCAGTGACTTCCTTCAACTCTCCTTACCCCCTTCCTCCTACCAGGGGCTCTGTGTGCAACCCAAATAAATTAGTTTGTCTTTAAAAGTGCCACAGAACTCCTTGTTTATTCCCACAGCTGTATTTCTTTCCCCTTTCTTTACTTCCCTTATCAGGGTCCCCATTCCCTCCACCCTAGTCAGGAGTGCTGTATAACCATCCATTCTCCCTTCCCCACACCAGGATCACTCATTGTCACACCAGGAGCCCTCCATGCCTCCTCACTCCACCACCACCACTCTTGTTTCTTTGTCTGGAACATAAGTCATTCAGTGTATCAACATTTCAAATTGTACTGGGACAATAGGCTGTTAATGGCTGCCATCAACACATTCTCTGAACAACAAGAAAACAGAAGCACCATCAAGTTGAGTATAGAACCTCACTAGATTAGGCCAAAAGAAATTAAGCTTCCCTCATATCCCAAAACACATTTAGGCCTTGTACACACTACAGACCTGTCCCGCAATAAAGGTGTTGCAGGACAAGCAAAGTGTTATAAGGATAACACTTTCCCCCATCCACACACACTCCTTGTAATGAAAAGGAGTGTTCACACACTCCTTTGAATTTTCCTTCCAAGGAACAGTGCATGGTGGGCACTTCCTCTACCAGTAGTTCCATTTCCTCCATTTTGTTACTTAGGCTTCTCACATTAGTATATAAACATTTTAGTTTTTGCTGCTTGGCTTCACTCACATTCCTTACCACATGTGGCAGTGTTGTACTACTTCCAGCATCGCCCATAAGACCAGTATTTACACTTCCCTTCTTTCTAACATCCATACTGCTCCCTGCCTCTATATCCTTTCATATTTCATTTTCCTTCCTCTCAATGCTAATATCAGGCATGGAGATTGTTAGGGCCTCTCTCAACCATCTCCCCGAACCCCCTAGTTTAAAGCTCTATTAATCAGTTGAGCTAACCTACCTCCTAGAAGTCTGTTTCCCTCCATACTCAGATGAAGTCCATCCAAAGAGAATGGTCTTCTGTCCATGAATGCCTCCCAGTGACCATACATCCCAAAGCTTTCTTTATAGCACCATTGCCTGAACCAGCTGTTGATCATCATAATTTTGTCACACATTTGTTGTCCTCCTCTAGGGACAGGCAGAATCCCACTGAAGATCACTTGAGCCTCTAGTTCCTTGAGAGTCCTCTCCAGCCTGGCATAGTCTCCTTTGATATGTTCCAATGAGAATCTAGCTATATCATTTGTACCCACATGAAGGACAATCAGAGGATTCTCTCCCGCTCCCATTAGAATCCTCTTCAGCCTCAGATCCACAACATGTATCTTAGCTCCAGGCAAGCAGCACACTCTTCTCTTCTCTGGATCAGCTCTAGTTATAGGCCTGTCCTAATAGACATGAAAACACACCTTATACATGTGTGCACACTGGATTGCTCCTCATGGAAATTGAAGAGCAGGAATTAGAATATTTAAGCCATGTACAATAACTAAACTATGAGACTGACAGTTCTCAGGACATCCAGAACTGAGAGTCACTGTGTTACCTTCTGCTTCCAGTGAAAGAGTGTCTTTCTTGTGGTACCTAGGTATTATCTGACTAATACCACATGCACACACACAGCCCCGGCCAAGCTTTCAGCAACTCAAGCACTCTCTTCTGGGCTTATGCCAGCCCTTCCTTTACTTTGCAGTTAACTAGAGATTTACCTTTAATCCCTGTCTTTCATTTACCTGTGATATAAAGCCCCAGCCACTGGCCACTCACAGAATTTCCAGAAACTCTTCACTCAAAGTTGCAGAGGGCTCCCATTTATTAATCGAACCTTAAATCACCACTCCTGTAAGCTATACAACTCATGAGCAATCATCAAACAATAGAATTAGGTTTATTTTTAAAAGTTTTATTCATTTAAAGACAACTTCACGGATGCTGGGCTCCCCAAGCATAGAAGCATCATAAATTTATGCTAGAGAAACCCACTTTATTGGGTCTATAGACTAAATACATCGACATGTACAGCAAAACCATGGTATGACGTGCTCAGTCTGTGGAATGAGAGTCTCACTAATAAAGGACCATCAGTAGCTTTATTTAGTTTCAGTTTTTAAAAGCTATTTGAATGATATACACTAGCCAGATATAGGCACTTATTTGTCATAATGTCTAAGAGCCCCCTTGTCACTAGACCTTGTGCTAGGTGCTGTACAAACACAGAATAAAAAGAGAGACTGAGCACCAACAAGCTTACAAACTAAGTATGGAACATGAAACAAAAGATAGAAACTGATAGGGGAATGGAATGAAAAATGAGACATACTGCTCACCATGATAGCTCCCCAGCAACCTACCTGTTAGGTTTTTCTGTAGGCATCATAGCAAAGAGGATTTTGAAGTAAGATTTTGAAGGAGGATGTGACAGAGTTCCATAGGAACCATGCTCTGAAACCACTCAGGACGTAGCCAGTTAGGACTCTAGTGCTTTGGAGTCTGCCACCCTTGGTCATCACATACCAGTGAGGCCATCGCCTTACGCTGGCTTCAGAGAGTCCAACACCCCTGCTCTGCCAGAACTCTCCCTATGGGGCCCCCCGGATGGGACCCTGGGGAGCTCTTCTATGCCTCTAAAGGGCCATGCACTTCCATCCTACAGCCAGAAGCAATTCAAAGCCAGGATGGCATCAGAAAGGTTTCTTAGATCTCATGATGACAGCGCACAAAGATTTTTACTAGCAGTTTAATTAGGAATTATATCAGCAACCACCCAAGGAGCCCTAGAGCTCCCATCCTTGGGCTCTGCTCCTGGCAAACTCCCCATGGTACACTGGCTCTTCCTTCCAAGTAGCCCATCCCCAAAAAACATACTCTTGCCCCTCTCCCGTCCTTTGTCTCCTTCTTGGGCAAGATGGCCTCTTGGTCTCCACCTATCACAACCTGTTGCATCTGGTTGGGCCAGGGCAGGGGGTCATGTGGCTGGGGAAGGCCCATCTGCCTTCTAGTGGTCTCTGCAATGATCACATACCTGGGTCCCATCACTGAAATACATTAGTAACATATGGGAAATGGAGGCACACATCCAGCACTCAGAAAAAACTCTCAGAATACTTCACAGAGAATGAGTTAGGTTTTCAGATGTTTAGGAATACCTCCTCTTTATAAGAGGTAGCACAGGAGAAAGCACAAAGGTACCTGTTTGAAAATTTCACAAGAAGCAATCAAGGCTGACATAATAGGCGAATCAAATGTGAGAATCAATATTTCAGTGACGAAAAGATGACAGGTAAGATGGAGATAGGCCACAAACGGCTTTCCAAGTGAACACAAGAAACTCATATTTGATACTAAAAAGAAGAGGAAGCCAAGTATGCTGGTACTTTGAATCTCACCGTCAATAACAATGTGATTCTATTCCTAAAACTAGATTATTATTTTTGCATCTTGGACTCATAAGATCTGCATGGAGAATTGACTGGAGGAGTGGATTTCACTGATGTACGGTGGAGCTCATTTACATTAATTTCCTTCACTAAAAGAGTGGGGGGAGGGAGGATGTCTTGCAATTTGGCACATCGAATTGAGCTGGAAAAGGCTTACAGGTAACCAGCTGCAGATAAAGGATCCTCCCTCTCCCAGGCTGCTTCATTTGCACAAGGAAGGTGATTGATTTTAAAACAGAGTTAGATTATTGTTGAAATCACTAATAAACCGTAACACGGAAATTCTCAGTCAGAATTGGTTTCTCACAGTTAGTCATCAAGCAATAATCTGTACAATCCAAAACATAAATACTGGGAAGGAGGGCAAGGAGTAGGTGAAGCCATGATTTATGCCTTCAGTTGCCAGAGAAAATGAGCCAGTGAAATGGAGGGTGGTAATTTACTGCCAATATAGGCTACTAGTATATTGCTGGCCCCCAAGTGCCAGAAGGAAATATGGGAAGAATTGTGACACAGATAAGTCCCAGAGATCAGTGCTTCCTGGAAATACTCCTGAGGTAGTGCTTTCTCTCTCTTTTTTAAAGATCTCTCTCTCTTTCTCTCTCTCGCTCTCTCTCTTGGAAATAATTATTTTTTTGGTTTTTCGTTTGTTTAGATATTGCTTTCAGACTCACATCTGGGATGGGACTGAAACCCCTTTGAAAGTCAGATATTAACTCAGGAAGTCAGAGGCAAACAAAGCCTGACATCCATTTCCACACTCTACTCTCTAAATATTCACACTCCCTCTCTGCTGCTTACCCCAGATGTTGACTGAAAAAACAGACGTTACAGGTCTGCCAACAGGTGGCCAGACATTAGATTTACCTCGCCAGCACATTGCAGCCTGAAACTGAAGAATTTAAGATGAAGAAAATCTGTCCTGATTGTCTTTATTTTTAATTAAAATAACAGATGATCACCCTATAGTAATACTCCAGTGATGCCACAATGGATATCAACTGAACCCCAGGGATTCCCTTGGCACTGACAAAACAGATGTGCAACTGAGCGAAGTTTATTTGATAGTATTTCCATATGATTTCAAAGAGTCAGTTAATTAAACTTGCTGCTCTATCGTGAATCTGGAGAAGTCTATTCATTGACCCAAATGTTGTTCTCCTTTTTGTCCGTTCAGGTACCTAGGAATTACAAATTGCAAGTATTAACCTTTTGACTTAAGGTCTGATTTTACTGATTTTTTTCCTGGCTGTCTACTGAACATTTTATATGGTTCAAGAGATACATAGGATGAAGAAAAGTCTTTGGGTTATCTAAACTAGGTCCTGTCACCAAGCAAGAATACACTGTATTTTCATTGCACGTGAAGGGCTAGAACTTTTAAAATAGTGAGACACCTAATTCCACCATTTAGGCTAACAGAGACAACTCCTCCATATTTTTAGCATACAGAAGGTGTTCACGACTGACCAAGACTACTTATGGGCAGGATTATATGGCATTTTGGCCAGCATTTAAGGTGTCTCTGTTAGCCATCCTCAGAATCAGATGCACACTCCTTGTTTTGTTGTATAAGTGAGATGGAGACAGATATAAATGTTTCCTTTACTGTTATGATAATGGTATAGTACCGTTAAGTGTGGCATAAGTGGACTCCATTTTGTTAGTTTCTTGAAGCAAACTCTTTCCTGAAATTTGTACTGTTGAACCTAAAAATAGCTTGATGAATTCTCTGTGTGTGAGGCTATGTACACATGATCAGATTAAAGCGCAACATGGCAATCGCACTATAAAAAACACGTGACCTTTATTGCGGGATAGCACGTACACACGTCGCTCCTTGTAACGCAACAGAATTCTTTGCAATATCGTGGTGTAGCGCAATGAATTCTGGGCACATATCCCACAGTTCAATTTTCCCTCAATCTGCGCTTGGAATCATGGGATGAAGGAAAGGAATGCAAAGCACCATGAGTAAAACCTCAGTTTCCTGTGGTGCACTGTGTTCCCCTTGCGTCTTCCTCGTTGCCAATAGCTACTCGCGCCTATTTTCAACAGTGCAGTGACGCACTACTTGCGAGCAATCACAACAGCGACAGCATGGATCCTGCTCTGATCTCCACTGTCGCCTTCAGCATTCTAAATACATCTCAGCTGGTTGCTCAGTATGCAATGAGCTCCGAGTCAGACGAGGACGCTGAGGAGCAGGGGCTGATCGATGCCATGCAGAGCAACAGCACTGCGTTGCTCAGCTCCTTCACCGATCATCTGCACACGGTGCAACGCCGTTTCTGGTCACAAGAGATGAGCACCGAGTGGTGGGATCACATTGTTATGCAGCTGTGGGATGACGAGCAGTGGGTACAGAACTTTCAAATGCGGAAAGCAACCTTTCTGGAACTGTGTTCAGAGTTGGCCCCTGCCCTGCGACGTAAAGACACCAACATGAGGTCAGCCCTAACCGTAGAGAAGCGTGTTGCGATTGCTGTCTGGAAGATGGCGACTCCTGACTGCTACCGGTCGGTTGCAAACCAGTTTGGAGTCGGGAGGTCCACCGTCGGATTAGCCCTCTCACAAGTCTGCCGAGCCATCAATCGCGTTCTGCTACGGAGGACGGTGACGTTGGGCAATGTTCGTGAGATTGTGGACTGTTTTGCTGCCATGGGATTCCCTAACTGCGGGGGAGCCATAGACAGCACACACCTTCCTATTTTGGCTCCAGACCATCTCGCGACCGAGTATATCAACAGGAAGGGCCACTTCTCCATGGTGCTGCAAGCACTTGTGGATCACAAGGGGCATTTTACGGACATCAATGCTGGGTGGTCGGGAAAGGTGCATGATGCCCGCATTTTCAGGAACACTGGTCTGTACCGGAAGCTGCAAGGGGGTACCTTCTTCCCTGATCAAAAAATTACTGTGGGGGATGTGGAGATGCCCATAGTCATCCTCGGAGACCCAGCATACCCACTGATGCCATAGCTCATGAAGCCGTACATCGGTAACCTAGATCGCAGCAAGGAGCGGTTCAATTACAGATTGAGCCGCTGCAGAATGACTGTGGAGTGTGCCTTCGGCCGTTTAAAAGGGCGCTGGCGATGTTTGTATGGGAGGCTGGACTTGGCGGAGGACAACATCCCTGCTGTGATTGCGTCGTCCTGTGTCCTTCATAACATTTGTGAAAGTAGGGGAGAAAAGTTTTCCCCGGGGTGGGCTATGGAGGCACAGCACCTCGAGGAAGCATACGAACAGCCAGCCACTAGGAGTATTTGGGGGGCCCAGGGAGAAGCTGCTCGCATAAGGGAGGCACTCAGGGACCATTTCAATGATGCCCTCCCCTAGTTAACTTCCAGGACGCATCAGGTGCACCTTATGAGATTTTCAATGTGTACAAATAAAGCCACTCTTCAAATTATTTGCCACTGTTTTTATTAAAACCTAAAGGGGGGGGTTACAGGTGGGTGTAGCTGCGGGTCTCTAAAAAGTAGCTCTGGGGGGGACTGGATGTTGCAGTATACCACGGGGACGGGTGGCCTTCAAAGAAATTCTTTGAAGGACTACGGGGTGTGGGAGGCAGACACGGCTGAACTTTATGGAGTGGAGCCTGTACATTAATCGCCTGGGTCTGCAAAGCAATCATGCTCTTGAGCAGTTCTGTTTGCTCCTTCATCACGCTTATCAGTTCGTCCCTGTGTTTCTGCCTCCTCTGTTGGGATTCCTCTCTCCAGGCTCGATTCTCCCTCGCAGATTCCTGTGCTGTTTTCAGCAGGTCCTGAAACATATCCTCCCTGTTTCTTCGAGCACGCTGCCGAATGTTTCTCATGCGGTCAGCTGGGGTAGACACTGGCCTTGTGAAGGTCGAATCTAAAAAAAATAATAATAATAAAGCTGTTGTTAACACAGAGCCTAGATAACCAATGTAACCTTCCAGTAGCACATTCCACTGGAAGGTTCAGGGCAGTCAACATCCTATGCTTCGCTGAAGCGGACAAGGTACGTCCTAATAGAAAGTTTACTGGGGGCTAACATTCTGCACAGGGCACACAGATGGAACCCGATATCTCTCTCCTCAGAGTGCCCCTGCCAGCTAGAATACATATCCTACATGCCAACGGTTGCAAGCCAGGACCGTATGCTGCTGCACTGTGTGCTGCCATGGTTCCCAGGGCTGTGCTTTGCAGCTGGCGAGGCAGAGTATCCGTCTTTGGGAGCGTAGACACAAACGCTCTCCCATCTAACCTGAGTAGTAGGCTCTGGAGGTACATCGAGGAAACCTTTACTGACCTAAATACAGATGATTTTTTGACAATCACTGCTCGTGTTGATGCACTTCTAATGAACGCAGAGTAAAGAGCGTGCACAGCGGAGACTGAGACAGCAAGCACCCCCACCCTGGACAATGATATTTTAGCAGGATCCATAGCTGCATGAAAGAGAAACTTACCGGAACCCCCCTCTGCCGCCTCAGAGAACACGCTGCGATTCATGTCTTGGGTGGACGTCTCAGCGGGGGTGCAGAAGAGCTCCTGGCTACACGCTGTTGCGCTTTCCTCCAGGTCATCCTCCATCTCCTCCTCCTCATCGATCATGTCCTCATCCTACTTGGGTCTGGCATTCACTGGATGAGGGGGGGCCGATGTGTCCACGGGACTCTTTGAAGTGGTTGTGGGGTCCCCACTGAGGATGGCTTCGATCTCCTTATAGTACCTGCATGTAGCAGGCGCTGATCCCGAACGGCGGTTTGCCTCCTTCGCTCGGTGATAGGTTATTCTTAGCTCCTTCACCTTTGATCTGCACTGCACAGTGTCTCTATCATAACCTCTCTCTGACATGGCCCGAGAAATTATGCCAAATGTATCATAATTTTGCCTGCTGCCGCGTAGCTGCGCCTGCACAGTGGACTCTCCCCAGATGCTGATCAGGTACAGCACCTCTGCCATGCTCCAAAGGGGTGTGCGTCTTCCACGACGGGCCGCCATTGCTACTGATGATCGGAGCTGCACTCCACTCCACGAGGAAAAGAACAGGAAGTGAAACAGACGAGAAATTCGAAAATCCCGGGAATCTGATCAGGGCGGGGACTGTTTTGTCATGGCCACAGAGCGGGTGGGGGGAAGACCAGAGAGGATGACTTTGGAATGCTGGGACACTTCTGGAGGCCAATCATTGCACGGTAAGCATACACACAAGTGGAAAGGCGCAACAGCTGTTCCGCGTTAGCTGCTACCACCCTCTTCGAGGTGGTTTTTATATTGTGCTACAACAAGGCAGTTAACGCGCAACAGCCCTATTGCACGTGTGTACGCTGTTGTTGGTATCGCGCGGTAATGATTGTTAATGCACAATAAAGTGATCGTGTATACAAGGCCTCAGTGAGGAATGTATGTGCAGGACATAAAAAGACACCAACCTAAACTGTTCTGACAATAGAAAGGGGAGTGAAGACACTGCCTGCCATCCTGACTCTGAAGGTCAAAGAATGCATATGAATAACCCTGAAGTGCAAAATGCCACACGAAGGTACAGAAGGATCCACTACAGGGACAGACAATATAGATATAAGGGAATGGTCATGCTTGCAATTAACTGGTGATTAACAACCATACTGAACATAGAGGCAGCATCACACAGAAAGACTCATAGACTTACCTGAGAGCCAGCAAATATAAAAGGTAGGGTGAGAACATGGAAACTTTGGGTCTCATTTTGCACTTGTCATCTTGGAGCATCACATTCATGACTGATGGAGGCCTGGCTCCCTTCTCATGCCCAGCCTAGCTGGCCACTAGACTGGCTCAAGTAACGCATAACAGGTCTAGTAATTATATCACACCAGCTTGCAGAACTTCTTCAAACATGAATGTGTGTATGAATGTGACTGCTTTTTGATACTCTTACATTTAGAATAAACATGGGGTATTGCCTTCTCCCCCTTAAGAAGATCCTGCTAGTATTTTCTTTCAAAAGCATAATATTTTCATCCATACAGTGGTACTAGATTTTCTTTTTTCCCCTTGATTTGATGAGTCTACATTGCTACAGAAAAAGATTACCTGATTTCATCTTGTTTGCTTTTAAATTTCATTCCTCCAAAACCCCAGCAGGTTCGGCGGTGGAACATCTGTGTATTGGTATCAGTAAATCTGATAGGCCCGATGACTTTGTGCATATTATTCCCTATCTCTTTAAAGCTCTTTGGTCCCTGTGGCAGCTCCCATGGGATGCCTCCTGTGACTGGGGTACCGCTGTGCCCCCTTAACTCCATAAATTGAGTTGTCTCCCACACTACTTTGCTAGTGATAAGCAGCAGACCTCTCCAGGTATTTTCATCACTCAGCCCAACCAACAACACCCAACTAGATTGCATGAATGGCCTCAGACCCACTCACATATCTCACAGAGAAAGGCCCCAGCCAGTCTGCCCCAGTTCTCTGCCCTGCACTCTGAAGTCTCCCTGTCTGGGGCTGGTCAGATGTCTGAGCAGTAAATTTAGCACCTTTCCCTCAGCATGGAGAAGACATATCAACTTACGTTAACCAAGTGGGGACTTTGCCAAACATTTCACTGAAATGAACTGTATTAGCTAAGAATATATGACAAGTTTATTAACTTCTGAAAGGTGGACTTTTGATGAACATATGTGGCAGGCAGAAGAGATTAGTGATATGTACCACAGAAAATAAAGGTAAACATACAATCTAAATCTTAAACCGATAGCATTAGGCAGTATCTAGATTAGGCAGTTTTCTCACCCCACTTGGATGGTCTAGTTCTCAATATACAGGTTGATCCCAAGCTTGGGTTCAGTCTCTTAGTTTTCCAGAGTTTCTGTTGCTTTCAGTTTGGATGGGAGAGGAGAGGACAAAGCCTGCTCAGCCTCTATTCCTTCCTTTGTATCTTCTGACCACATGGCCACTACTTTAGGTATGTCCAGGAGGGCCCTGCTGAGCCTCAGGGCTGCTCAGTCTGAGTGAGTCAGAGAACTGAGCAATCTCTATTGTATAGTCTTGTGCAACTGTCATAGTATTGTAAATCTTGTTTACAACTGTTTTGTTGATTGATGGCTGCTGAGCTTCTCCTGGCTGGGATTGCCTCCTTTACGCTTATGAGCAGGCTTATCACATCTTGTAAAAACAGCAAACTCTTGATACACACTAGTGATATGCATATTTTGACAGCACAGTGGGTTTTAGGAGATTATGACCTTTCATTAGATATCTTATGTGGCATGCTTAATGTGAATTATTACAACTGTACAGAAATGATGAATAAGGGCTTTACAGTATGCTGCCTTGGGATACAGTGTGGCACACTCCCTCAATACAGTATTAAGTAGACTTCATTTTTGCGAGCAGTTTCTTTTGGCATTTTTTAAAAAAAATACATAATAAGGACATATTTTGAAGATATAACAGTTGCTGATTCTTTAAAACTGGTAAAGTTATCTAACGTCACATATCAAGATTTCTATGCAACTTTTTTGTAAAGTAAGTTTTATCAAGAGAAGACAAACACTTTATGAAATATGTACCTCTGCATCATTTACAATTATTACTATTTAGAGACCCCAAAGAGGTACTAAGTGCTGCCTCAGAGAGCTCACAGTTTAGATAACTATTATTTCCCTGACTTTTATATACATGTACAAGTTCTGGTTTGTCCTATAATGCTGCTAATTCTTTTCATTCTCTTGTTTTGAAAAAAATTAGACCAGAATTCTGAAATCTAGGCTTTGATAAACAGTCTATGCTAATTCAGGGGATCGGGGGAGGAGGGAGAACTGTACTTTTTTATAGTTCCTTGAAATCTTTTACGCCATTTAAACCTCCATCAGTTCAAAATTTCCTCTCTCCCTTGAGCACATTTCTTCTGTAATTTTTTGCTCAAAATACTATTAATACTTTCTGATTATGCAGCAGAAAACTAAGAATGTCTCTTGAGCCACTAACCTGATTTAATTGGCTTCAGTATATAGCAAGCTAAATTCAGATCTTCATTTATCAAACCCTGAGTCTTCCCTCTCCTTCTACTGAAAAGTGCCCAGGTAAAATGTGTCACAACAGAAAAGTCGCTATTGGGGCTGTCTCCATATAAAGATTCTCTATCATTCACAGGGTCACAGCAATGTAAATGCTAAGGGAACAGGCTGTCATTTTCTGTGCCCTCTCTGACTTCAGTACTTCTCTTGGGCCATGGAGTAGTAGGAATATTAGCATTGCCAGCTTTCTGCAAATTGATTTGAAGTCATATTTTTACTTTGTTCACTGGTCCTTCCTTTCTCTTCACTCCTAGCTCACTCCCACACCTGGAAAAAAAAGTGGGGAGGGGAATAAGTACACAAAAATATAAAATATTCTTCTCTGGTGTATCAAAAGACAAGCAACATATCACAAGGAGTTACAATCTATTTTTCCTAAAGGATTTCAATTCTGAGGCCCCTTGAGGTACGTGAAGCTGAATAAGAATCAACTCGAAAGGCTTTATTTTCTTTTGGAATTGCACATTATTTCCCATTGTGCATCTGTTTCAGTAAGCTGTGCACACTGTTTATTCCAGGCTTGTCAAATGTTAGGAAAGTGCATGAAAATAATTTGATATGTTCATGTATATTTTAAAGAAGTGGGGGAGGGGTCTGTGTTTTTAAAATTACTTATATGTCAAGAGAGGTCTGTAAAATAAATTGGCTGGTATGCATGTATATTGCTACCCTGCTTTTGACTGAATCAGAACTGGACAGCAGTTTCCAGTTTTTCTGTAATTACTTGCAACTGAATTTTGGTCTTCCAAATGCATCCATATGTAACAGCACAAGAAGGAAAGATCATAGACTCCCTGAAGGACACCAGCTGTCAAGGCCAAGCCATGGGAGGCTATAGTGCCCTATTTCTTTACTAAGTTGAGCTCAGGAGACATGTACCAAGGTCAGGAGCAAGCTAGGCGAGACTGCAAGCTAAAAAGTAGTCAGGAATGAGTCTGCTTTGCTACAGGCACATTGCCAAAAGACTGGAGCAAGGCTAATGGTGTTCCTCTTTTAAGAAGGATAACAGCAATGAGGCTAGGAACTACAGACTATAGTTTTATAGAAGACAAAGTCGGTTATTGGGCAATTGAACAAGTGCAGTATGGATTCTCTAAAATAAATCTTGTCAGAACAATGTGGATTTTTTGGATGGAGTAACTAATAGATGAAATATGTAACTTGTTTTTTGTTTTTTTTAGCAAGGTGTTGATAAAGGCTTTCACTGGAAGCCAGCAAGTCATTGATCTTTCTGGGGAAAACTCATGAGCAAGGTCTCCCAGGCCTCAGCTTTGGGAATATTTCTAATTAACATTTATAGTACATAAGCTATTTAGAAATAAGCTTGTGATTCATGATATTCTAATTGGAAGATTTTGTTTTAAGCGTTGTGTATGTATACAATAAAGGGTATCACCAGGTCTCAGGAGACTTTTGGGGGAGGAAGGAAGCAGATAAAAAACTAATGCATGGGGAACATTCTTGGGGATTCAAATAGAGGAAAAATCTAACTAACTTTATCTTACTACTTAAATAATGACAACAGAGCTAAATAAATAAATAAATAAATAAGTCTGTTAGTCTTTAAAAGTGCCACAGGACTCTGTTGTCTTTCTACAATAGACTAACACAGCTACCCCTTTGGAATTTGACTACTTAAATAATGATAGAGATGAAGAAATTATGCTTAGTCTTTTACCTTCAGTATCTGTCTTTGTGATCACTGTATCTGTGAAAATGTTTGTTAGCTGCTGCAAGGGCTAACAAGGCCCTGGAGCAAACAGTCAAAGTATTAGTGCTAAATCAAGAGAGAAAATGGTAACAAAAATTCTTTTTATGGCCATACAGGAAAATTGGGCCAAATTCTTTTTTAGAATGTATAGCTCCAGAGGTTTCATTAGAACTGCACTGGAGATGAATCTGGCCTATTCTGTCCAAAACAGGGCATAGAGATAAACTGAACTGAGCTTTTTTAAAGGATCAGGGTGGGGAAAGATAAGCTGATCTGACTGATGTTTCAAGAACTTCAGCGTGATTGAACAGATTCATCCGTTCATTGGCTTAAATGATATTGCACTAGACATACATCATGTCCAATAAATTTTTATTATTTATTACATGGTGATCTAATTCTCCAAGAGATTTGGGCTCAGTCCCACCTAGCCTTATCATTTGGGCCCATGATGACTGGAACTTAATTGGTAATCAATAAGATGACACAAACATTGAAGAGATATGTGCAGGGATCTTGGGATACAGCTGTTCAAATCTAGGCAGGAGCTTGAAATAGAAAAGTGAAGTCACAAGTCATGAGAGAGTCCGTAACTGACAGCAGAAGTCTGTAACTGAGAGCAGAGTGTGTAGTAGACATTGGCTTAGGTGGTGGGAACAGAAAGTGGGAACAGGAAGTAAATAATAAGGAAAAGGTCCCCAAATTCTTGGAAACATTTTTTTTTAAGTTTCAAAGGGCTAGCCGTGTTACTTTACTTCAGCAAAACAAACAAAGAATCCTGTTTCAAAGAGGTAGTTATATTAGTCTGTTGTAGAGAAACAAACAGAGTCCTGTGGCACTTTTAAAGGCTAACAGATTTATTTATCACATGAGCTTTCGTGGGAGAAAATCCCACTTCGTTGAAGTGGGATTTTCTCCCATGAAAGCTCATGCGATTAAAGAATCCTGTGGCACTTTTAAAGACTAATAAATTAAATAAATTTGTTAGTCTTTAAAAGTGCCACAGGACTCCTTGTTAGATTTTTTTAAAGATATTTAAGCATTATGCCACGCAGCACTGCATGGTCAATCTCCCATAGTGGGCCACTGCCTAGCGGAGCTCTCAAAAGTGAGGTGGATGGCAAGAATCCACCTATTACCCCTTTGCAATAAAATGGCTTCATCTACATCTAAGAGAAAATGGTCAGCCATTGAAGAAAGTTGAGGGATGCACAGATGAAAGCAAAGTTTTTTTAAATGATGAAGCTGATGTGATCAACCAGTGTATGGCTGTGCATGGCTTGACCCTAATGGGTCCTTGAATGATAGAAACATGTGTGAATGACCTGGATGGATGATGGGAAGAACATAGGGATAGTTGAATGTTGCCAGTGGTCACAGGAGGGGACCTGAGGACATAAAAAAATCATAGGTGGTCTGGCAGTGGTAGAAGAAGTGGGGGAACCACTGAGGGATCTGGTTCAGATATTCCTCTTTCCACAGCACTTCCAGGTAGCTGCTTCAATGGTCTCTGCAGCTGCTATCCTGGGACTGGGAAGTGTGAAGACTTTGCATTTGTGCATGAACCCGTTATGTAAGTTTACTGAGTGGATTACCTAGTGCATTAGAACAGCATGCATATTTCCATTCCCCACACTTATTGGTAAGGTATGTAACGATCCCCATAAATGATCCTGCACAACACAGCAGATGACCTGGAACATGCTAAGGCAGCCATCACATGGCTTTGGGCAATCAGCCTCCACAACCAGAAAAGTAGTTGTTTTTTTCTTTAAAAAGATGATTTGCTCTATACACATCCTATTTTACCTCCCCAAACTTGGAAGGAAGGTACCTCTTTTGGATTCTGTACCTTGAGCACTATTAATCAGTTCACTATAAATTGTATTATCCTATTTCTGCATAATTCTGCTTTGATACTTATTTCTTGTTTGTGATTTGCTTACAGTTACCTTTGGGTACTAGCAAGCCTCCTGTACCAGCCTCTCCTGCACTTTGTGGCGCTGCACAGCCCCCGGGGTTCCTATTACTATCTCCTTGTGGTGGATGCTTCCCAGGATTGCCAATTTCTGGACAGTCTGTAAAAAAGTATGCAAAATTACTGCTGTCCATAATTTAAAGGAAAATGTCCATAAAAATTGCTCTCTCACTCACCAGTAGGGAGATTAACCTGCTGTGAGAGCTGCAGACAACACTGCTCCTTAAACAGCCACAGAAAGCCCGAAAGTGAGAGTAACTGCTCAACCTGCATGTGGCTGGGTTTTTTTGTGGCAAATTTGCTTTTGATGGCAATTTTCTTTCGGTGGCAGGGGCAACTTTAATTTCAACTGCCCCCAGAAAGAGCTGGTGTCTGGGGGAGTCTTCCTGGTGGGAGGAGCGTGGATGCTCGGGGTAAGCTATTTTTAGTGCTGTCAGTAAAAAGCTTACTGTGTCAATAAAAATAACTCAACTCAATGCTTTTTTCACAACAATGTTACCATCAATTTAATAATAATCGCATGAAATATATCACAATGTCAGATAGCACTACAGCAAACAACAAGATTTCTAACTCTGAAAACAGGCGAGTTAAAATTAGACATTTCTAGGACTACTTACACCTTGGAGTAAATGTCCCAAAATGAGTTTCAGTCAAGATGAGACTCCCTATTCAGGGCCAGATTGTGCCTTTAGGATGAAGACATGGGTACAAGGCCCTGCCCCAAGGCAGTTTTGGGAGGAGCAGTCTCCTGGAATTCCCCAGCAGCCTGCTTAATAGGCTACCCCTTAAAAGGAGCCAGCATGTGATCTTCCAGCAAACTTGCCAGTGCAGAGGTGTGGATGAAGCCATAACACTGCCTCCTGTCTCCCCCATTTGGGGCCTCTTACACCCCAAGGAGCGCTAGCAGGGAACAGTGCTGATGCTGGGCTGAGCCAGAACTTCTGCTCCAAACACTCACAAATTTGGAGGCAATAAGAATCAGATTTTTGGAATTGAGCTGGTCTCTGTTTATAGTCAGAAACCAGAAGAATGGCAGAAATTCATGCAGTGACAAACATTTCTGAATCTTTAAAAACAGTGAAGATTCTGTAGATTCTTTACTTCTAAATATAGCTAACCACCACAATCTGACTGCAATGCTGACGGTAAGGTTTATTATGCTGTTCCCCACATGCTGAGGAAATCCTCAGTACATAAGATCTAAGCAGGTCAGATATGCTCCACATTAAAGGAAAGAATCTGGCCACCAGTTTAGAAAGCCAGGACAATCCATCTTCCTTTGATATTTGTGGTGTAGTGTTAATTATGCTGGACACAGAGTAGCCCTAAATCGACTTACATAGCCTCTAGACCTTCCTCCCTGACCTCCCTTCTGGAGTTCCTGGCACAGGAAGAGCCTGCCCTGGCCAACCACAGAGCAGGACTAACCCCGACCACCCTGCTCCCCACAGCTGGCCAGACCTGCTGTTTGGAAGCAGGGCAGAGCAGAGCCACCGCCGCAGGCAGGCCCCATCCTGGAGCCACCAGGAAATCCTCGGCCTGCTGGCCATATGGGGGGACAAGGCAGTCAGCTCTCAGTTGTGAGGCAGCCATTGCAACCACCAGGTGTATGCCTCCGTCTCCCAGGCCCTGGCTGCCAAGGGCCACACCCGGGACACCCAGCAGGTCCAGTTCAAGATCAAGGACCTCGGCCAGGGCTACCAAAAGGGCAGGGAGGAGATACTTTGGACAGGGGCAGCCCCCACCAGCTGCTGGTATTACCAGCAGCTGGATGCCTTTCTGGGCCAGGAGAGTGGCAGCCTGCCAGCCCACACCATTGACTCTGCTGAGCCCTCCTCCCCCAACGACGACCAGGAGGAAGGCTCCGGGGATGAGACTGTGGTGCTGGAGCAGGGGGAAACCAGCGCCTAGCAGGAGCAGAAGGGCACCTTGCCAGACCAGAGCTCATCCTTGCCCCAACGCCAGACCCAGCCTCACAGGAGGAGGGAGAGGAGCAGGTTCTCCCCGCCGAAGCAGATCCAGGCAAGGGGACATTGCGCCAGACACCTGCTGCACCTGCTGGTGACTGTCCCCTCCCTCTCTCCCGCCCTCCCTGCAGGCAGGGCTGGGCATGCCTTTGGGAAAGGGACTGCAAGGGGACATGGCGCAGGGATAGGCAGAGTTATGTGTGTGGGGGGGGGTGCTCCCACAGGAGCAGAGGGCCTGGGGGCCTCATGGCAGGGGCAGAGGCAGGGGGAACCTGGAGGTGAGCAGTGCAGTGGTGTATCTGGAGTTGGGGTGGGGGGACCGTAAGCAGGAGCACCAAGGCCAGACAGCATTCACCCGCCACTGGTGACACGTGGCCTCAGGAGAGACCCCTGAGGCAGGGCTGCCTGCAGCTCACCACCATGGGCAGCACAGCACTCCGGCATATATCAAGGGGTCCCTGTCCCGAAGGACAGGGAGTGGGAAGCAGGGGGGTGGTCAGGGGACAGCAGCTGCTGTCAGGCTGCACACCGCACCAGCTAATGGGAGGGACTCTCTTCTTTGCTTCTCCCCAGCAGCCCCTGCGTCCTTGACACGTGACACCCCCGGTGCCCCACCAGGCCTGATCACGAGGAGAAGGAGGGTGTGTCGCTCGCGGGACGAGCTCCTCAAAAACCTGGTCCGCATCAGCAAGCGGACCGAGGCACACTTGGCACGCAGCAGGAGCAGGAGGATGCCCACGGAATGGTTGAGCAGGGGCTGCAGAGGGGCGAGCAGAGACTACTTGAACGCATGCTCGACTTCATGGAGCAGCAGACCCAGTCCCTCGAATACCTAGAGGAGTGCCTGTTCCCTCGGGACCCCACCCTGCGCCCCAGAAGCAGCCCTCCTCGCCAGCAGTCCAGGACCTGGGCTGGACATCTGCAAGCCTGGGACCCACCTTCCGGAGGCCATTAGCACCAGCCCCTCCCCCCGACCCTCTTCACTCCCCACAACCCCCCTCACTCCTCCTGACTGCCCCAACCCTCTTTCCTCCCTCCAACCCTCTTCACTCCACCCAAACCTCCCAACCCCCACAGCTCCCAACCTCCATTTTCCCCTCTGAATAAACACCCTGAACACTGTTATACAGTGTGTCATGCTTTTTATTGGTGTGGGGACAGGGGGGAGATGGGTGCATGGAGGGGGGGGCAGGCATGTGCCGGTGGTGGAGGTGACGGGGCCTGGTAGCAGGCCCACCCCTCAGTGCTCTTCACTGTTGAAGTGGGCCCTCAGTGCATCCTGGATGAGCTCTGCTTGCCACTGGACCCACTGAGTCTGGGGCAGGGTGTTGTCAGGCTGCTCATACTGCACAGTGAGCCACTCGGCCTCAGCCTCCCAGACGCGCGGGAGCCTTTCCCCTCTCAGCTCACAAAGGTTGTGCAGGCAATAGCATGCACTGACGACCACCAGGAGGTTGCTCTCGCCAAGCTGCAGGCTGGTCAGGAGGGCCCTCCAGCAGGCCTTGAGAGGACCGAAGGCACACTCCGATGCTGTGGCACCGGTTGAGCCTCCAATTGAAGAAGTCCCTGCTGGCATCCATCCAGCCCATATATGGCTTCATCAGCCAGGGGAGCAAGGGATAGGCGGCATCCCCGAGGATCACAACTGGCACCTGCACGTTCCCAATGGTGATGGTGTGGTCGGAGAAGAAGGTGCACACCTGCATGCGCCTGTACAGGGCAGAGTTGCACAGGATCTGTGCATCGTGCGCCTTCCCCAGCCAGCCCACATAGATGTTTTGGAAGATTCCACAGAGATCCACGAGGGCCTGCAGGACCACGGAGCAGTACCCCTGGTGATTCACATAGTCCCTGGCGTGGTGTTCCAGGGCTTGGATGGAGATGTGGGTGGTGTCCACAATGCCCCCACAGTTGCTGAGTCCAGTGAGACCATCGAGGAGTTCATGCAGGTTGCCCGGGGTGATGAGGCGGGCTAGCAGGACCCAGTTGATTGCCCTGCAGACCTGCATGATGGTGATTCCCATGGTGGCCTTCCTGATGCCAAATTGCTGGGCCATGGAGCACTTGTAGTCCAGGGTTGCCAGCTTCCACACGGCGACGGCCACTTGCTTGTCTATGGACAGGGCGGGTCGGAGTCAGGTGTCCATGCTCTGGAGAATGGGGGTGAGCTCATGGACAAGCTCAAGGAAGGTCTGCTTGCTCATCCTAAAGCTCTGCAGCCACAGGTTGTCATCCCAGATGGTAAGGATGATCCACTCCCACAAGTCGCTGCGGGCCTCATGTGCCCAGAAGTGATGAGGCACGGAGCACAGTGTTGTGAGCATGGCAGCTTGCTGGGGCAGCAAGGTAGGGGGGAGGCTGTCATCTTCCTCCACGCTGGCGGGTTGCCAGACAGGCCTGCTCCACAGCTGAAGGAGCCTTACCACTATCTGGCAGGTGTCGAGCAGCTGCCTGGCAAAGTGCAGGAGAAGAGGCTGATCCATGACCTGCTCAGCCTCCGAGTTGCCAGGCACAATGGGAAGGAGCTGAGCACACTTCCTGTTTTGAAGGCGTGGCCAGGGGAGGGAATACCTCTGCTGCTACGCTGCCACACTTCCCACAATGCACCCCTCCAACCCCCCCTCCCCCCCCCCCCCCCAAGTTGAATGATTTGGGGCTTTTTGCCTGGGAAACTCCATTTTGAAACAACTTAAAGGAAGATCTGGGCCCTGTCTGGTCTCAGCCAGAGTCTGGCTGTACAAACATCTGACAGCCAAACATCTTGAGTATAAACTTCTACTATGAGGTCAGTTTAGGTAGAGAAGAGAAGGAGAAGAGGCTGATCCATGATCTGCTCAGGCTCTGAGTTGCCAGGCACAATGGGAAGGGGCTGAGCTCACTTCCTCTCTTGAAATCATGGCTGGTGGAGGGGAAACTTTCTCTGCTGCCACACTTCCCACAATGCACCCCTCTAACCCCCACCAAGTCGATTTAAGAGTCTAGTATAGACTCTCTACGTTGACTTAATAAGGTCGACTTAAAGTCAATTTAATAAAGGCAGCTTACTAAAGTTGACAACTTTCTAAGTGTAGACATAGCCACTGAGTCTTTGTAGTATGAGGCTTCTCTACGGCAAGCTACTACAGAAACTTTCCTGAGATTTACGGCCTAACAAGGTATTCAGAACAACAAATATGCATTAGTGTTAGTGAAGTTCCATTTTATTTATAAGATAGCATGTTTTTGAGTAGACAAACAGCTGTCTATCACTTCCAGCTAGCTTGTTTCTGATGTATAAAATGTAATGCTTTGTAGCCCACTGGGTGCTAGAGAGAATGCATCCTTTTTAGAGATTTTTTTATTAAAGCAATCCTAAAGAATGGTAATGTTCCATTTAATCCTATAGGGTGCTTCTGATAGCATGCCCAACCACTTGGCCAGCAGGCCCACCCACAGTTGCCTGCCACAGCACCCGGTACTGGCATGAGTTTTGCTGCCACGACCGCAGACCAACCAGCAGCAGCCAATGCAAATAATAATAATATACTGGAACTCTTGCAGAAAAGAATATCCTTACCTATAAATAAAACCCCATATACCAAATATTTAACAACAGGGATGCCCAACCTACAGCCCATAGGCTGTACAAGGCTCACCAGAGCATTTCATAAGGTCCAAGGTGGGGCTCTGGCTGTCAGCCTTGGGCCACAGGGCTCCCGCTGTCAGCCCAGGAGGAGAATCTGTTTTGCTCACATAAGGTTGTGCTTAAGTTTATGTGGCCCTTTGTGTAATAAGGTTGGGCACCACTGTTCTACAATGGTCTTTCTAAAATGACCCGAGATTATTCCTGCAGAAGTCATTACTATTTATATTTATTTGTTATTTAACCAATGGTGATATTACTGTAGCCTTTTACAGGCAACTTGAGTTTTGCCACTGGTTTGAGGATAGCAGAATCAGAAGCTTTGAATTAGAACTTGAGGGGGGGAAAGCTATAATAGATCTTAAAGCAGCTTTTTATAAAACATTTTAAAATGGTTTTTAATATGTTTGGTTTTGTGTTTTTAAATGTCTGGTGGTGAGGAGGGGTTCCTCTTGATTGCCATCCTTGGACAAATGACAATCATTTATTTGTTTTGAAACTTTTTAAATGTTTATGCTAATTTCAGCCTTATTGATGTATGAAGTAGAATTAAATGACTTCCTACCTTAGCTGGTTGATTGATCAGGGAACTAGAAGAGTGGCTGGTAATAGGAGAAGATGAACAGATCTTCCTTGTTGTTGGCAAGATGTTGGAATGCTGAAAACAGGTATTTATCTTCTAAAATATTGACTAATCCTTTAAATTTGCCAAATTAATTACTCTTTTCCACCACACCACTAGACCTTCAGTATAGAAAATATCTTCCAATACGTTTACCACCACTTTAAGCAGAGTAACAATAAAGAGTCTATTTGAAATATGTCTCAAAGATGTTATAAATTAATGATACGGCAGAGAAAACCCTTTGCCTCCAAGAACCACTGCGGCAAAATTTAGCTTTTCTGCCAAATGTAGTTAAAAAGTCACTTTTAAACCCCAATCTACCTCCGCCATCAATAACTTGCCAATTTGACTTTAATTCACTGTAGGACTTAAGTCCAATGTATGGAAATTCAGCTCACGGCAGAAATCACTTGTTTTATTCACAATATCTCAGACTTAAAGAGCCATGCAAGAATAACAGCCTTCAGTATTTAAAACCAGTCACTGTCAAAAAGCTATTGTTGGCTTAATCACACTGAGAGTGCCCTACAGCTTCCCTTCATCTACCATCATATGTTATATAAGAATATGGAGCCAGAGATTCACGGTTTCCATCACCATGGCAGCTCCAAAGAAGGGGGAAAATATCTCAATGCAGATCTCCTCAGAGACGCCACAACACTGTTTCAGCCATAGTGTAGAGGTGCTAGAGTTTGACCTCCTGTTTTGTTCGCCTTGGTGCTGTTCAGAAAGTCCCATAGATCTGCCTGCCCAGTGGGCAGTCCTGTGTCTCTACACCAGTTCTGGGATCCTTTGGCTCTACTTTCCTGCTCCCTGGCTGTAAATGCCCTTGGGAAACATTTTAAAAGGGCAGTTCCAAAGCAGGGACCAATCTCATGGGGAAAACTTATTGAGCCCCAAGTTACACTATCTTTCCTGCCAAATTTCGGGTTGGTAATAATAGTGCGTGTCCTCCCTGCAGCACCTTTGTCCCATTCAACCCCATTCCAGACCACCCATTTTCTACCCCCTCTTTGTATCCAAGTGCTGATATAATCCCTATTTTGACAAGCTGTTTCACCACTCAGAGAATGGAAATAAACTTTCAAATATTAGTCCTTTTAAGGGTATCCTTAAAACTGTCCAAAAACAATCACAAAAAAAAAAAAAAAAAAAAAAAAAAAAAAAAAAAAAAAAAAAAAAAAGCAAATCAACTGAAAATCATTGGTCCATAATACTTCCCCCAGAGGTTTTAGTTGGAGAAGAGATAATACATCCACCCTTCCCTTTTGACTTAGTTTCCCCATCCTTTTATAATCTTCTTCAAGCAACTGCAAGGAAGGGTGAATGGCCTATTAACTCTTTACCATGTGCAATGCTTTTATCTTGTCACAGACCCACATTGCAATCAGATCAGATCACCACCCAAGTCATTACAAAAATAAAAGGCTCCATCTTCCTCTTCCTTCCTTCCCAATCAGTCAGAGAAATAGCTTGATCAATTTACAGGGTTTTGTTTGAGTGGATTTTTGGTTTATATACCAAGAACGCTGCTGCAAAGCCACTGACTTCCTCCACTCTTTGCAGAAGGGTTCAGACCCTGCACAATTGTTTGGGCCATAGATAATTACATATACTCTAAATAATCTAAAAGTTAATCTATGAGGTAGCTCACAGGACTATCCTGAGATGGGGTACTCCTAGCATTCATGGACTGATTGCTAATCCTTTAACACCTAGTGGTATATTTGGGTTACCCTATCATAAATTACATTTCATTTACAGTTAATTTCCATTTTAGTAAATCATTAGTATTAGTATTAATTCTCCAGACCTTTCCTCAAATAAAAGTTTCCAATATATTTCCGTACAGAGCAAATCTCTCCCAAAATCCTGTAACACAGATGACTCTTCTTATCATCCAGAATATAATGCAATTATACAAAATCAATAAAAATACCATTCTTGGGCCTGCTCCTAGAGTTAATACATATCAGGAATTCCAACAGGGGTCTATTAGGTATTATTTATAAATGAGAACTTGACTGCAGACAAATTTTTATTTCATCTGCTAACTATAAAGAGGAATAGTTAAACTCCTAATAACACCATCCTTCTTTCCCCATTCTCAGATTTACATCCCTTCATAACGTTTAAATTTTGTACTATGAAAACTTCCATGTCCTTTTCTTTAAAAGTCTGTTTACAAGATGTTTTGATAGGCTAGAAAACATCTGCAAGGACTATGTGTGCACTCTGGATAAGTATCAAGTTAATCATTATAATTTGCTTCTCTCTTGTAATACAAATTGATTTTCTTCAAATATGCCTGACATTTTAAACTAGCATTTATTGTAAGTGGCTAGGAACCAAGAGGGAGTAGTCAAGATCTAGCTTTAAATCCAGGCTCGACCATTCACTCAGTGTATGACCTCAAGCAAGAAACTTGACCTCTTCTGGCTGTCAATCCAGTAGCCTAAAAAGTAGAACGTCACTGAAAATCAGATGCTGCATCTGAGCAGATCTTCCTTGGGTAAATAAATTACAAGAGAGCCAGAGGGATGGAATAATACAGTGTTTCTTATTGCCAGAGTCATGAAGGTATATGAAGGTAAATTGGAAAAGCACAAGAGGTCTTTTGGCCTCCAGCTTTTCTATTTGAAAAGTAGCACTTCTATTGCTAGATACAGCTATGATTTGTGTGTGTGTGTGTATGTGTGTGTGCATGCACGCGCACACATTTGTGCTTCTAAGGGATTGGATGTTTGGTTCATCTTTTCTCTTAAATGAAATGACTCTGTGAAGGTTTATTGCCCATCCTCTTCCTTTTCTACCCCATTTTTTTATAGTTTACAAATATCCAGCATGTGAAGACTAATGTTTGTTTAAATATTCATTATATTGGTGCAATGTGTAACCCGGGCTTTGATATTACCACTGCAATCTGTCTTAATGCAAACTAGGAATATTTTGGATTATTAATTATTATTATTATTTCATGAGTTCATTTTCTGGAAGAGAAGGATGAAACTGTTGGGCTTACTGTAGGACCTTTTCCTCTGGCCCTACAACTCCATAGCATTATTCTTAGTAGTAACTGCTTTAATTGTTTAAGAGTGCAAAGACAATTTAAGTTTCAGAGCAGAGGAAACATTACATACTCTCTACCAAGATGCAAGGAGGCAAAAGTGGGAAGGGTTATATTGAGCAAACTTTTCTATCACCAGAATGACTGGTTTTGCTCATCCAGTTTCCTAAGAGTTAAAGGTACATTGTATTACTTTTAATGCAATAAATTGACCAGAGAATCAAAAGTGTTAACATGATCCTATTGCTGTACAACATTAACAGTTAATATAGTTTTGAGCGCTGAGACCTCTTCCTGCTTAGTACCATAATAATACTATTTAAAAATCCATTTAACCTTTTATTAAAGATACAGAAAAAGGAAAAGCTGTTAAAGCATTTTAAATGTAAATTATTACAGAAGGCTTTTCAGTCAACTGCATTCCTTACTTACAGCTTTTCACTTTAGCTGCACAGAGTTTTTTGAAGGAAAAAGAAATACAGTTTGACAGTTTCTTAGGTCTTATTGAAGGTAATAACTATCCTTTCTGGGGAAGAAAGAAGCTAGTTGAGATGCACTGCTGCTGTTGTTCCTGAAGTTCAATTCAGTTTCCTAAAAAACAAAACAAGACAAATGCATACAAAAGGGAGAGACAAGAACATCAAAGATGGAAGATATATTTTCTATCTTCTGTGTTCACTGCTGAACATACATAGGTACAGCACAGGGACTCATTCTCCTTGCTGAGACTTGGCAAACTTGTATCAGCATGAGGCTGTTTAGGGTATTGCTTTTGGCGGGCTCTGATCACAGGCTTCAACAGTGTAGCAAAATAGGGAGTTTTAGCCGGCTAAGCTAGCCTCTTATTAAACAAGGCAAAAGGAGAGCGATAGTAAAGAAGGAATATGGTGGAGAATTAAAAAAAGCACACAAGAGGACAGGATGACAGAAAACAAAGTTGGACATTCCAGGTGATTTTTCGGGATTCAGCAGGCAGTGGTGATGTTACTTGGGTCCACCTCTCTCTGGGCTGGTCTGATTGGTTAAGATATTGTTAAAATGGGCTGGAGGAAAGAATAATCTGCTTGGCTAAGAAGGCTTTTAAGCCATGTGGATATTAAATAAAATTATACAGGAAAGAGTTCCCAGTGTGCTTGCATATATTATATTATTTTGTGTGTGTAATGTAACACATTTGAACATCTAATTATTCAGCTATTTATACCACATTCATCTCTAATATCTGACAACTTCTCTGGGCATTGAAATCACTCTGCCTCACACTTTTCTGTGTGTGTGTGTGTGTGCGTGCGTGTGTGTGTGCGCGCGCATCCATGTGTGTGTGTGCAAATCTTGTCATGTTTCATTGTTGACAAACTTCACCAATGAGTATGGGGGTTTATTTAGTGTGGTTCTGTTTTTTAACAAAATGTGTTAATAGTCCTTTGCTTTTGCAGGAATTTAATGAATACATTGACACAGTCTATAAGCACTATATAATTAATACTATAATCATTTTAATGTGTTGCCAGTTGGTTTCTTGATGACAAAATAAATAACTAACACCAGCCTTTAATTAAATGTTCACATTTTCAATTTATAAATAATGCAGACTGGTCTTTAAAGACTTCAGGCATTGGTCTTTTTCTATTTATGCCCACCTCGTTTAAAATACTATACGTATAGTAGAATATTAAAGGGTCTGACAGATTTTCTGAGTAAATTTCTAACATACTTTATAGATAAAAGGCTTAAGTGGTTTATCTTCAATCTGCAGCAGTACATGATCCTTTCCACTAAAGATTATTCCCAGATCTAAAAATGGCTGTCTTCAATATCTGTAGAATTTATTAACCATAAATACAAACTGTTACTTACTTCATACATCCCCTCCCTCTCAAAACTCAGAATCAGGTCTTATGTACACAAACCCACATACTATGTTTTGTAATCTATAGCAGCTACCAAATTCATTGGGCACGCAATTTTTCCTTAACAATTATGAAAGAGATATTAGTCAGACTAACTCCTTGCAGAACAGAGCATCCTCAGAGGCCACTACATAATGTGGTGTCTATATTAATATTTAATCAGTTCCTCCAGTCCAGCTGGGTTCGTCAGATAAAACAAGGATGTGAAAAAATAGTTTTGTTTTTTAATTTTCTATCTTTCAAGACCAATATCATTACTCCTTGTAGTGGCAATTTTCTGAACTAATTTGAGGAAGTCTTACTCACTGACAGGAGATATTTGAATTTATTCAATAGAAGAGAAAGGACAGTATTGCAGTTAAGGTACCAGCCAGAGCCTCAGGTGACTGAGATTCAAATCTGATTCTGTCATATGCTCTCTATGTGACCTTGGGCAAGTTGCTTAATCTCTCTGTAGTTTTAACATCCCTCCTCTAAAATAAGGGGATGTAATAATGCTTCCTTCCTCCTATGCTATGTTTAGCTTGTCTATTGAGATTAAATTCTTGAGGCCAGGGACACTTTGTGTATGTACAAGTAGCACCATAGGACCCTGATCTTGGCTGGACCCCCTAGATACTATTGTAAAATACATAAATTATAATCAACTTCAGCAAGAAAAGGAAAGTTTGTAAACGAAGTTTCAGCCCCAAGACACTGCATGGCTGGGACTCAACGTCATGCTCAGCAACCTGGATAAGAGAGAATCAGGGATCTCTAATCTTAAAGCACATATAAAATGACAAACCTCTTTTTCTTTTCCTGTGACTAAGACTATAGATAACACAAACCATTATCTTCATGCCACAGATAATTTAGGAATTCCATTAACTATTATTTCAGATTTCCCATTTCATATCTGAAAAACTTGTCCCACTTGCTACATATTCTTTACTTCCTAGCCTTAATCTGAAGAGGGGGTGGGGCACAGGGAGAATTATGTACTTCTTAAGAACATCTAGACCCACTGAAAGAAGCCACAAGGCACCATCCCTATCTGTTCCTTCCCCTGGACTCTTAAAGATGTTCTGCAGGATCAAACATCAACAGGAGGAAAGTAGGAGAGAGAGGTGGTGGTCGAGGATAATACACAGAGTCTTTCCATCAGCCCAGTGGACCTTAGAAAACACAGTACAGCCCAAGGATATATTAGATTGATGCAGGCAATACTACTCTTATAGTAGAGATCCCAAAGGGGTAGCCGTGTTAGTCTATTGTAGAAAGACAACAGAGTCCTGTGGCACTTTTAAAGACTAACAGATTTATTTATCGCAAAAGAAGCCCTGTCAGCACTACAGTTTTACTGCTAGGGAAATGATGAGGGGGGGTCACTGAGGATTCAGAATGGGCACTGGGGGACACAGATGGTTTCCTGTAGATCCTCTGGGATTTGTGAGCCAGTCTGGTAGCTTCTTACTCTGGAAAGAGGCAGTGCCCCACCTGCCATTTTCCACATAATGGTTTGGAAGAAACTCCATGAAAAGAATCTTTCAGAGATGTCCTATATCTTAGGCCTCTCTGTGGTTTTTCCCATGGAAAGAGGAGTTGTGTCCTATTATGTTTAATTTTCCAGTGTAGAAGCAAACCTTGCAGGCCTCAAATTTGCTCAGCAACAGCATGACTTATAGAAGAATGGGGGAAAGCATAAAGATAAGAATGGTGTAGTCTGAGAAGGGAAAGAAAAACAACTGGCCTCTCAAGGTTAAAGTACTCTAAATCAGATAAGCCGTCTCTGAACTGTTTTTCTGTTTTAACCAGTTTGTAACCTTTCACTTGCACCTAATAGTCAAAAATTGTTAACTGTCTATCATATAAATAGCTGCAAAATCTGCCTGCGAGCAGAGCTCACTTAACTGCACTGACTCTGCATTGTTAACAGACTCTCTTCCTGCATGCTGGAATAAATGTCTTGTTAAAACTTGATTACATAGGGTTAAGTTGTATTTTCTTCCACACCAGTGTTCAGGAAAGTCTGAGGATACAGGTTGTGCACTGCAAGCAAACAGATAAGGCCCAAATGTGCCTATAACAGGTTGATGACATCACAAGACGGTTGGATGCACAAAAAAAGTCAGAATAGGCCATTCATTTTTTACACATCCTGAATGCTATAAGAGGACATGTTTCACATAAGTCTTAAATTTACAATAAAATGCTGAGGTTGTAAAACCTAGTTCAAAGTGGAGACTGAACAACAAGAATGAAAGACAAAAATCTAAAATGAGACGGGTCATAAAAAACTCACTGAAAATTGGTGCTGTTAAAACAATTGAAGAAAATGGCTGATTGGACAATAATTATAAGAGGAACAATAACGGTGATTTAAGGAAATTGTATTGTATTTTGAGCATGAGGTGAAATTCCATCAGAGGCTATGTCTACACTAGGGAATTAAGGTCGACTTTAAGAAGGTCGAGTTTAATAAGTCGACTTTAAGTCGACCTTATTAAGTCGACTTAGAGAGTCCACACTGGACTATCTAAGTCGACTTGTTTGCTCCAGGGAGAGCAAGCCCCTGAGCGGTCCGGGGGAGAAGGGATCGAGGAGCTCCCTTCTGCCTCGGACCACTTGGCTCCCTTCTGCTCGGGACTTCCCACGTCCCGGACAGAAGGGAATCCTCCTAGCCTGGACCACTGGGGTCCTGAGGACAACTTCCTCGACTGAGTGGTCCGGGCCAGGAGGAAGAGCTGGAGCTCCGCGCTCCAGCTGCCCGCTGCTGAGCAGCTGGAGCGCGGG
>ML685769.1:3062448-3116374 GCA_007922175.1 Pelusios castaneus | reverse complement strand
TCAGCTGGAGCGCGGGTCATGGGGAGAAGGAAGCAAACCCCGCGGTCCTTTCTTGCCGGGACCTGAGCGGTCCCGGCGAGAAGGGACCCATGCCCTAAGTCGACAAAGACGACTTAGGGCTCCCCCATGTCTACACTGGCTTAAGTTGACTCTAGAGAGTCGACTTAAGCCTTAGATCGATTAGGAAGGTGGTGTTAGGAAGTCGACTTAATTTTAATTAAGTCGACTTTATTTTGCTTAAGTCGACTTAAGCAAGCTTCTTAAGTCGACTTAGGCAAAGTGTAGTGAAGATGCAGGGCCAATTAAGTTGACTTAAGCCAAGCTTAAGTCGACTTAATTTGCCAGTGTAGACACAGCCTGAGGGACTATGCTTAGATGAGGCTTGTTGTATTACTTTAGATGGACTAGATGAGCCCAAAGAGTCAGAGGAATTAATAGGACCCTGTCACTATTCAACATTAAACAGTATTAAACAAGATTCAGAATGTGGTATACAGAGAGCTCAGCCTTAGTACCATGGCAAACAGACTAGTACATTTTTTAAAAAAACTTTTCATTAAAGATACAAAAAAGGAAAAATGTTAAAGCATTTGCAATGAAAATACTAAATAAGACTTTTATTTTAGGAAACCCCTGTTCCCCTTTCTGTTGAAGGAAGAGATTTTTTAGAAGGAAAAAAAATCCTTGTTTAATAGTCTCTCAGATGATGAAAATAACCATACTTTTAGGGAAAAAGAGAAGTTAGTTAAGATAGATCTATTGTTACTGCTGTTGTTAAAGTCCTATCCTGTTGCCTAAAAAGACAAAATACAAGGTAAACACACAAGAGGGAAGAGAAAAAAAATCAGCAAAGATAGAAAATGCACGTCCATCTCTCTCTTTCAACATTGCTGCTGGAAAAAGACAAGCATAGCAGTGTCTTATCAGCCATTTCAAGACCTGGCAAACTTGCACGAGCATCAGAGTATTTAAAAGTATTACTTTTAGCTGCCTCAGTCACTGGCTTACTTGGATGAAAATCTTTAGCCCTGTAGTGATTTTTACCTAAATGTGTTGCCTTCTTTAAAAATAAGAAAACAATGATGTTCTTTTGGAATCACTATTGAATTGATGAGTCATTTACAACACACTCAAAAGAAGTAAAAATTTGCAGATATTTTTAGTTTGCAACAGACCCTGCCTACTTATTACACCATCACCATTTCTTAGGATAATGTAGCAATTGGGCAGTTTAGCCCATATTTGAAATCTAACCTCAACACTAGCACCATCCTCTTACATGTGCAAAAAAGAAAAAAAAGCCAACAAAAATCAGTGATATCAAAAATATTAAAGAAAAAACATTTTTAAAAAATCACAAAAGTTAGGTGCTACAACTTGAAGCCCTTGGTTTCAATGGTTTGAAACTCAATTCTTAGTCAATGCAGAAGCAGACAAAATAATCTGGCATATTTTGCTCGGATTTATTGTTTCTCTTCCTTCTCTTCGCCCAGTGCACCTTAGTGCTAAAGGCAAATTGTAGATTGATCCCAACTAGTGTATGCATTTATAACACACATTACAGGAGACAGGAATTACCCTCTCACTATTTCAGTGGAGCTCCCTACAAGCATAAGCTAATTTAGTAGCTTGCAACACCTGGTATAGGGGCATGCCAGTGTCAAGAATGTCTACAAGGCATCTCAGCTATTCTGTGTCAGTGAGAGAGTTGAACGATAGCTGCAACAAGACAAGAGAAATTAGAACGGTCCCAGGATAGACTTGAGTTGTACAAAGCCATCTTTGTATTCCACTGTGGTCCTACATTCAGTTCAGAATGAAAGAAACAGATAATTTGGCCCAGTAGGTCAATTTCTGTAGCTAGAAATTCACCCTACAGGCCTATATCACAAAGACTAAAACCACCTGGCATTGTAATGATTTTGTTATGGAAGGATTTTCAGGAAGTTAACTGAAAATAAGGTTTACAGTTGTGTTGAACTTTGGAAGCTAGTTTTAATGTGTGCATGATTCTCCACATATTTGGGGGGAAAAATAAGAACTTAGTTGCACATTTTAACCTATTTTATTTAGAAGTCCAGGTGATCTGTTTGTCCTTGTTTCCATGATATCAAAGGAATAAATGGGATCCTTCTCTCATTTGCTATGTATTAGTACTAATACATTTTTCAACAGTAATCCTTTGAACAAATGAAACATTGATAGCCTGAGACACTAATGGGATACATTAATTCCAAACAGTATAAAAAAGGGGGGATTAGCAAAATGCAGACTGGAAACAGAAAATGAGATTAAAAGTGGCATTTTGGCTGCAGTCTTTCAGCCTATGTTTTAAAACAAACAACAACAACAAAAATAAAATAAAAAACCAGGAAGATGACTTGTCAAGAATAAACTGGAAAGCCAGTAAAAGAAAAAATGAGGAGGGCCACAGGTAAGCTTGGAAAGCGAATTTATTACTGTGGAAAGTGGAAGCGACTAGAAGTTTGTTATGGAAATTAAGATAAAATATAATTACACTCATTTATCACCAAAAAGCCATGTTCTTAGGAGCTCACTGGGCTCTCATTGTTATGCCGAGGAGTGTAGTGGGGGATCTAGTGTAGACATACCCTTTATAAGAGTCCTTAACATATTTGAAGACCGTTATCAGGTCTCCAGGACTAAACATGCCCAGATTTTTTAACCTTTCCTCATAAGTCAGGTTTTCTAAACCATGTTTTTCAGTTTTGTGTCTCCCCAGTTTATCTGCATCTTTCCTAAAGTGTAGTATTCAGAGCTGAGAACAATACACCAGTTAAAGCTTCACCAGTGCCAAGTAAAGTGGGACAGTTACTGCTTGATTTACATTTGACACTCCTGTTTATACACCCAGAATGTTATTAGCCTTTTTTTCCTAACTGTGTTACATTGTGGAATCATATTCAATTTGTAATCCACTATAACACCTAGATCTTTTTCAGCAATACAATCACCTAGCCAGTTCTGTCCCTTTTTTAAATTGTGCATTTGATATCTTCCTTCCTAAGTGAAGTATTTCGTACTTGTCTTTATTGAATTTCATCTTGTTGATTTCAGATAAATTAGAGAATTAGTCTGAAATCAACAAGATATCATTTTAAATTCTAAGCCTGTCCTCCAAAGTGCTCACAAACCCTCCGGCTATGTCTACACTGGCAATTTAAGTTGACTTAAGGAGGCTTAAGTCAATTTAAATTAAGCCATGCCCACACTATGCTTCATTAAGTCGACTTAAGAAATTCATTAAGTCGACTTAATGAAAGTTGAAGTCGACTTTGTTAGTACCACTCATTAAGTCGACTTAACCCTTAAGTCGACTCCTTAAGTCAACTAAAGGACGGTGTGGACATGGAGTAACCCTTAAGTCGACTTTATTAAGTTGATTTAAGGGTGGTTAGGTCGACTTAACAAAGTAGACTAAGTCGACTTAAAGCTAAGTCAACTTAGTCCACTTTGTTAAGTCAACTTTAAGTCAACTTAAAGTCGCCCTTATTAAAGTCGACTTAGCTTTTCTAGTGTAGATATAGCCTCCCAGCTTGGAGTCATCTACAATTATATAAGCATACTCTCCTCTCCATTAGCTACATTATTAATTAATATATTTATTATACAGAACCCAGGACTTACCCCAGGCAACCTCATTAGATGCACCCTCCCAGTTTGACTGCAAAACATTGTTAACAACTCTTTGAATGAGTGAAGTTAAAAAGTCAAGTCCACGACCTCCGTGGTAGCATTCTCTGAAATGCTTTTAGTTCCATGTACTGGGCTAGTTAGATAAGCAGAACTGCAGAGTCTCAGTTTGTTGAGGAGACAATGGTGTAGGGAACAGGAAGGTTGATTTATTAGGAACTGGAGAACATTTTGGGAAACAGGAGGCCTATATGGGAAGGATGGGTTCCACCTAAACAAAATGGAACTGGATTGCTGGCATGTACAATTAAAAAGGTCATAGAATTGTTATTAAACTAAGGGCTGGGGAAAAGCCAATAGTTCTGAAGGAGCATGTGGTTCAAACAGAAACATCCCTTGGGGTAGGATCTATTAATGGGGATTCTCTAAATCCTAGTAATGATGAGAGGATAGAAGAAAATAAAATGTGGGTAGAATATAATGAGCTACAGTCAAACAAAAAAAAAAGAGTGCCATTCAATTACATTACATAATAGACAGCTAAAAAGTGACAATTTTTTAAAAATGCTTATATACAAATGCTACAAAGCTAATTACTAAGATGGGCAAACTTGAGCGCTTCATATTAAATGAGGACATTGATATAATAGGTGTCACAAAAACTTGGTAGAATGAGGATAATCAATGGAACACAGTAATACCAGGGTACAAAATATAGCAGAAGGACAGAATAGGTCATACTGGTTGGGGAGTGGCATTATATGTGAAGGAAAGCATCGAGTCAAATGAAATCAAAATCTTAAATGAACCAAACTGTGCCATAGAATATCTATGGACAGTAATTCCATGCTTAAATAATAAGAATATAGCAGTAGGGATATTCTACCAACCACCTGGTCAAAATGGTGGTAGTGATTGTGAAGTGCTCATGGAGATTAGAGAGGATATACAAATAAAAAATAATAATGGAGGATTTCAACTATCCCCATATTGACTGGGTACATGTCACCTCTGGACAGAGAGAAAGTTTCTTGACATTTTAAAATAATTGCATCTTACAGTAACTAGTCCTGGAGCTCACAAGAAGAGAGACAGTTCTTGATTTAGTCCTAAGGGCACCACAGGATCTAGTCCAAGAGGATAATATAACTGAACTTCTTGGTAATAGTGACCATAACATAATAATATTTAACTTCCCTATGGGGATGGGAGGGAGAAACTGAAGCAGCCCACCACCACAGCATTTCATTTCAGAAAGGGTAATGAAAGAAAAATGAGGAAGTTACTTAAACGGAAATTAAAAGATACAAAAGTAAAATCCTTGTAAGCTTTAGGGACACTTTTTAAAGATATCATAATAGAGGCTCAATTTAAATGTATTACCCCAAATTAGAAAATAAAAAAAAAACAGAGTAAGAAGACCAAAAAAGTGCTAGACAGCAAAGTAAAAGAAGCAGTAAAAGGCATCCTATAAAAAATTAAAATTAAATCTTACTGAGAAAATAGAAAGAAGCATAAAACTCTGACAAATGAAGTATAAAAATATAATTTAAAAGGCCAAAAAAGAATTTGAAGAACAGCTAGACAAAGAGAAAAAAATTACAGTAATTTTCTTTTAAAATACATCAGAAACAGGAAGCCTGCTAAACAACTAGTGGAGCCCATGATGCTAAAGGAGCATTGATGATTAAGGATGATTAAGATGCTAAAGGAGCATTTCAGGAAGATAAGGCTATTGCAGAGAAACTAATTTTTTTTTCACATCACTCTACACAGCTGACGATATGAGAGAGTTTCCCAAACCTGAGTCATTTTTTAAGATGACCAATCTGAAGAACTGTCCCATACTGAGGTGTCATTAGAAGAGGTTTTGGAACAAATTGGAAGATAAATAGTAATAAGTCACCAGAACCAGATAGTATTCATTTAAGAGTTTTCAGTAATTCTCATGTGAAATTGCAGAACTGTTAACTATGATATGTAATCTATCATTTAAATCAGCTTCTTTATCAGATGACTGGACAATTTTTTTAAAAGGCTCCAGAGGCGATCCTGGCAATTACAGGCCAATAAGCATAACTTCAGTATCAGGCAAACTGGTTGAAACTATAGCAAAGAATTACCAGACACATAGATGCATACGATTTGTTGGGGAAAAGCTATGATTTTTGTAAAAGGAAATTATGCCTCACCAATCTGTTCCAATTCTTTCCGGCAGTCAGTGGGAAAGGACGATACAGTGGATATAATGTAAATATAAAATATCTAATATAAATATTTTCAGAAAGTATCTCACCAAAGACCTTTAAGCAAAGTAAGAGGTCATGGGATAAGAGAAAAGGTCCTCTACTGGTTAAAAAATAGGAAACAAAAAGATAGGAATAAATTGTCAGTATTCAAAAATGGAGAGGGGTAAATAATAGTATGCTGGAGGGGTCTGTACTGGGACCAATGCTGTTTAACATATTCATAAGTGATCTGGAAAAGGGGTAAATAGTGAGATAGCAAACATTAACTTAGCTGGAACTCCATATTATTTTTCTACTTTTTGTAATGCTTCCCTCCAAACTGAATCAAACATCAATGAAAGCTTCAAGTCCCTATTCTCTGTCCTTCAGAAAAAAAAAAAATCCATCGTCAGAGCATGATTATCTAACCCTGCAATTTGACCGTGCCCTGAAGCCACACAGTTCTTTACCTACTATTTCCTCTAAAACTGGCTTTAGCCTGTTGACAGTTACTTTCAAGTGCTTTTTTGTGACAGTGTGCAGGATACGGAGTACCAGCACCGTTTTTGCTAACCCCGCTGCCCAGCTGGGGGAGGGACGGGGTCAGCAGGAAAAAGGCACCCAGAGCTCCTGTCTCTTGCCAGCTCCACTGCCCATCTGGGAGGTGGGGTCAGCTGGGGAAAGGAACACACTGCTGGAAGAGAGGTGGTGCAGGAAGAAGGGGATGGGAGAGGCATTTTTCAAATTTACTGTCAAGATATGAGTACCAGTACCTTTTTTTTTTAATATAAAAAAATCACTGGTTACTTTTCTCATGATTTTGCCCAGTGTTAATAATAAGTTTATTACACTTAGCATTCTACGTGTTCCAAATGAATAAGGCAGCTTGCAATGCAGAATAGATATCAGCGCTGAGCCACTATCACAAGAAATAGAGCAGTGAGCAGTTAAAACAAAGAAAAGCCACAGGAATAGACAATACAGCAGCTGAGCTGCTAAGAGCTGGTGGGACAAGTGCAATCAAAGCATTTTTTAAAGTATATAGAGGAAGGTATAGGAGCAGGAGGAGGCACCAGATGACTGATTAAAGGCAATCTTGAAGAAAAGACACCCTGCTGATCTGACTGATAGTGGTATAAGTTTATTATCTATAAAACAGCTACCCTAAATCAACTCTGCTCACCCCCTTTCATTCTCTACAGGCCAGTCAACCTTTGTTATCAGTGTTTCGATGGTTGCCAACAGATTCAGTATCATTATTTATGTCTATCCACTGCTCATTGCCTTGAGGATACTATCAACCACCAAATCCAACACTGCTGCTACTGAAATTCCCCTGCTACCAGCATCTGATCAACTTCATCCAAGAGGGAAAACTAGACAGTGTAAAGTAATTGGTGAGGGAGCCATTACATTTTCTGATAAGAGGCAAATAAGTTTAAGTCACAAGCAAATTCTCATTCCTAACGGAGCCATTAAAAACCTATAAAAAACAGCTGCAGGCACGTCCTTCTGCCTTTCACCAGTGTGGAGCAAGGACATGGTCCATCCCAACCAGACCTACACTGTCCTGGACCGCTCCATTTTTAACAACCTATATTTGGTCTGGGATCTTTTGGATCTCGGGAGTAGGGATGATCTGTTGTTCGCCCACCTGGCCCTGATCCAGGAGAAGGCATTCAACAGGATGCACCATAGATATCTCTTGGGCACCTTGCAGGTATTCAGTTTTGAGATCCAGTTCATGGGATTTCTCTATGTGCTGTACACCTCCACAGAGCATCTGGTCAGGCTCAACTGAACTTTGACCAAACCAGTCAGCTTCAGGCAAGGAATGTGTCAAGGCCGCCCCCTGTCAGGACAGCTATACACTCTGGCCATGAAGCACCAGAGGTTGACATGGTTGGTTCTCCATGAGCCAGAGCTGAGGCTGGTCCTGTCAGCGTACTCTGATGACATACTCCTCGGGGCCCAGGACCAGGCGACCTAATGCTGTTGGAGGCCTGCCAGGCCATCTGCTCAGCAGCCTCCTCTGCTTGGATCAACTGGGTCAAGAGCTCTGGCCTGATGGTAGCTCCCTCCCACCTGTGCTTCAAGCCACCCGGTGGAGCATGGGACCGCTGCCCTATCTGGGCATTTACCTTTCTGCCACCCATCCCTCCCCGGCATGATTTGAAGGGCAGGGTTCTTGAGCACCTGTGAAGATGGACAGGACTGTTGCTATGCCTCTCCCTTTGTGGGAGGGGACTGGTCATTAACCAGCTTGTCCTGTCCATGCTCTGGCACTGGCTTAACACCATGGTCCTGTCCTCAAGTTTCCAGGTCAACCTCCAGAGGTCCATTCTGGAGTTCTTTTGGCCAGGACTGCACTGGGTCTCTGCAGGGATTCTAATACCCTGGAGGAGGGAGAGCCTGTGCCATACTGGAACCAGGTCCACACCCTCTGCCTCCAGGCCCTGCACAGACTCCTCTATAGAACTGGTAGTCCAGCATGGAGCTATCTGACGCACACCTTCCTCTTCTTCTTCAAAGGGCACCAATACATCCGACAGTTCTTTTATCTCCACTTGAGAGGTATTCCACAAGACCTCTCAGATTTGCTAGTCTTCTACCAGGGCTTCCTCCAGACCTAGAGGCTCAACTCAGCCTCCAGATCTGCTGCAGCCACTGAGGGGGAGGAGCTCCTTATTGATCTATGTCCCGCTACACAAACCCCAACTCAGTGTGCAAGTGGTGGAGGCCCAGTCGATGAGACAAAGGTTGGTCCTGGCAGGCATCACCAGGGTTGGAGACCTCCCGGACTATACCCGTGGGAACTGGGTGGATTCCACAGGTGCTAGCCTAGCCTATGGGGTTCTCCACCCTTCAAACGCACTGGAGCATACTCCGTGAGGTGAAGGCAGCCTTGCTCCCTCTGCTTAGATCTACCTTGACCAAATCCTGCAAGATGGCACTCCCTGCTTCCCCTCCCCCCCCACCCCGGCCTTCCAGAGCTTTTTATTGTGCCCTGGCCCCACAAGCCCTTCTCCCCCATTGTCCCCACCCCATGCACCAATCCAGCTGCTGGATCTGCAGCCAGCTCACTTCCAAACAGTGCCCAGGGACCATCTATACACACTCGTGCTCCACATCCATTGCCTCACCCTCGTGTCTTGCCCAGATACCAAATGGTGGTACCTGATACAACCAGTGGAGGTCGAGGATCCCCAGTGGACCAGCCTGTACTCTACCTTAACCCTGGGCCCCGTAATTCCTCCCTCTAGACTGGGGGAAAGGCGTTAGCAGTGGGCAGGCTTGTGCCCACCCACTACCCAATATTCAAATAGGACCAGTCTGGAGCAGCATGGATCTATATCATCAGAAGGACCCTCTTCCATTCCAAGCAAACTCTAGTTAAAAGTGAGGAAGGAACACAATCAGGGAAGCTGCTGTGTTTGTCCCTGTTTGTGTCATAGAGATTTCCTCATCCAAACCATAATTATTAATTTCATGTTTATAATCCAGATTACTTTCTGTTATGACTTCCTAACAAATTCAAAGATTGTATTTTAAGATTTCTAGAAGATGCAGTTCCTTGTGTTGTTTCATCTATTCTCTGCTTAATTTAACTAATCCCTTTGCCAACGCAGTCTTTCCCTACAAGGTCTGTTTATCTCGCTAGTTGGTTATGGCTGCTGTTAATCTGGCAGCAAAGTGATTAACCTTCCACTTTCAGTGTAATTAAACCTATCTGATCCTAAGCTCCCCAGGGAACAGAAGGGAATAAGATAGTGCTGAAAACTGAGCATATAAACACAGAAATTGGACTCACTTTACAATCCCTTCTGTGTCATTCATAATACCATGAAAGAAAGAAAAGGTCTCCAAAAATAAACAAACTGAAAAGGACAATAAAATCTACAGTGGCACGTATAGCAGCAGATGCAATAACTTATATTTTCATTTTCATAAGAAATACGTGATAAAGGGAATGAAATGCCAAGCCACTTGAAGATGTGGAACAAATAACCCACATTTGATACATCTAGAGGAACGCCACATGGGCCAATTCAAAATAAGGAACAAAGAAAACTAGAAAAGAAAACGTGCATGATATGTCAGTGTTCTTGAATCAGGAAAGAACTATCCACTTGAAGGTTTATCAATGCAATCAGATAATTCAGTAATATCCACTACCAAATTCTCTAACCAAACTAAAAACAATGTATTCCCAAATATTGCATAGGGTTTAGCCATTTGATTCCCATTAAAGTCAATGGGGACTATGCAGTGAAGGTTTCATACATCAGTTTTAAAAAATATACCTCTGAGGAACACATTCTTTCAGAAATGCAATAAACTGTATGCATATAAAGGCCTGTATGGCATTGTGTCAGTATAGCCCTTCAGCATATTCCCAGACTTAATTTCCCTCTTTCATACAATCTAAGAAATTTAGCAATTAGCTACTAAAATAACCCTCCTGTGCTTCTCCTGTCCTAGGTTTTTCCATCCCCATAATAACAGAGTACCATACAGCACAAGGCAGTACTGAGTGTGCCCTAGATAGCAATATTCTCACAGTGCAGTGGTTGGTTCCTCTTATGTATGAGTGGATAATTTTGTTTGATTACTTCTTTTTTCCCTCTTGAACCGTTCAGAAATATTGATACTGCTGTTATGCTGATAGCACTATTCAGTGCTTTTTTATTTATTTATTTATTTATTTTAAAAGGTGCTGGTACTCCGCCAGGGACTGGGGCCATCAGGGTGGCTGCAGGGGCCTCATCACTGTGAAACAAAAGGTACCGGCCAGAGGTGGCTTTTGGGGTAGACGAAGCAGGCGCATGCTTAGAGCCCCAAGCAGTATGGGGCCCCATCACCTGCTTCACCTAACTCAAAACCTTCATCTGCCTTGTTCGGCAGCAGGAGGAGGAGGAATTGGCCCAGGAGGCCAGGGCAATGCAGGGGGAGACAGTGGCAGGTGGTGGGGCTCCAGAGTGGGAGCCCCACAGGCCTATAAGGGGCCCTAGCAGGTCTACAGGTGGTCCTGCAATGGGCCTTTGCCTAGGGCAGGGGTAGGCAACCCCCGGCACGTGTGACAACAGTGGCACACGAGCCCATTTGGAGCAGCACTCGGCATCCTCTGTGGTGCCACAGAAATTGCCACTCCTGCCACTAAAAGACACTCCAAGTGGCTTCTTTCAGGGGCGGCTGCAGTGCAGAGGTCCCTGTCATGTCCATGCCCCAGGCATACCCTGTAAAGAAGTCACCCAGAGCAGCTCCTCTCTGTGGTGTGCCACCCCCAAAAGGAGTGACTCCAGGTAACTGGGGATAGGGGTCCCCAGGCATACTGCTGAGAGGAGCCCCTCCAGGTGGCTTCTTTCCATGAATGGGCTGTCGGCACCAGCTGAGGGTCGAGGAGGAGGAGCCGGCACAGGGGTCGGCAAAGGTTGCCAGCCCCTGGCCTAGGGCCCTCAATAGCCAACGGCCACCTCTGGTACCAGCACTCAGAATCCCTGATTACCATCACAAAAAAAGCCCAGGTACTGGTATTGTTCTCAATCAGATAGCAGCAATAATGCATTGAAAGTTATCAGCCAAAATATTTATATCCCTCCATATACTCAGGGCAAAATTCTGCTGCTTTCAGATCCCTACATATCTCAATTTGTGTTCCTACATATCCAAAACTAGCAGTCTAGGTCCACTCTAGTTATCGAGGCTGAATTTTGGCATTAGAATCTATTGTATTGCTGAGTTTTGTGACACCCTGTGAAAAAATATATACAGCTTTACATTTATGTAGGTGGTTGGTTTTTCCTTATCTAATGTACTGTTCATTTCTTGTTTATTTTGGATGTTTCACCTGGTATAGTTGAGACAGGGGCCTAGGTCAGCAGCTGGTGTAAAGCAGCATAGCTTTAATGAAGTCAGTGGAACTATTTTCATTACCTAAGGATCTGTCCAATAATTTGAAATCTATTCCACAATGAACACAAGTCCTTCTCATCAACTAAGTTAAATTTCCAAGACAGTGGATTAAATCTGTTTTTTGTTCCCAGAATAACAGGCTGCAAATGACATCTATACTTGCAATGCATTTTCAAAGGAAGCTGTAAAAGGGGAAATAAATAGAAAGTGAATGCAAAGATTTTTCCAAGCAAGAAGAGGCATCTTGGGAGCATAAACAACAAAGCATTCTACAAAGTAATTCTCAATGGTTAATTACCCCTTCACATAACAAAAGAATGAGGGGTCACCTAATGAAATGAATAGGCAGTAGGTTTAAAACAAATATAGGGAAGTACTTCTCACACAACACACAGTCAACCTGCGGACCTCATTGCTAGAGGCTATTGTGAAGGCCAAAAGTATAACTGTTAAAAAATAAGAATAATTAGATAAGCTCCTGAAGGAAAGGTCCATCAATGACTATTTGCCAAGATGGTCATGGACACACCCCTATGCTCTCGGTAAACAAATTTTCAAATTCTAGGAGCTGGGACTGAACAACAAGGGATGAATCACTCAATAATTGTTGTTTTGTCATTCACTCTGATGTCTAAAGTATGGTTCCCAACCTATGGCCCGGGGGCCAAAAGTGGCCTGTGAGGCTCCTCAAAATAGGCCATGGCTCCCCTCCTGCTGGCTGCAGAAGAGAGCTGCTGCCTAAGGACCCAGGTGGAGCACATTTCCATGGGACTAAGAGACCAGAGTAGCTCCTTGCTGCAGCCAAGAGCAATCAGTGCTTCCCTGCATCGACCTGTAGCAGGGACCATGGCAAAGTGCTCCACCTAGGTCCATTCTTGCTGGGATTCCTGATGGATCCAGAGGGAGGAGAACACTGATCTTCCACTATCCTGGCTGCAAAAGGGTGCCACTGCACTTCAGCCAAAACGTGAACATCTACACCACAATTAAATAGCTTTGTGGCCCAAATCTGCAATAGCATATCAGCTGATGTGAGCCAGCTATGGATGTTTAATAGCTGTGTGGACATACCTCAAAGCATTTGTCACTGACCACAATCAGAAGAGAGGACATTGAGCTGGATGGACTATTGGTCTGACTCAGTATAGATGTTTTTATGTTCCTAAAGAGAACAACCAGATATCTTGCAACTGAAGACCAAAAATATTGAGTTCTAGAAATCAGGCCATTTTACCTGCTCCAGGGTAAAAGATAAACACAGTGCAGAATAATTTTTTTATCAGTTTGCACCACATCACCATGCTTGTAGGGAATGTTTTGGCAAATTCAGGCAGGGCAATAGGCAGCAATTAAATCCCTAGCTGCCCCTGCCTAGTGCTGGGGCAATAATCTGGGCCATTTTAAAGAAACACTTAATCAATAGAAACATTTATATCTATCTGCCCACTTCAGAATGGAAAAACTGGGAAAATATTCCAGCATTGCTTGTTAGAAATCTTTGGAAATTTAGGAAAACTATGGAAATCCTGTAGGGTTTCACAAAGTGAGACACCTGTTGCCACATGGGTTAATTTACAGGATCAAAACTTAATTGTATTAAAAACTGTTATCATTAACATAATGAGAATTAAACAAACAAATACAAAGTTCTTGTATGTGTTAGTGCCCGATGGGACAATGGGTGGCCGCTTGCTCGGGCAGGCCTATGTCTATGCCACCTTTCCCTAGGCACACATTAAGGAGACCCCATTTTGGACAGTGTAAGAGGCTCTAGCCTGAAATCTGGGAGACTTGCAGCAAAGAATACTGACCCAACCCAAGAATTTACAACCCACCTGGGGATGTGAAACTGGCCTACCCAGAAACTTGGGACCCACCTAAGAATTTATGACCCTCCTGGAAAACATGGGAATCACCTAAGGGTTTGGGCCCATCTGCAATTTATGACACCCAGAATTTTACAACACCCTGAGAACTTGGGACCCACCTGCGCACCTAAAGAATTTATGACCCATTGGAAAATTTGGAAAACATAACTAAATTCAATCATGGGAACCAAGACCCTCCCCTGGTGTGAAGAGACACTAGAAAGTCCTATAAAAAAGGGGTATTCAGCAACATGGAGTTAAGAGGTTCACGTGTTAACCATTGGAGCTGATCACCCCAACGGTCGAATCTCCCAAAGAAAGCTAGCTCGTGTCGTGTCTCATACCATGTTCCTGGTGTCCATGCTGCTGGTCAGTGGTGCTTGGGTTACGGTATATATGTAAACCACCCTCTGCAATACCTTGCAGTGTTTTTCAGTCAGGTACCTAAATTTTCTGTCTCCGTTAGATGTTTTAAGATTGCTGTTAAAGTTAACTGTTAAGTGTTTTAATACCGTATTGTTCTTAAGTAATATCTCAGTTAAGGATTTTAAGATCACTGTTCTGTCTTTTCAACTGCCACCCCTAAGTGACTGTTTTTCTAAGTACAAATTGCTGTTTTGTGTTTTACTGCTGAAAATAACTTAGAATAGCCATTTCTTGTCAAGTAATTACTGGGTTCACCCACTGGGCACCCCAAATAAAAGAAAATTGTTCTTGTGATTAAACCAAGCGTGTGGCATCTCCTTCTCCCATCACAGTCGGGAAACCCACAGTATGCTTAACTGGAGCTGATCAAAAACAGTAAGTATATTTCATGGCAAATGTCTATTTTTTTTTTCTTTTCATTAAAATTTTTTTTGGGGAAAAAACTCGAGAGTGATGGTGCATTTTAATCAGGAGGAAAAAACCTCTCTCCCTCCCTTTAATAATTTTTTTCCCTGCAAAAAAAAAAGAGGGGAAATGTTTTTTTAAACAGAGTGTGACAAGGTTTTTTCCCCCATTTTTTTTTTAAACACTCTGCGCCCTTCTCCTCTGCCCCTCCTTATTCTTTTAGAAAAAAAGTTTGAGGATTCTGGAGCGGGCAGGGCAGGGTTAAATGAGAGAAAGTAGGATTTTTTTCTAACCCAAAGGGAAAACCTTTTTTCTTACTTTGAAAAATTACGCTGACATTTTTCATTTTGCAATATCATTGAAAAATGAGCAATCTAGAAGAAACTGAAAACTGATTTTACTAGGAGACCATTTTTAGATTATTTTTAACTCAAAAAATGTAATCAACCTCTACTTCATATCTATATGCCTGTGAGTGGAAAAAAAAGTTTTTGCAGGTTTTCAATAAATTAGATCTTTGATTTTAGCCATTTCAGGTCTATGTTTCTTGAATGTTTGCCATCATGCAAATGCAGTCTTGAGAAGCTGGTCTAACCAACCAGCCAAATCCATGGTAAAAAAAAAAAAAAACAGGATATTTAAGAGTTGTTGTTTTTCCCACTTTTATAGATGATTTTGTGTTCTCGCCATCCAGTGCAAGGAGCTGTGCATCTAACTTGAGAATGTCTGGAAACATTCTCTGAAGCAAAAATCGTGGCATCCTTTACCTTCCAGCCCTTCTCTAGTATCCCAAATATGAAGATTGTTTCCTTTAAATCTATTTTCCAAGTCATTGTGTTTCATCTTCGAACATTCTAAGTTTAGGGAATTTTCATCTTTTCTCCTATCATTATTCATCTTGTAGCTTGTCTATGTACAAAATTTGCACCAGTATAGTTTTTATTGATGTAATTAGCAGTGGACAAATGCTATTTCATTGTACTTTTGCTCAGTTTTGGCACAGCCAAGAATTTTGAGCCAAAAGTGACACATCAAAATTTCAGTCTTCCCAACTTAAAGACAAATTTAAGCAAAATGTCTTTGAATAGTTTCACAATTTAATAAAATGACTTCAGACTTGCAAAAGTTTCTCAGACATAAAAAGGAGCACAGTTTTGACCAAAACCAAAAATCTCATCTTTTCAGTTATGCATATTTTGCCCATTTGTACTCACAAATCAAATGAAAGCCCCTTTACCATATACCTGACTTGCTATCAAGTGCTCCTGTACATCTCTATTTCCTCCACTCTTTGGCTCAGTAACCATCATCACAGCATTTTATTTTAGCCCACAAGTATAGTACAAAATAAAAAGTATGCTGACAGCTACACAAGAAGCTTAATTAGGAACCTCTTTCAATTTACTTTAAAATGTGTAATTGATGTAGAAATGTGTGAATCTGATAGCAGCTCCCTAACATCCTTACAATGTTTTCAAATTAGTTGCTTGTCACATTTGTTTCAGATCATTCAAAAGATGTCATTTACCCAATCCTTTTCATCTATTTTCAGGACCACATTTCAGTTTAATAATTCATTAACAGATCCTTGGAACTTATGCCAGATGAAATTACTGACTGCTGATTAGCAATTTTATCTTTTCTTAGTCTTCTGTATATATTTTCATAAATATTGTGCCCTGCTGCTTCTATAGTGCTTCCTTGTTGAAACTGCTTTGCACCTGTCCAAATTTGCTATACAGAACTCAAATTTTGGATACTTTACATAGTTGTATCCCTTGCAACCAATTTAAACTGAAAGAAGTATATTTACCTACTTTTTGACCTCTTACCATGATAGACATGAATGACTTTTTATTCACTGTAACATTGTTTTAAGTGTTTCTGTATGGCTAAAAGTTCAGTGGACAATAATATGATTTGTTTGATTGTGTTATGCATGAGGTCAGACTAGATAAATATAATGGTCAATTCTGGCGTTAAATCTATGAATTGGAGATGTTTTGTTGCCTATATGCCAGTGAGTTGTGGCTTTCAACCCTATAGCAAAATTCAAATTTTGTTCTCATTTGTAATCTGTAAACCCAGATTGATTCCATCAAAGTCAGCACAGTTACTCTGGTTTACTCCAGTGTAACAGGACAGAATTGCTCCTGCTGTCTTCTGAAATTGTTTTATGGAGTGAAGAAGAGAAATATGTTGTGTTCCCATAAACAGGATAGGAAATTAACTTCAAAACAGTTGCTTGTTGTACTTGCCAGGAGAGACCCCATTTATGTTTGTATTAAAAGGATACCAACTTGAAATCTAGTCAGTTTTAAAAAAAACTGTTAAAAAGCTTCAGGTAATGGCCTTCTACCTGACTCTGAGTCTTTCCACTAATTCTTGTATATCACAATCCTATTTTCAAAATGTTTTTCTCTTCCATGTTGCTATGTGAATCCACAACAGAAGAAAAGAGTAACTTCGGGGAAAATAATGATTGATTGATTGACTGTGCAGTCAGATACATGAAGCCACTGAAAAGCTAGGAGATTCTCCCTCTCTGAACACTTATTGTTTTAGGAATTGTATTTATTACTTTGAACTGTAGTTTAAAAACATTCAGGCAGACATATGATTTAAGTTGACAGTATCTTTTTAAGATCATTATACCTCAGACAGTTTTAAGAGTGTCCTAACTTCTAACTAAAAGGGTTTTGACATGATTTAACTCACCAGACGGAAGAGCATCCAAGTCATTTTGAAAAACCTGTTCAAGATAGTGTTCTGTGTATTCCATTACAGGTAACATGGTTTTAATGCAATTATAGACAGATCTATTAGTTACCTAACTCACAGGACAAGTAGGTAATTTATGGGAGTTAATTAATGCTTATAAAGTGCTTTGGATCAATCCCACATAGCTCTTTACACCTAAAAAATCCTCTGAATTCCTCAAAAGGAGTTCTCTTGATATCATTGAGCTCTGGATCAGGTCCTATAAGAGTTAAGAATTATCATTACTCATCCAGAATGCCTTTCTCTATAATGACTTCATTGGTTACCTAGCTGTTCAAGACAACAGTTACCTGCAAACTTCTTCATTCATTTTTACTATTTACTTTCATTATACTTGTATGGTTAATTTACACAAAACTCCATAGCATTCTAGGAGCTTTACAGGCAGACACTACACTCCTGGCTAATGTAGTGACCAATTCATGAACTGCTAACTTCCTGATACTGCAATTTAATTAGTGTAGATAGACATGCCTATGCAGAGCTGGCAGCTGAATTAGGGGCCAACAGTTTAGATAAGAAGTTATGCAGCTTGACAACTGTGAGGATAGGTGCAAAGAAGGCAAGCACAGGATAAAGAATTAACACTTGTAAAATAAAAAAACCATTAATGTGAACAGGGAGAAGCACTTTCCAATTTGAGAGCATAGGAGAAAAAAAAAAAAAAGCAAATCTCAAGCTATTTCATTTTCATATACATGACAATGAGTATATGCCATCAGTCACATTCCCAAGAAAGCTACAAATAGTTTGCCTAATATATTGGAATAAATTTTCTTTTGTTAGATTTTTTCAACATTCAATCAGTGTCAAAACCACCACTCTTGGCCTCTAATATACAAATTCACCTAATGTATTATTCAATGAAACATGTTGCTATTTTTCTTAACAGCAGCTAATCATTGCTTTGCATTGTACTATAGGTTTCATTAAGTTGTAATAAAATACTACTTGAAAGCTGCTTCCAGCTAACCTTGTGTTTTATCTCTCTCTCTCTCTGTTTAATACTAAATTTGAAAGCATCAGAAACTGGGAGAAATTGCTAGTGAACTCTCCTTCATGCTAAAGATCAGCAGGGACATTTTGGAGGGCTTCAATTTTTCTCAGTGTCAGGAAAACAGATTATTACATCCAGCTGCAAGCTGTTTTGATTGAACTGAAAGTCTGATTTAATTTGGTACAAATGGCAAATTACTCCTCTATTTATCCTTGAACTACATGTAGCCATGAAGCACTATATTTCATAATATCTTTGGAAGTTTAGGTAGAAATGAACAGTTTCCAAAAACATTCTCTCCCTATTTATCAGCAAACAATTGAAAATGCTTATTCACATGTCGAAGTGCCAGATTTCCAAAACTACTCAGCAGCTGACATTTAGATACCTAAATAATTGCCCAGCTTGTCAAAAGATCAATAGCCTTCTCTATATTTGAAAGGGTTTGCAACTATGCCAAAAAGAGCTATGCCATCAACTTCCTCTAGTGAAGACAGCTTATAACAATAAAAGTTATTTTGCTCATGTAGCTTAAACCAGTTTCCCAAATGGAATAAGCTATACTGGCTGAAGAACATATTTGCTAGTGTAAACTGTGTCTCTACTTGGGCTTTTAATGGCACAGTTATATCCAGTTAGATGGTTGGCATAGCTATGACTGCAAAATTTATAAGCCCTAGACTCCTAAATAAAGTAGTAGTATTTTCAAAAGCACTCCGGTCTCAGGAATGGCTATTAATAGATGCTTTTACTGAGCATATCTGAAAGTCTACCTTCTTCGTTTAAAAACAAACAGAGTCCTGTGGCACTTTTAAAGACTAATAGATTTATTTATTGCATGAGCTTTTGTGGGAGAAAATCCCATTTCGTCAGATGCTTCAAGCTTTCTCCCACGAAAGCTCATGTGATAAATAAATCTGTTAGTCTTTAAGAGTACCACAGGACTCTGTTCATTTTTCTGCAATAGACTAACACGGCTACCCCTCTGGAACTTCTTCATTTAGTTCTTCTCAAAATTTGGCATCATTTGTAATTGCTAAACACCTAAAAATCTGGCCTTCAAATCTTAACTGCCTGTCAGAGGCCTTATAAAAGAGACAAGGTAAGTGAGATACTAGCTTTTATTAGACCAACTTCTGTGGGTGGAAGATAGAAAGCTCTCAAGCTACACAGAGCTCTTGTTCAGGTCTAGGAAAGAGTAATGGTCTTTCCTTTCACTGAGAAGTTCCCACTGATAATCTACCAACATGTGTAATTTGCCACTGGGTTTTCTAAAGTTCCTAAGTAAATAAAACACCTAAATCCTATTGTCTTCCAGTGAGATTTAGACACACAACTCTCTTAGGCTAATTAAGGGCTTCCTTAATTCGAACTAATAAATTCGAATATGTTATTCGAACTAAGGGTTCATTTGAACTAGTTAGTTCAAATTATCCAATGTGCCATGTTAGTTTGAACTAATTTCTTAGTTCGAACTAGCCGGCCCATTGAACTCAACGCAATTCGCTAATTCGAACTAAGCAAGGATATGTCTATACTTGGCCAAATAAATCAATTTTGCTAAGTCAACTTAAGAAAGTTGACTTTAAATCGACTTTCTTAAGTTGACTTAGCATGTCTACAGTCAAAAATTAAGTCGACTTAAAGGGGACCTTGCCAAATTGACTTAGAGCATCCACACTGGATGCCTAAATCAACTTCTAGGGGCTAGGTGGACCTGGGACTGGTCCATGGTGGCAGGGGGGCACCCCTTCCAAAGTGCCAGGGGGCTTAGCATTTGCCCCATTGTACCCTGGATGGGGGCTGAGCATGACAGGGGACAGTGGCAGGGCATAGGACCAGAGTGCGCGGAGCTGTGTCCTCCCCTGTGGGTGGGCATGCCAGGCTGTGGCTGTGCCAGCCACCCTGGCAGGGAGGGCAGTGGGGGAGCCCTGGGGCCCTTTAAGTCGACTTAAAGTCGATTTAGGGCTAATCTGCATCTACAATGGCTAAATTGACTTAATAAAGTCAATTTAGCCAGTAAAGTCGACTTTAAACCATGTTTAATAAAGTTGACTTTAAATTTCCTTAAATCGACTTTAAGCAGCAGCTTAAGTTGATTTAAGGAAATTGTAGGGTAGACGCAGATTAAATTAAGTCGACTTAAACAGGTTTAAATCGCCTTAATTTGTAAGTGTAGATGCACCACAAGTGCCATGAATGGCACTTGCTTAGTTCGAACTAAATTTTTGTAACTAAATTAGTTTGAATTAGTTTATTTCGAATTAAATAATTCGAACTAACTTTAGTAAGTGTCGTCATAGCCTTAGGCACTTGTGATAATCCCACACAATCTGTGAATTTTATTGATTTAATGCCAGAGCAATTGTTTAATAAAGTTTATGGTGGTGATTGAATTATTTGGGCCTGCTTATTTTCTCACACCATCTTAAATGACAGGAAAGACACTTGGTTAAGAAAGAGTAAAGCAGAATGAAACCTGTGTATTCAATAAAGGAAAGAGACTTAAATATGCAACCATTCTCCATATGAGCAGTTTCATGTTCTCCACACATTATATATTTCCTCACAGCAGAATATCTTCATGGACATATAACGCTTAGCATTAAAGAAACCATAACTAACTAAGGCTATGTCTACACTTGCACTTTTAAGTCGACTTAGTGTGTCTACACTTAAAATTAAAGTTGACTTAAAGGGGAACTTACAAAGTCAACCTAGAGCGTCCACACTGGATGCTCTAGGTCGACTTTGTGGGGTTAGGGGGACCTTGGGCAGGTCCACGGTGGCGGGGAGGGGGTACCCCTTGTATGCAATGGGGCAAAGGGGGACAGGGACCCTGGCAGGGCAGAGCCCTGTGTGTGATGCTGTCTGGATTTAGGGAAGCATTTATGATATTATTTTCAATGGATATCTCATAAATGCTCTATAATCCATAGGAACTATGTCATGTTTGGTATCAATAGAAAGGTAGTAATTTGCTGGGAATGATTATATAGTTTATGTCTAGGAATTCTATTGGGATTAGAAGTTAGGAATTGGCTATTCTATGTGTACTTTAACTTGTGTTTTTTATTGAAATACCTGAGGCCTTGTACGCAATACAAAGTTATTGTGCGATAACACTCGTTATTGCGCGATAACAGGCACAGCGTCCACACACAAATCCATGTTGTTGCGCGGTAACAGCCGTCTTACCGCGCAACATGTAAACCACCAAAACAAGGGTGGTAGCAGCTACCGTGGAACAGCTATTCCACTATAGTTCGTGTGTGTACGGTTGCCGCACAATATGAAACCTCTGGAAATGTCCCAGAATTCCAATTCCATCCCTTCTGCACTTCCTTCTGCGCTCTGTGGCTGTGACGTGACTATACCTGCCCTCCCATCATTCCCGGGAATTTTTGAATTCTTCACTCTTCCTGTTTGCTCGGCGTGGAGTGCAGCTGCAGCTGTGTTCTCCAAGAGCAAGGGCGGCTCAACGCAGCAAACGTGCTCCAGTCTGGACCACAGCTGAGGTGCTTGATCTCATAGGCATCTGGGGACAGTCCGCTGTGCAGGCACAGTTACGTAGCAGCCGGCGGAATTTCGATATTTTTGGCCAGATTTCTCGGGCCATGGCAGAGAAGGGGTTCGAGAGAGACACTCTCCAGTGCAGGTCGAAGGTGAAGGAGTTGCGGATTACGTACCACAGAGCCAGAGAGGCAAACTGGTGCTCTGGCTCAGCGCCGGCTACATGCCGATTTTACAAGGAGCTGGAAGCAATCCTGAAACGGGATCCCACAACCACCCCAAAAGCTCCTGTGAACAAATCGGCACCCCCCCATGAAAAGGATACCGGAGCAGATGGTGATGAGCAATTCGTCGACGAGGACGTGGAGGTGGAGGATGAGGTGACCTGGAGGGTTAAAGCGGTGCAGCCGACCTAGGGAGCCAGGAGCTGTTCTCCACGCCACCCGAGACATGCTGCCCAGATTCCTTCTCCATACTGTCTTCGGATGCAGCAGAGGAGAGCTCTGGTAAGTTTCATCAAAAGTGGCTTCTATGCTAGTTGGATAAGCTTTGCGGGCAAATGAAGAGCAGGCAGGAGATAGGTGTTTTGAGTTTCATCCTTTCTTTTCTTTTTTTTTGGATGGGGGGGTCTACCCCACATTACATGAGCAGTGCATCAACGCATGCTGTAATTCTCAAGAAATCCTCTCCGTTGAGATCACTGAAGGTGTCCTCGATGTACTTCCACAGCCTCCTAGTTAAATTTGATGGGAGAGCAACTGTTTCCCTTCCCCCATAGAGGGATACTCTCCCTCGCCAGTTGCAAAGCACAGCAGCGGGAACCATGGCTGCGCACAAGCCTGCTGTGTAAAACCTGGCTTAAAACCAGTGACATGCAGGATATGCATTCTGGCTTGCAGAGGCACTCTAAGCAGCGAGATATTGGCTTCCACAGCAGTGCCGTATGTGAACTAATCGCCCAAAGAACTGCAAATAGTTCACGGAGCTGTGTGTCTTGTCTCGGCAACCCAAACCTCCCTTTGCAAAAGCCCTTTCAGTCCCTGGCAATGACCTGTCCCGTGGGCACTGAGGAATGTGGTGGCAAAGCATATTACTGGCTCCTTACCCAAAGTGAGAACAATAGCACTACTTATGATGTTTCAGTTTTCCTTAGAAACGACCTTCGCCGGTCGGTGGTCTGCACCAGCTGACCGGCTGAGACAGATAAGGAGGAGGCCTCGCAGGAGCAAGGAGGATATCTTCCAGGAGCTGATGCAGTCCAACGAGGCATCAGCAAGGGAGACTAGTCAATGGAGGCAGGGGCACAAAGAAAACAATTTGAAGAGGCAGAGGCAGAAGGATGCCCTCATAAGCATCCTACAGGAGCAGACCCAACTTCTGAAGACCATGGTTGGTCTGCAGACCCAGCTGCTCCAGGCTCGCCCCCCCCTCCCCCTGCAGCCACAGCAACACTTTCTGTCCCCCATGCCCCATTCTCTCTCAAAGCAGTTCTTTGAAGCCCAAGGACCCTCCTGGTACAATGTTACATCCACTCCTGCACCATGCTCTGGCATTGAGACACGCACCTACACGCATCTATAGCCCCTTTTGCAGGCACTGCTTACTGTAAATATTTAATGTTTTATAATAAAATTGAATCACTTGAACTGTGCACAGTGTCTTTATTGATACACAGTAAGATTAGTTGTTGCATGTTTAGTATTCACTCATTCGAGCATAGTACAGTACATATCCACCAGCACGGAACCCCCCCCCTTCCCAATCAGCACCCAATAGTGCTTGGGAACACTACTGCACAGTGATGCAATGCATCCTATGAGTTCCCATCACTAAAATGCACCCTAAGTGCCTCCCTTATGCGGACGGCTCTCAGCTGTGCCCCGCTGATACTCCTAGTGCCTGGCTGCTGGAAGGCAAACTCTAGCCGCTCAGCCTCCACGTCCCATGAAGGGGAAATTTCTCTGCCCTATTTTCACAGAGGTTATGCAGGACACAGCATGCCGCAATGACGGCTGGAATGTTGTCCTCATTCAAGTCTATCCTCCCGTACAAACAGAGCCAGCGGCCTTTTAAGCACCCAAAGGTGCACTCTATGGTCATTCGGCACCGGCTTAACCGGTAATTGAAGCTCTCCTTGCTGGGATCCAAATTTCCAGTATAAGGCTTCATGAGCCAAGGCATCAGGGGGTAGGCTGGGTCTCCTATGATGACTATGGGCATCTCCACATCCCCAACAGTAATTTTATCATCGGGGAAGAAGGTCCCTGCCTACAACTTCCGGTACAGGCCCGTGTTCCGGAAAATGCGAGCACCATGCACCTTACCCGACCACCCCGGATTTATGTCCGTGAAACGCCCCCTGTGATCCACGAGTGCCTGAAACACCATGGAGAAGTAGCCCTTCCTATTAATATACTCAGTCACAAGATGCTCCGGATCGAGAATAGGGATGTGCGTGCCGTCTATTGCCCCGCCACAGTTCGGGAATCCCATGGCCGCGAATCCATCGACAATCTCCCGCACGTTGCCCAATGTCACAGTCTTCCGGAGTAGAACACGATTAATGGCTCTGCACACTTGTGAAAGTGCTAACCCGACGGTTGATCTGCCGACTCCAAACTGATTCACGATCAAACGGTAGCAATCTGGAGTTGCCATTTTCCACAGCACGATTGCAACATGCTTCTCCACGGTGAGGGCAACTCTCATTTTGGTGTCCTTGCGTCGCAGGGCAGGGGCTAGCTCCTCACACAGTTCCATGAATGTGGCTTTCCACATTCGAAAGTTCTGTAGTCACTGGTCATCATCCCACAGCTGCAAAACGACTCAGTGCTTGTCTCTTGTGACCAGAACCGGCAGTGCACTGTGTGCAGATGCTCTGTGAAGGAGCTCAGCAATGCAGTGCTGTTGTTATGAAAGGCAGTCACCAGCCCAAGGTCATCCGAATCCTGGTCTGATTCAGAGCTGAATGCATACTGTGCCACCAGCCGAGATGTATTCATTATGCTGAAGGCGACAGTCGAGATCAGACCTGGATCCATGTTGCTGCAAAAAGGACTTCCGGGAAGCAATGCGCTACTGTTGAAAATGGGCGCGAGTTGCTAGTAGCAACTCTGGTGATGCAAGGGGAACAGAATGCACCATGGGAAACCAAGACTTTACCCATGGTGCTAGCACTACTCTCCTTCTACCCAGGATTCTTAGTGCCAAATGAGGATGGGTGGAACTGTGGGATAGGTTCCCACAATTCAATTGGGTTTCTTGTGAAATCGCGAATTGCAGGGGGGGGCTCTGTTCCGTCACAAGCGGTGGAGTGTGGACGTGATCCTGTGCTACAAAAACCATGTGATTTTTAAAGCACAACGGGCTTGTTGCGCGATTATTCCTGTAGCGTGTACATGGCCTGAGAGAGGTGGGTGGGTGTGTCAAACCATTGTGTCCGTAATGTTTAGGAATGTCCCAGAGACTAAACTGGTGAGTCATTAAGGACAAAAGGAATACACCCATTGTGTCCTTAATGGCTCATCAATTTAGTCCCTGGGACCATTATCCCTGGTGCATTCCTAAACATTAAGGACACAATGGTTTGACACATCCACCCACCTCTCTCAGGTATTTCAATAAAATAACATAAGTTAAAGTACAGATAGAATACCCAATTCCTAACTTCTAATCGCAATAGAATTCCTAGACATAAACTATATAATCATTCCCAGCAAATTACTACCTTTCTATTGATACCAAACATGACATAGTTCCTAAGGATTATAGCATTTATGAGATATCCATTGAAAATAATATCATAAATGCTTCCCTAAATCCAGACAGTGTCACACACAGGGCTCTGCCCTGCCCTTTGGGGGGCATGCCAGGCTCCCCCTGTGCCCCCCTGCCCCTGGCAGGGAGGGCAGTGGTGTAGTCCTGGGGTAGCCCTAAGTCGACTTAGGGCTACCCCATGTCTACACTGGCTTAAATCGACTTTAGAAAGTTGAATTAAGCCTTAGGTCGAGTAAAAAGCAGGTTTAATAAAGTCAACTTAATTTTCCTTAAGTCGACTTTATTTTCCTTAAGCCAAGTGTAACCCATATGCCTGAAAAGGCTATCACTGAGAGACCTGCTGAGGGTGGGTTACTGTTGTTGGGCAGATTAGCGACCCACAACTGGAAACTTCCAGAAGCAGGGAGTGGTAGCAATTTGAGCATGCTCCACAGTGTACCCTGCTGGTGTGATGTGATGTTGTCAGTCAGATGACTGGAGAGCAGCAGCCTCAGCAGACAGCAGGCAGGAGCTGCCTTGAGGGGAGACCATGTGCTCAGTGTTCTGGAGAGGAGCTGGGCCAGGAGTGAACAAGATGTTTTCTCCATGTAAAGGAGTCATTTGCGACAGACCTTGCAGACATGCATCTGGGACTGAGGGCTGGTTGCAGAGGAGAAGAGAAAGCCTGCATGGAATGCTACAGAGGATCCCAGCAAAGAAAGAAGAGGACAGCTATTTCTTGCCACTCAAGCTTCCACACTGGAACAGAGACTGTAGCTGAGAGTTGGGTGAACTCCACACAGACTTTGGGACTCTTGGGTATCTTTCATGCAAGGGATTGTTCTTGGTTAATTGTAGTTTGTTTTCTTAGGATAAGGTTCATTTAGTTAGTAGTTAATAAAGTTCGTTGTTATGTTTGTTTTTAGCAGTATTTTAATGTGTGAGTGTAGCTCTGAGCAAGCTTCGCCGTGAGTCCTGTACAGACTGGATCCTGGGTCTCCAGCTGCTTTCCCCACAGGGATTGGGATTGATTTCTGTGGGGCACTGGAGAAGGGCAATTAAATGAATTTAGCCCACCCGAAGGTTACACAAGCTTAAGACGACTTAATTTGCCAGTGTAGGCGCAGCCTAAGACTGTCCATTTCCAAAGCGGTAGCCATGCACTATGTGCATCTGGGGAAGTGGGTTGGAGCCCACCAAAGCTTATGCCCAAAGAAATTTGTTAGTTTTTAAAGTGCCACAGGACTTTCGTTGTTAAGACTGTCCAGAAACTTGAAGCCAACAAAAAAATTGGCCATCTATTTTTCTGGGCACTACTAAACTGGGATGCTCAGACTTTGCTATACAAGAAACACCTAAAGCTTTGTCAACACACAAAGTTGCACATGTTTAGCTAAAACTTGTACAAAACCCCAGTTTAGCTCCATAGCAGCAAAAGCCCTGTGGGTATATTCTGAAAATGACTTAAACCTGGCTTTTAGTGATTTTGGTTGAACTGATTTCTTAACAAATGCAGCTAACTGAATGTGAGCCTCTTAAAGCAGTTCTTAAAAGTATTCACACATGGTTAAATGAGTGCAAAACAAACTTCTTGTTCCAGAACAAGAGTATCCACACAGGGAGTTTTACTGGTAGCAGGATAACAGACAAAGTATCTGACGAAGTGGGATTTTTCTCCCACGAAAGCTCATGCAATAAATAAATCTGTTAGGCTATGTCCACACTTGGAAATTTAAGTCAACTTTAGCTAAGTCGACTTAGTGAGTCTACACTTAAATTTTAAGTCGACTTTGGGGGGAACTTACAAAGTCGACCTACAGCATCCACACTGGACACCTAGGTCGACTTCTAGGGGCTAGGGGGACCTAGGGCAGGTCCACGGGGGCAGGGGGACACTCCTTGCCCAGTGCCAGGGGGCTCAGCCTTTCCCCATTGTACATAGGTACAATGGGGCAAAGGGGGACAGGGACTCTGGCAGGGCATGGGGGCTGGGTGGGCAGGGCTCTGCCCTGCCCGGGGGGGGCATGCCAGGCTCCCCCTGTGCCCCCCCCCCCCAGCAGGGAGGGCATTGGTGTAGTCCTGGGGTAGCCCTAAGTCGACTTAGGTCTACCCCACATCTACAATGGCTTAAGTCGACTCTACGGAGTCAACTTAAGCCTTAAGTCGAATTCAATCTAGGTTTAATAAAGTCGACTTAATTTTCACTAAGTTGACTTTATTTTCCTTAAGTCGACTTAAGCAAATTACTTAAATTGACTTAAGGAAACTGTAGTGTAGACACAGGGCAAGCTTAAATCGACTTAATTTACAAGTGTAGACACAGCCTTGGTCTTTAAAAGTGCCACAGGACTCTGTTGTTTTTCTACAATAGACTAAGACGGCTACCCCTTTGGAAATATGCTGCTATTGTTATGCTAGTGAATGTCCTGGTAGACAAGCCTTAAATTAATCTAAAAACACACCTGTAGTTAATCTGATGCAAGTTTCTTTGAAGATAATGGCTAAGATTCCTATAATTTAGAGAGACTAGAAAAGAAAATCTCCCTTTTTTCGAAGTATACTTTGTGCATTTAACAGCATGGGAGCCTAGTGCTCATTATTTTATTGGTAAATCAGTTAGTCTCTGATCCTGGTGCTTATTCATAACTTTCAGCGCCATTGATTTTAATGAGATTATGCCACTGTTTAAAGTTCTCCCTCCGCTTAACTCATCTCAGGACCAAAACCTTAGACAAGTTCTTCTGTTTATATCATTTCTCACAGATTAGAAGAGAGAAAAACATTTTTTTATTTAAAATTTACAGGAGAAGTCAAGGGGAGATGTCATACTTGTAGTAACTAATTCCATTTTTAGATTGACTAGATTTCTGATTGACTCCTTTTCATTCTAATTTAAGGTTAATCTTTATTATTACATATAATGTTGCTGGAGCTGCAGCAGGAAGAGAGGTGCAAGTGGCAAACATCGGGCATAGGGGGTAGGGTTGATGTGGTGTCTGGAGGTGTTCTAAGAATTGCTGGGCTGTGGGGAGTGGGTCTGGAATTAATTATTTTATTGGAATTTTGAGGAGAAGCTGGATTTGCCGCATTAGTCAGCATCTTGCACAGCTCTTTGTAATTTGCTCTAATGACAATTTCTTCAGGAGAAGGTGGGGACAAAATCACCTTCCTCTATAGATTCAGGAGGGTTGGTAATGCTGGAACTGCCATACCCACACACTGGGCAGGGCCAAGGAGAGTTAACCAATCAAAAAGGCAAAAAAAAATACAAAACACAGTTTTTAAAATCATGATTGTCTTTTAATACTTTTGGGGTTATCATGGCGTAGAACCCTCTAATCCTAAGGAAAGAAAGGGGACAGTAGGGAACTGTTGCTTCTAGCACAGGCACAGAATGGGGCTCTAAGACTGGGAAAGAATTTATAAGCCCTCTTCTCAGTGCATGAGAGCCAATGGGTTTCAGCTGCAACCTTCAAACCAACCAGTTAGCTAGAGAACCTTTCATTTGCTCCATGCCGAGCCCCTCATGTGAGGGGATGAGTGGCAATTCTTAAAAGGGCCCCAGGATTTTCTTTCCCTGCTGGCCCAACCAAAGCCTTAACATCTCTGAGATTGAGAAGGGAGGTCATCTTAGTACCTACCTATGTAGTTTGATTATCAGAGGTACCAAAGCTTCCCTTTCAGAGCCTTTAGTTCCCCAAAGGATACTCAGCAATGTAGAATATTAGGTATTTAGGCTCCAATCCAGTTGAACACTTACACATGTATCTAATTGCATTATTCAATCTGTACTTTGTACCTAATATTAGACCCAAGTTTGAGATTTTTTTGCCCCAAAATGCACACAAAATATGCTTTCAAACCTTTTGACTTGTTCTGAAAACTGACATGCCAGCATTCCTGAAATAGCTGCAAACTAGAAAAACATCTTGATGAAAGCCATGCAAATGAGCACATCATGTGTTTCATAATTTGTACCAGAACACAGAAGGCCAATTTTTGCCTTCTTACTTTACTCATTCTACTCCCATTGGCAGCACCAGGAGCCAGAAGCATTCATTCAAGGGTAGATTTGGATCAACAACTTTAAAAATAGGGTTCAGATCTATTAGCTATGCTAATTTACATCAGCTGAGAATGTGGCCCACAGTGTGCACTACATAGACAACTGCTTTGCTTTGTCAACAGTTTCCAGTCTGGTCTAGTAATAGCATGATTTGGTGTAGTTAAAGTCAACCCCACACTCAAAAAGAATTCTGAAAGTGGAAAAGAAAGAATGCTTTTCATTATTCTCATTTCGAAAGTACATTGTAGAAATGAATTTGGTCCAGGTGCAAACTTTCCCATGCAAGCCTCTCTTTGTTCTCCCAGTCAGATGCCAGGCCAGCTATGCAAATCAAAGCCTTAAAATCAGAAAGTGGTTCTATCATCTAGCACTGGAAAGTCGGTGAATTCTTTATTATTTCTCTATGGCTATATCTACACTTGTTAATTTAAGTTGACTTAGCATGTCCACACTTAAATTTAAAGTCGACTTGGGGGGAACTTACAAAGTCGACCTAGAGCGTCCACACTGGACACCTAGGTCGACTTCTAGGGGTATGGGGGACCTTGGGCAGGTCCACGGTGGCAGGGGGGGCACCCCTTGCGCAATGCCAGGGGGATCAGCCTTTGTCCCATTGTACCTGGGTACAATGGGGCAAAGGGGGACAGGGACCTGGCAGGGCATAGGGGCAGAGTGGGCAGGGCTCTGCCCTGCCCTGTGGCGGGGCATGCCAGGCCCCCCCTGTGCCACCCTGCCCCCAGCAGGGAGGGCAGTGGGGGAGTCCTGGAGATCCCTAAGTGGACTTTAAGGTCTACACTGGCTTAAGTCGACTTAAGCCTAAAGTCGAATTAAAAGTAGGTTTAATAAAGTCGACAAATTTCATTAAGTCGACTTTATTTTCCTTAAGTCGACTTAAGCAGCTTGCTTAAGTCGATTTAAGGAAAGTGTAGTGTAGACGCAGAGTAAATTAAGTCGACTTAAGCAAGCTTAAGTCGACTTAATTTACAAGTGTAGACACACCCTATGTTGCTCTCTCAACATTGCATAGGAGCTGTCAGGACCCAAATCCCAAACTCTTCTCCTGTTTAAGCTATTCAGAGCTCTCTCTTCTCCTGGTGTAGTATAAGTTACTACCAGTATTAGAGTAATTTATAATACACAAGGGGTATGATTCAGTCATAATGTGAACCATATTCCCAATTTGTATATAATAATTTCAAATATACACTATTATCCAACACCAAATAGTTGGCATATCAACACTAGACATAACACCTTAACATGGTTCTGTAAAAATGCCAGTGCTGCCAAGGAGAAATGACAGGCAGTGTAGTAATTTAATTTAATACCAGATGTTAAATTAAGAGTCAGAAGCTAAGCAACGGCTTTCTCATTAAAATTAGTGTTAGATTATAGGAGCACATTCCTTTTGGTGGTGCACACATTCATTTCATCTTTAAATAGGGGTTTTCTTTAAACTTTTCTGAGTTAATAGTGGGCTTCTATACAGCCAGACAGGAAAAGCAATGAAAGACAGCCAACACACTGGATTTACAGTATTACAATTTAGAGGGAGATTGTCAAGATAAAAGAGGGCCTTTAGGTGCCTAATTCTCTTTTGAACACCTTCCCTTTAGTAAATGGGACAGACACTTCCTCTAGCTGTAAAAATAGGTAAATAACTAATTACTTAAAATATTTTGTTAAACATAATATAAATCACTGAAGAAAAAGAAAGCTTTAGAATATGAGAAAGTCTGAAGAGTTTCATAGTTTCAATACAAGTTATATTATTCTAACAAATGTGTTGTGATGGTTACATACTATTCATCAAATCTACAGATTTTGCTGTTTTTATTACTCAATTTATTTGACAAAGCAATTTCTGGTATTTCATTAGCTTTGCCAATGTGGAAATTTCCTTCCTTTCCCATGAAGCTCTTTGTTTCCTGACTCAAAACATAAAACATAACTTTATTTAAAAAAAAAAAAGTTAAAATTCAAATATTAGAATATATGGAACTAGCTTTTGAGCACTTGACTGAATGTTCTTTTAATGCACTTTTGTCTGTAACTATATTATTAAATTATATCTTTATGCTTTCACCACTGAGATTCGATCCTGCAAGTTATTTAGCTACAGGACCCACTCTAGCAAATCACATGTTTAGCATTATTTGTGTATGAGTAATCCCATTATCTTCAGGAGGACTAGTCAGTAATTAAAGTTAAGCACAGGCTTAAGTCTTCACTGGATCATGGTCAGAGTGAAAAATTGAGTAATAAAAACAGCAAAATCTGTAGATTTGATGAATAGTATGTAACCACCACTACACATTTGTTAGAATAATATAACTTGTATTGAAACAATGAAACTCTTCAGACTTTCTCATAAATTCTTGCAGGATTTAGCCTTATATGGACAAAATGCCCACTGTCTTCAGTAGGTTTGAATGCACAAGGAGTGCCAGATCAATTTCCTGGAAGATTATAATTTGTCAGAGCAGTTTACATTTTATACTGTTCAGCTATTCTTTTTCTCCTATCTTTAACAGAAAGGTATCACTGAATGACAGTATATTATCCATGTTTTTATTCATTAAATGTTATGTAAATGATAAAACACAATGGACTGATCACTAAAACGTAACAGTTCTCTAAGTAACTCTTTCCGGAGGATACTGTTTTTAATAAGTATTGATATAGCATCATAAATATATGTGGTGATTTACATAATACAGAATGAGACAGGCTATGGCCTGTTGAGTTTAAGTTCAGCACCAAAAATAATTAACATGGAGCAATAATTTAAGAAGGATCAACAGAAAAAGGAAGATAAAGAGAGATCGCTGGCATGAGACTAATACATGAAAGATTCATAAGAGAGCTGTGGTTTATGGAAGGATTTAAAGGAAGAAAGGCAAGTGGCCTGACAGACGAGAAGCAAGACAGGAGATTATCCCAAGGATAAGGGACAGCAGGAAAGAAGGGGTGTAGTCAAAAGTGGTAGAAGATACACAGATGTCCCATTTACTTCAAAATCCTTTATTATTCATGTCATGCTTTTCACATGCTCCTGTTTGTCTCTCACAATTAAGAAATGTTATTTTTATTATTTTAAAATGTTTACACTTAACGCCTTGGCTTCTTTATGTCTAGCCCCCTTTCTATCATTTCTTTCATGTCCTAGACTTCTGATACTAAAACTCCTTGCCTTCTGCTTTGGAATCTATAATGCTGAATTATGCCAAGATGAATATCAATGGTGTTGATTTAAACTGATTCATTTCCCTGATTGCTGACACTAAATCTCAAGTTGACACTTTAGAACTGAGTTAAGGATTCTGTGCAAAGAATCTAAATTATAAGACAGAGTGCTGAGTTCTGAACTGAGTGTTACTAAAGATGACTCTCTCTCTTCTATCTCTGTAAATCCTTTAGAAACAGTGGGAAAATCAGTAAAAATGTAACATGGAGAAATGTCATTTTGAATCTTATCATCTTTAACAGCCAAGAAAAGACAAAAATAGTAAACATCTACATTTACCATAATTACATTCACACAATATATTGCTCAAAGACAATTTCCTGAATTGTGTGTCCTAAATGGCCTCTAAATCCATCTACTTTTAAACATTGCATCTAAACTCACTCTTTCAAAGCAGTGCAGGCTTTGGAGAGCTTCAGTAGGGCATGATTTTCAAAGCCTATATCCAATTCTAATATGAATTAAGGATGGTCAATACATAAAAATAATAATGGTATAAGAAGTGACAGTGACAACATATGTCTGGGCTGTAATGGAGGAACTTTGGAAGTATGTTCTTGGCTAAATCCTACCTTGAACTTTCTAGTCCCTTGAACATATTATTAAGTAGGGGAAGTCTAACCATAAGTGCATCTGACACCTCAAGGTGAAAAGAATGAGCTGATATGTTTGCCACGTGGTGCTTTAAGGACTATGAAATAAAGACCTAATCTTATTTAACTGCCCCAAAAAATTAATAGAGTAGGATGAAGACAATAAAATTTAACAGTTGTGACTAGAGACACTTTGAAATCCTATTGTGGATTATGCAAATCTATTTCTGATAATACAATTAAAACTGATTCCAAGAACACAATATAACTTGACTTTCACAAAGATAAATGATGGTCACTTAACAAAGGTATGGTACAGAATTCCTAGAATAACTGAAAAAGAAGGAAATCATCCTGAGGTTAAAGCTGGGGCTCCTGTGAGTCATATTATATCCTCTCCCTTCATTTTTAGTACCTAGAATTCTGAAGATACTCGTGGGGAAAAAAGATAAAAGTTTTATATCCAAAGAGATCCTCTATAGAATACTAATGATGTAAAAGAACTGTGCAGAGACCACTTTCATACGTAGGATATGAAAAAATAGGCTCAGGTAAAAGTTGGCTGGATTTTTTAAAAAAAGAATACCGAGGTTTAATTATTCTTAACTATAGATATATAGACACACAATGTTTGAAAGCTTAAAGAACTTTCAATAATAATATTGCTGGAAATTATGTTTGCATGCTTATCACCTCTTTGTATTATAGGTTGCTAGAGCCCCATCTGAGATTGGGGCTCCATTTAGCTAGGCACTGTATGAACACTTAATAAGAAACAAGGTTTACAGTCTACATAGATTAGGCAGACAAAGGATGGGGGAAGGAAGTAGTATCTACATTTCACAGATCAGAGGTGCATAGAAGTTAAACGATTTGCCCAAGTTCACATAGGAAGTCTGAGACAGAAACAGCAATTGACCCCAGATCCCTGACTCCCAGTCTGGTTCATTAACCAGAAAGAGACAAGATGCCAGGTTTACTTATCAAATCTTGAAACAAAAGAACTGATATAGACCATCTTCACCAGTCTAAATGGTCTTCCCTTCTTGATATGAATGTCCATAATATGTTATCAAGGATAGTGCCAAATAACCAGAATCTTACCTGTCATGTGCTACAGACCTACTTCACTTTCTTGTCTTCATTTGCAAGTCCTCCCTCTCCCTTTGGAGTGTTTTATTTTGAAAGAGTTGGGTTCATATAGCTTGTGCTTCAAGAGCTAAAATTAGCATTACACTCCTCACATGCAATATCACTGTAGCTTCTTTTCCCACCTCTTAAATATAGTGAATTTTCCCTGTCACTTTACAATAAGGCCTAATCTGGTTCTCAGGTATGCAGAACTACACAAGGAATATTCCTAGGAGGAGTTCAGTTGCACCATGTTGTCATTGAGCAAATGGCTACCCACTAGATACATGGCTGTTTCACATGATGTAGTGAGTATTTCAGTAACAACTTCTCAACCTTTCTGCTATATCTGCCTAGCAAGGATATGTGACAGCAATCAATACTTCACAGGAGATTGTAAACAATACTTGTAAGATTCAGCCCTAGAGGTGGGCAAAGAATGAATTTTAAGATCTGTTTCTCCTCCCTTTTCCCTAGTCTCAATACATCTTATTCCAAATCTTTCAGGTTTAACTGAAAATGGATGGTCAGCCCACTAAAAAAATATGCTGTTTCTATTGTATTTGCAGTATTCTGTACTATAGATAAGGAAATTTATTTCCAAAGATTTTCTTACAATGAATTATAATGGGAATTTATGGGGGGGAGAGGGGAGAGGATTAAAAAGAAGAATGAAATAAAAGAAAAAGTAAATGTTTAAAGGGAGAAAGTGGCACAGAAAAGGAGAGAAATGACAGGGAGGAGATTCAAAGAGAAATGAAAATAGACAATAGAAAAAGAATGAGAAAACAATAGAGGAGATGAAGAAAGTGATAGGGAGTTAAAAAGCTGCAGAGGAAAAGTAAAAATACAAAGAAAGAATGGAAAAGGGAAGAAAGATTTAAGCATAGAATACAAAGCAACAGGATCCAAATGAACTAGAGTACATAGAGGAAATCTGGTGAAATAGAGGGCTGGAGAAAAATGAAAGAGAAGAGAAAAAAATAGAAATAACTATGGATAATTCCAGCTACCGATTCATTATATCCAGTGGATTTAACTATTTCTTCCAAACATCTTCAGATACTTTGTAAAAATAAACATAATTATTTTCAGTAATTTCCCATTACATTTTCCTGTATTGCATTTCCGGTTATTTTGTGTGGGTTGTTTACTATATGCTCTATATTAATTCTAGGGGAAAAAATAAAAGGATGGTGGTGGTGGAAAAGTGATAATAGGTGCCTGATTCTCTTCTCACTTAACCATGTTTTAGATTGATGTAACTCCACTGGCTTCGTTGAGGGAACTCCAAGTTTACATCTGAATAACTCTGGTGTCAATGGATGCATCTACACTAGTAAATTAAGTCAACTTAATCATGCTTAAGTCGACTTAATTTACTCTGCATCCACACTGGCATTTCCTTAAGTCGACTTAAGCTGCTGCTTAAGTCACCTTAATGAAATTCAAAGTCGACTTTATAAAACCTCGTATAAAGTTGACTTTGAGGCTTAAGTCGACTTTTTAAGTTGACTTAAGTGATGTGGATGCCCTAAGTCGACTTAGTCGGCAGCCGGCAGCTGGAGCGCGGGTCCCAGGGAGAAGGAAGCCCCATGGTCCCTCCTTCTCGCCAGGCCCACGGGGCTTCCTTCTCGCCGGAAGCCCTGTGTTCCCTTCTTGATGGGTCCTGAGTGGTCCTGGTGAGAAGGGAGCCCCGCGGTCCCTTTTCCCCGGGATCCCCAATCCAGCTGCCGGCTGCCAAGCAGCTGGAGCACGTGTCCCAGCCCCGCTGCTCAGCTGCTCCAGCTGCTCAGCAGCCAGCAGCTGGAGCGTGGGTCTCCAGCTCTTCCTCCTGGCCAGGACCTGAGCGGTCCCAGCTAGAAGGGTTCCCTTGTGCCCGAGACCTGAGAAGTCCCAAGCAGAAGGGAGCCAAGTGGTCTGGGGCAGAAGGGAGCTCCACGCTCCCTTCGCCCCTGGACTGTTCAGGGGCTTGCTGCCCCGGGGAAAGCCAGCCCCATGTGGGGCTGGCTCTCCCTGGACTGAACTAGTCGACTTAGAGAGTCTAGTATAGACTCTGTAAGTCGAGTTAGTAAGGCCCACTTTAAGTCGACTTAGGAGTCCTGTGTGGACTCTCTAAGTTGACTTAATAAGGTCGACTTAAAGTCGACTTATTAAAGTCGACTTATTTAAGTCGACCTAAATTCCCCAGTGTAGACATAGCCAATGAAAAAATAATCAAGGCCTAGATGTCATGTGACACACACACAAGGAATTCTTTCACAGTAGATTTCACATACACACCAATAGATTACATAGGGAGCCTTCCACTTGTCTACCCATGCTGCAAGTATTTATGAATAAGTAGCTAGTACTTCCAGTAAAGCCATTTCAAGTCCTCTCTGGAGGATTCCTGTGAAATCTTGATGCGCATTAACACACTTTTCTGCTGCACTACCTTGATGAACAGGGAAATGGGAAGCACATAAAAACACTGCTATTCTAGTGCATATCTATCCCTTCAACCAACTTCATCATGCAACCAAGCAAAGGATAGCTGAACCTCATATAACCATGCAGCATCAGCTCAAAAAAACTACTTACTTGAGCTCCCCTCTCCTGCATCCTGCACACCAGAGCTGTGGGGCTGGGACTAACTCAAACCCTCAGAGATCAAGAAACATTCCTGGCTCCCCATGTCAGCAAACAACCCACATCATCTTCCAGCTCAACCTTCCTTTGTCTATGACTTCTTTGCCAGGATTCAGTCTGGTGTCCGCTGCTCCTGGACCTGCAGAGGTATCCACAGATCACTTGGCGATGGAGGTGGGGTTGCCACCAAGGATGGCTTCAGCTCCTTATAGAAAAGGCAGGTCTTTGGCTCTGCACCAAAATAGTGGTTTGACTCCCTAGTCTTTTGGTACCCTTACCCCAGCTCCTTGATTTTCACATGGCAGTGTAGCATGTCCCTATCACAGGCCTTCGTCACATCTAATGAGAAATTTTACCATATATATCAGAGTTCCTTTGGTAGGAGCGGTTCCTCTTCCCAAATGCTGATCAGTAGAACCCCATCTGGATACAAATATGTGGATCCGCATCCGATCTGCATCTACCAGAAATAGTCCACGGATATCCATGTTGTATCCGCGGATGCGGATATAATGCAGATATCCGCAGATATCCACATGCACAGATAAAAATATGTGGATCTGTATCTGATCTGCATCTGTAAGAAATGGTCTGCGGATATCCGCATTGTATCCGCGGATGCGGATATCCACGGATATAATGCGGGTATCCATAGATTTGCAGGGTTCTACTGATCAGAGCCAGAAGCTCTGGTGTGCTCTAAGCAGGAAAGCATTTGGTGCATGGACCTGCCATGGTCAGCTGGGAAGAGCAGGGAGTGAAATTTCCAGGACTTTAAAGGGGCAGAGGTAGAGGCAGATGCCTGCAGGGCAGCAGAGATCAAAGTGATAACCAGAGCAGTCAGAAAGGACATTGTGAGAAACTTCTTGGAAGCCATTTACCATGACATAACCAAGTGTGGTGACTACAATGAAGCTTTGTTGCTAAAAGTTTGGTGCAAAAAGCTCTATGCCTCTCATCAAGATGGCTTTATTTTGTCACAAAATCAGGGAAATTGGATTAGCAGGGTAGACGGAGGAGGAGGATTTATGCCATCACTGTTTTCGTGTAAAAAGCTGACTTTGGTCAACAGAGTCTGTAGTGTAGACCAGGCCTTAAGATGTGAATCTGAGCCCGGATCAGTTCCAGGGAAAGTTAGGGCTGGAACTTCAGCCATTATGAATGAGGTCTGAGTTTATTTATATACCTGACAAATATGTAATTACATACATTTTGATGTACCCTGACTGTCTGGTAGCTGGTGTTTCAGGGATTTACATAAAGGCTATTTCAACTCTATTTCTGATCTGTCATATCAGTTGTTAGGAACATTTGGCTCCGTTTTCTGCATGTGAGATACTCCTAGATACAGCTTAACATACACATAGAGCAAGATGAGAGGCCTAATTCTCACTTACACTAAGGCCATATCACACTCTCTTGCCAGTGCGAAGACTTTCAAAGGGAATGTAAATTAAATAAAGAAGTGTAAAATGGCCTTCATGTAACTCAGAATCAGGCCTGATATTTTTAAAAAAATTAAATGGTGGAAATCTTTCTACTATACTATCTTACATGGAAGTGTAAGTGTCCTACTGAATGCAGCACAACATGAAGCCTGCAAGAAGATGTCACTTCAAGCATAAATTAGAAAACAATATGTCCACAGCAATTTATAGCCCACATGAGAAAAATGCATCTTCTGAGAAGCCAAAAGTGCCTGCACTTTTCATAATGATGAGCACTAGTGAAGCTAAGATTATTTAGCTTTTGGATAGCAGACCTCTGAAATATATTTAATGGTCTTTAAAAAAATCCCAGATTGGCACTAGACTTCTAATAATGTTAATGAGAGCCTTCTTAAATACAAAGCCCAATAAACAGATGAGTGTAGGCTTCTCTTTCTGTATCAATGGAGGTGAACTTCAATAAAAACTGAAAAAACTGACCTAGGCTACATGGACACTGGGAGCTAGGGGTTTGATTCTCAGCTAATGTACATATATTCATGCTGGGTGTCATTGAGCTACTGCACTAACTAGTGTTGTATACCTCAGTTGCATTAGCAACTCTGACAGCAACATGAGCTAGGTATCCTGAATTAAAACCCATTTGAACCCCTTGGGTACATATGTGAGGCAGCCAGCCTTTGCCACTGTGGCTACAATATTATTTTTAGCACAATAGCTCAATGAGAGCCAGCATGAGTATGTCTCAGGAAGCTGGGAATCATACCTCCTGCTCCAAGTGTAGATGTGGTGTCAACCAAAAAAACTGAGGGTTTTTCACAAAATATATGAAATGTATTATGGCAGTTAGCATCTCTAGTTCAGTGTCTATTGGCTTTTCTAATATAAATCTTGTCTCCAGGTTCAAAACTCATTCCAGATTACAACTGGATATACATACAGTGAGAATGGAAGCATTATGAGTACACCTTAGTTTGGGGCAAATTAGAAATGCTACAAGAATGGTTTTGTCGTGTTATTTTAGTGTTGTTTCCAGTACTAAATGAAAAAAGTGTGTGCACACACACATATGAAATCAAGGATACAAATATATCACAAAAACTGTTAAAAGAACATTAATATTGCAAGTCAAACACTTAAAAGTTAGGAAATGCCAGAATTATGGCTCTGTGTGCCATCTTAATTCAGACGCCTTGTGTATATGCCTCATGAGATACTCTTTAATACTAGCAGTAGGAGATTACCATCTTCTATCTATGTGGACCAGCAAAAGACAGGAATAGGACGCTTTGCCAGTGGTTTTCACAAGTATTTGTTGACAACAGAGGAATGGTGATACTCAGGAATCTTGGTTACAGCCTGACCTGATCCTATGTCATACACTTCCCTGCATTTAATTTCCTCCCATTCTGTAAATTCCCCATATTCAAAGCATCTGACAAAGTGGGATTTTCTCCCAAAAAAGCTCATGCGATAAATAGATTTGTTAGTCTTTAGAAGTGCCACAGGACTCCTTGTTTGTTTTTCAGGAACCTTGGGTTCCATTCCAGTCTCTGGGAAGGATTGTGTGCTAGTGGACACAGACTCTTTGCCTAGTCCCTCCAAACCTGACTTCTACCCTGTCCTCTCCTGCTTGCCCTCACCCCGACTCCTAGTCCCAGTCTTCTTGTCCAGACATTGCAGTTCCTCAGCCCTGCCCCCCAGTTTCCCTAATCTCCTTGACCAACCAGTACCAGTTCCCCACATTCAAGTTCCTCATCTGATCTTTCTCTCTCCACCCTGGCCTCCAGTCACACCCCACCACCATTTCCCATCGCAACTGACTTGCATGTCTCAGTCTGCCTCCCTGTGCTCTTTGTTCAACCTCAGTAACACCCAGTTCCATGTCCCAGTCTCTTCACCTTGCCAATCCCAGCTCCCCCCAGCACCCTGGTTCCTTGTCGGATATGTCTTCCTTGCCCCACCACTTTCTTCTACCTGTACCCCCAGTTCTCAGTTCCAGACTCTCCTTGCCCAGCCAGTCCCAGAGTCCACTCCCTATTGTAGTCTTCTTGCCGAGATAGTCCCATTACCCTTCACCCTAACACCTAAAACCAAATTGGGTAGCAATCGACCTGTAGAAGTCTGGAGTAGCCATCTTCCAGATGGTTTTAGTAACGCACTTCTGGACCAGCATGGCCACCCTTATGGATATTTGTGACACTAGTGGGTTGGGGTAAGCTGCTCACAAAAGCACCAGAAGTGCAGTTTTCTTCATGTGAAAGATCTGGAACTGGTGGTCCCAGCTCTGCCTGGTGATATGATCCCAATAATCTATGCTTGCATCCCTGCTCCAGAAGTGCCATTCTACATAGGGAATATCAGCTGCTATAGCAAGAGTCATGAACAGCCCCAGCCATCTTGAGTTGCCAGTCTAGATCATTGCTCTCCTCCTCTGACAACTGCCTTCAGAAGGTCAGAAAATGACACCAAAAAATCCACCAGCATTTCATAGATGATCTGCCTGTTTCCTGAAAGAGGAGTAAAAGCCCAGGCAAGAAAGTTCTTGAAATGGTGACTTTTCCCTGTTGCTGGCTCCACTTAGTAGGAATGTACACACCAAAATGGCAGCTTAGCAGGATGTGCTGTTAGGCTACATTACATGCAAATAATATATAGACGACCTACTTCTGTTTTTCAATTACTTCATGAGCACTTTTATTTCAGATTGCTCAGAATGGCTGCGTCTACACCGGCAAATTAAGTCGACTTAAGCTTTCATTAAGTCGACTTAAGGACTTTCTTAAGTCGACTTAATGAAAGCCTAGTGTGGATGTGGCTTAATTTAAGTCGACTTAAGCCTCAGCCTCCTTAAATTGACTTAAATTGCCAGTGTAAACATAGCCTTTGTGTATATACTGTTCATTACACATGCTGGGAGTAGGGGGTCCTGGGAATGGATGATTTAACCCTTGATTTCTGCTTTATTTTTTTCATCTTGTTCTCCCTGAAATGCCTAAAGACCTGGGATGCCTTATGGCAGGAATGCAAGGTTTCAGTACATACATTATCTGGCTTCAGGGAGAAGCCCAGGAAGAAGTAGAAACAAACAGCTTTTTAAAACTAATCATTAAACTTGTTTTATTTCACCCCACTACACTATTTATGACAAGTCTTTAAATTGCTACCCAGTTCCTCAGTGAAATTAGTCATTCCATTTTACAGTTAAGCATCCCTTGAAAGTGCTCTGCTGAGCAATATATGCTTGCATATGTAACTAAAATCCATAACTTTCTTTTAGTTAATACATAGAACATATATATAAAAATCTTGTTTTTGCAAGTAATACATGCATTAGGTTGCTATTTAAGTAAACCACTCAAGATTTTGGTTTTAAAACTTTTCTCAATAACACCAATAAGAGGAAAGCAGCATGTGCATTTTCAGTACAACCACCACAGGGTATCATTAATTGGAGAATAGCAAGAAAAGAGCTCGTGTACCAGCCCTTGATGAATTTCACTAAGTATGTATTAGGTAAGTTTCTTGGTGCTACCAAACCCCCAAACTATCCACTCAAATCAATAATAATTACCAAGAACAATAGTAGCAAATTTGCTATACTGCTTCCTTCCAAACTGCAACAGCCAAATGTGTGTTTTGCTGTACCAGAAAGGAGAATATTTCCAATCTTGGAAAGCCTAGCCCTTTGAAGAACTCAGAAGTATCCACATATGTATCTAGTAGAGATATAAATATACACCCAATCAACCGAGTAGTCAAGGCCCATTGCAATGTGTGAGTGCCCCCAATGCCCATTGACTCTAATAGGTGTTGAGGACCCACAACATCTTCTAGGATCAGGACCTCTTAAATCTGACACTCTGGGAAATGGCAGTGTGTTAAAAGGTCTTAAAGTTTGATGTTTGGCCATAATAAAAAAGCACAGGACCCCTAAATACTACTACTCAGGTAAATAATTTCAGATGAAATTCCTAACAGTAGCAAAAAATCCTGAACTGAGTACAGTTTGGTATGTAGCCGCAGATCCTGCAAGGCGCTGAGCATTCCTGTGAGGGATTAAATATCCTCCGCTGATTTCAGTGGGAGTGGAGGTCACTCAGCACTTCTCAGGAGTGCTCAGCAACCTACAGACTTGAGTCCTCTAAGAACACAAAAGACCTAAAAGTTGCATTTTAGTTTTACAGCAGTTGCGGAACATAATCAATGAGATAGTATCAGTCTTCCATTAATGTGTACTACTGGGACTTCATCATTTACATCGTTACACCATCTCAGTACTGAAAACAGGAACTGATTTTAGTCTTAACTGAAAGACAGGGCTTTCATGTCACCAGGGAACTCATTATAAGGACAAACTTCCTGCAGTTAAAATTACTGCTTTAATTAGCCACAAAACTAGCATATAAGGGGAAAACAAGTTGGAGAGGGAGGAGGAAGTAATCTGATGACAGTGAACTTTTCGTATAAAAACATATTTATAATCTCAATTACTGAAATATGAGGCATCATAGGTGGAACAGCTAAGCGATAGCATCAGGGCAAATTGCAAATGTGTGCCTCAGCAGTCCTGCTTCTCAGACAGCTTGAAGCAGTCTGAAGGGGAAAGGCATTCACTGCCTCAGAGTTGTAATTTCCCTAAGAGTGAAAGATTTATATGATATTTTTCTCCTACAAAACTTAAACAAAACATTTCTCTGTGATGAAATAATAGTAGTAAATATTGGAGCCAATTTGGAAGGCTTCAAGGTCCAAAAAAGTAATCAATTCTCTCTAGTGCAGCTAGTTTTCTGCCTACTTGTTCATGATTAATTCTACAACATTTATTCTCTTCCTCTTCCTCTCCCGAAATCATATAATTCACCATTTGGACACTTAAATGTTCATTAACATTCATAAAGACATGAATTCCATCACACCAGAGGAGAAACACATACAGTGTTCGAGTTACATGTCCTCTTTCCCCTCCCTCTACCACACAATATAGCTGGGCCTACAGCTTCTTCAGCCAACCCTGAAAATGTTAGCAAACATTTATCTTGCCATGCTACACACAGTGGCTTTTCTCCGCTCGCTCTCCCATTCGTCTTTCACCATATGAATGAATATCAGTACCCCTAACAAAATAACTCGATTAACGGCCTGATTCTGAAAACTTTCCTGTAAGCGTCATAGAATCAAAAGACTGGAAGGGACCTTAAGGGTCATCTAGTCTAGTCTAGTCCCCTTTACTCTTTGCAGGATAAATTACTATCTAAACCATCCCTGACAGGAGTGAGTGCAGCCTTGGCTTCTCCCCACTAATACGCCAGCCAGAGGACCGGAGCTGGTGTGTGGGAATGTCAGTTTGTAGCTGCTCTATTCCAGCAGCAAATCAGTACTCTCCTTCCCTCAGAGTAAGAGGAAAGAAGAGAGGGAATCATGCCTCAGGGGAATGCCATAAGCAGAGTGCTTCTAGCATCTACTCCTGAGGTGGTGCTTTTTACACAGTCCTTGGGCAGGAGCAGTTTAAACAGTGTTCTTTGCTCTGGGCCTAATAGAATAATCTATCCCTATTTATTGAAGAATAGATAACAAATTGTACTTTAACAAGATTTTTACCCATCACTGTGTTGTGAAAAACTTTCATTCCAGATAAATAAATACCAACTATAAATAATGTTACGATATTGAAATATTGTTCAACAGTAAAGCTACAAATTCTATGTTGTTTTGTGTTATCTCTGCATATGCTACTTGACTATGAGTCCTATGAGTAAACAATGTTAGTTCTTCTGCAGTCTAGAATGCAGATAATTTGTGGCTGCTATAGTATATAGGTAGCTTCTTCTCAATGTTTAGCAGTTAGTTTTTGAGTGATTGGCCAACTACTTCTTTCTCTACTTACTTAGAGCTACCTGTACCATGTAAAGAGTTAACACTCCATTTAAGAAGGAATAAGTTTCTACTGTGTAGTTTATATAAAATTAATATTCCTAGGCCACCACAGGTTTCTTAGCACACAACAAGTTGCTCCAATGGTGCCAGCTAATGAGAAAGCAGATAATGAGGACAAGCAAGTGAAATAAGTTTAAGGAGAGAATACTGATTCCTAGATGGAAAAAAAGGCAAAATCTTTTCTGAAAAAGCTAGAAATGTGATTTAGAAAAATCCAAAGGACTGATCTAGGCTATACAATTGATAATACTGACAGAAAAACAGGATTGGTCCGGTTATACAACTGATAGAAAAATCACAATGAAACAGCAAGACTGTCATATGCTGAACAAGATTGCCAAAGTTCTGTAATTTTGAATCATGGTACCTGAAAAGTAAATTATGCCTTTAGGAGACAGAGTTCAAAAGGAAGTTGGGGAGGAGATGCACTGGGCATTGCTCTGTATAATGATATTTTTCATGCCACTGTGGTATCTGAAGCACATGCCAGGACAGCAACAGGCTGCAGGGACAAGATATATTGTGCTTGTATAAAAGAATCTAATTCTCTCCTCTTTTACCCTGATGTAAATCAGCGAGAACTCCACTCAAGTCAATGGAGTCACAGTGCTGTAAAGCAAGGATAAGTAAGAAAAGAATCATACCATGGGCTTCCAGGGACACTCTGAAGACAGGTACTTTTATTCCTTTGAAAAATAGATTAATAAACACACTTCTCGCCACGCTAACTTTCTACCCTCAGCACTGACTGACTGACATTCAGAGGTCTAGGTCACAACTTTATCCTCCTACCACAACCCAGAGAGTCTACCTCAGGGACGTCAAGCAACATTAGCTTCCAACATCCACTTCTCAACACAACCAAAGAAATAATGACTGGCTGTCGCCTGCCTGTAATGTGGAGAAAACAATTCTTATGCCCTCTTCTCCCCACCCTTTGTCGGCCAAATCATAGTTTGACTGTATATATTTTTCCATGATCTTTGGGCTATATTCACTCCACTTACATCATATGGTTCCTGACTCTATAACTAGTCTTACTGACATCAGCGGCACTAGTTGTGGAATCAGGTAACTCTCTAGGGGTACATTTGCACTGGACCCTTTGATTGACTTAAGGACGGTTAAGTTAACCTACTGACTCCTGTGTCCACATTGGGCTTTTATTAAGTCGATTTAAGCGCTTCCTTAAGTCGACATAATAACACCACCTCTTACGGTCGACTTAACGCTTAAGTCGACCTTATTAAGTCAATTTAAGCCAGTGTAGATGGGGAAAGCTCTAAAGTTGACCTAATGGGCCTCCAGGCCCCCTTCCAGCTACCCACAATGCACCCTTCTCCATCAACCTAGCACCTGCAGTGTGGACACAGGCAGTTGACAGGAGTTTTCAATGTGGACTCTCTAAGTCTACTTAACAAGCCGACTTTAAGTCGACCTTATTAGGTTGACTTAACAGAGCCTGCAGTGTAGATATACCCAAATGTAAATAGCGGGAGAGTGGAATCTGGCCTTCTGCTTTTCTGTACTGGACTATATCATTACGTACCTGTTCATTTACTTTCAATCCACTAAGAATCTAAGGCTCCCAAACCTGTAGTTTGTTCTATATAGACAGATTCCTTTGCACATGACAAGTACTAATGACTTCACTGGTGCTTTGGGTGGGTGCTGTGGTCTAGTCATTAATATAGGCCGTATAGATTCACTAAGATGAACCATTCTTCAGCAGTTTGAGCAGTATATTAGATAGAAATATGCTTTACAACTTGAAATATCAGCCATGGGAAGCAGCTTTTCCCCACTTTTTTTTTAATTGTAAATGCGCAATTTAAGTGGAACAGCTAAGAAAATCCACTTCTGTTCTGAATTTTACTTCCACATTCTTTGAGCCTCCCTCATAGTATTTTGAGGCAGAAACACTGTATGTGATTTCTTCTTCCTTTCATTGATGATAATATATTCTAAGTTGGACATCACCATAATACTGTACTAGTTTTAAAAGTCCACCTAGTCCCTTGACAGAGGAATAGGACTCAGCCCCTCTTTTTCAAGAATACATCTGCTTTCTTGTAAGAATAGTCCAGTATAAGTAGATATGATCATTCCACACCTACAGCTGAATTCTGACCAGTACTTATGCACTACTAAGGCGTTTCTACGCCCCTTACTGATACAAACATGAGCCCATTAAGCTATATTACTTCTGGTGGTGCTTAGACAGCAAAGCAATGTTCCAAAACATTGACTCTGGGTCCAAGCTAAACACTAAATTATACGTGGCTGATTTTAAAGGTCAGTCAGTTTTTATACTTAACATTCTTCAGTGTTTAAGACAGTTGTTAAAGGAATATTATTTACCCAGTTACTTTGTATTGTGTAAATCAATAGCAAAGCTTTTTAAACAAATTATTATAAAGGGCTTTTTAAAGTGTTTCTGTTATGATGGACTGTAATAAACAGCTCTATCAGGTGTTACAGTCTGTTTGGGGGCTTTTAAACTTTGAAATTGAAAGAAGTATTCAAAAGGTATACATCATTTCAGTTCTGGAACTTTATAAAAAATTAACTTAGAGTATATATTGTATGAAAAATAATGTTGTCTCATGGACAAAGAATTGATTTCAAATACATTTCAACCAAGAACAAATTGCTATGACTGAATTATATTAAAAACCTTAGAACATAAAGCAGCTATAATGGAAATGTTGATGGCTCCTTAGCACAGATTCATGGTACAGAACCACAATGGCTTCACTCATTGCTCTCAAACAGAACCCAGAAAGTGTTGACTGTCAGTAGCGTTCCTCCAGGTTCTATCCTGCTCCCTTTCCTCATGAGTATCTGTATGATGCATCCCTTGGCAACTGTGTGAGAGGACACACTGACAACAGTTTTATATCTCCATTTCAGCAGATTTGATTATAGTCACTGAGTGCCTGCATGAGATCAACTGACATGAAAAACACCTGGCTTCATCTGAACCTGGGAAAAAATGAAGAGATGTTGGAGCAAAAGAAGATACATTTTAAGAAGCTAACCGAGATATTGATCTTTCCTTCCATTGAGGACATCTGCCTCTATTTTTCAAAGTATTATGCAATCTCTTGATTCTGCTAGATTCTTAATTAAGCCTGCATGAGGTCCTAGTCCGTATTTAAGCCTCTGTATGTTCGAAACACATAATGTCTCAGTAATCACTGTGCACACCCTTCTATGCCAACCTCATTGTCTTCAGGATTGATCAGGCTGTTATAGAGTTCACCTGTATGGACATAGGTACCTGTGCAGGCCTTAGGATTTAGTCTAATTGCAATTTTATTATGATGGTATTTCCTTCAGCTCCCTCATTCATATTCTAAACTGATGATAAAGGATGCACCTTCTGATACAAGATGTATAAGACTGTGAGTTTAAAAGCATCTTAAACCAAAAAGATGTCATTTGTAAGAAGCAGGTGACATATTGGACCTACCAGTCGTAACAAGGAAAAGGAAAGCAGTTCAGAACTAGAACAATATGCACATCGAAATAAAAATCAGCCTGTATCAGAATAAAATGATAGTCACTCTTGGCATAATGATGACAAAGTTTATAATCAAAGGTGACCTACCTTTGCCATACCTAATTTCAGATAAACAGAGGACTTTTTAAAATCCATTCGTCTTGGTTTCACAGAGCTATATATGGTGTCTTCCCACATAAACCATGGCAGTACGCAGTATTTATTATCTTCGCATTTAGTACCACAGCTTTAATTTCTGGCATTGACTTTTGGCATTTTGGTTTTTGACTAAGTAGAACGGCACATTAGTTCTTCACTTCTAATGATTTTGATTTTGCCACACAAAATATATTTTCTTTAAATTTAGTTAGTTTTTCTTTTCTTTTTTTTTTGTCATGTATCACTTATTATCAGCAGTAGTTTTTCACTCAGCTTCGATGGCTGTCTAGTGAGATAATGGATTAGATAAAATGTTGGTATTTTCAAATGACTTTTCTCCATAAATGATATGTCCTAAGAATATACCACAGTGCAATGTTCAAAATACTTTTTCATACATCATATTCCCTCATCTCCTTTACATTTTCTTGTCACTGCTTGATAGTTTAATAAACTAAATTTGGATTAGCAGCTCACCTGCATAGCTCATCAACAGCTCATGCTAATAATTGATTTGCCCCTGCTATGAGGTGCTGAGTGCCCTCAACTCTCATTAACTTCACTGGAAGTTAAGGGTGCTCAGCACTTTGGAGGACCACATGCCAGCACTGTAGCCAACAGAACACACTATTAATAGAATAGACTCACTTCTCTGCAGCATCCTAAACATCCCTTGCAAACATTTTCTTAGAAGATTTAAACTGTAACAGATGCCCGCTAAATAATTAAACTGAGGACCATTGCTGGATACAGAAGTTATGTGAAGGATAGGTTTAAATGTGGTAGGTTAACACTTTTCATCTTTGGAGGGAGTAGAATTTCACATACTCTAACACAATATGTTGAGTTTCCAGCTGTTTTTCTAAAGCAGACTGGAACTTTGTATCAATTAACATGGTTGATATTCATAATTGAAGAAGTTTTCAGTTTTGCAATTATTGATTCTGTCTAGTTGGTTTAATTCATGGATGACAGGGCTCAGCAATAAGCTGGAGAGAAAGAACATGGTACTTTGTAGCAGACATTTGTTTTTATACTAGTGTTATAAATAGCCATAAATCACAAAAATACCATAAGCACCAAATTGATTAATTAGCCTTCAGGAGCTTGTCTCCCACCATAGCCTAAAGGAGATTAACTATTAGTTCATGTCATCTATGACAGAAAAAGGGAGGGAGGGAGAGTGAAAAACAAAGGGTGATAATGTTAATGGGAATATCTGAAGAGAAAAGGGATTTATTGTGTCTCTGTTTTAAATCCATAAATCATTCTTAATAATACTAAATGTAATGACCCTCAATCTAAAGAACACCTGATATCCTTTGGGTTTGTAATGTGGATGGGAAATTTACCAAAAGTTTAACACAGCTGAAGCTGTATTAGGGACTGATCCAAGGACCAGATAAATCAATAGTTCTTCCACTGACTTTTGAAGATATTGGATTAGGCCTTTACTGAGGCAATAGTACTATGAATTCAAACAACAGACAATTAGGGTCTCAGAGATTCAGAGCTGCTTGGATTGCTATTAGTAACCCCAAAACTCTCTTTTTTAAAATCACGTGTATTCTCTCTTTTGTTGGTTGATTCTCCTTGTCATAGTTCTGACACATTTCTTCCACTAACAACCAAGACTAACATTTTTTGTACATTGAGCAGAAACTACTCCTGAGTTTAATTTCAATGAACTCATCCTCATCAGTTCACAATATGTGTGTCCTCCAATTGTTCACAAATCAATCGGTGAAATACTGACCCATAAAAATTGCTATTCAGTCAAACCCCATAGACTGTGGCAAGTATGATTATACCTGGGCACTACTTGGATAGGATCACAGTATGCAAAATCAATGTTCCTCTTTATTTAATTTATTTATTTACTTATTTAAGGAACAGTTTAAGTCGACTTAAGGGAAACTCCAGTGTAGACGCAGAGTAAATTAAGTCGACTTAAGCCTCCTTAAGTCGACTTAATTTACTAGTGTAGATGCACCCTATCAGAGAAGTCTGTACTTCAGCTGAAGGTAATATTTTGAGTGTGAACACTGGTTCTAGTGGTATCCTTCATTTTAAGTATAGGAAAGCTTTCTCTAGAAGAGGCTTAAAGTCTCATTTTGAAACATTTTACTAGAGAAAGATTTCCTGTACTTATAATGAAGAATACAACTGGAACCAGTGCTCACACTCAAAACTGCAGAAAGTTTTCACATAAATCCACTCTAGCTATGAAATTGAGACTTTTTTGGATGTGTTAATAATTCATTGAGTTTTCTCCTTCCATTTGATTTTTTTAGGTTCTTTGAGCTAGAGTAATTTGTTTGGGTTCATAATGTTTTTAAGACTGAAAGTCCACAGTTTAGTCTTTGCAAATGGTAACATAATAGATTAAGTAAACCCTCCACCACAAGGACTCAATCCTGTGGAACTGAGCATCCTCAGCTTCTTCTGAAGCCAATAGGAGTTGAGGATGCACAACATTTAGCAGAATTAAGCCCATATGTTTGTAAACTAGTTTGGGATCTTGCAGCATAAAAGGGTTCTATGAAAGTGATTCTTACTATAACTGATTATTTTACCTTTAAAAAAAAACTGAGAAAATATATCCTGTTATAGCACAGATGAATAAGAGATACTTAACATATTTCAAAAAGAGAAAAAATTCAGAAGAGAACCTGTTTCAAAGCGTCTGACAAAGTGGGATTTTCTCCCACGAAAGCTCATGCGATAAATAAATCTGTTAGTCTTTAAAAGTGCCACAGGGACTCTGTTGTGTTTCAGGAAAGCATCTCTATTCAGGAAGTATGTGCGTGTGCCTGAGCATATGTTTAATCCTCATTAAATAACTGCTTAATTTTAAGGAAGTGCCCAAATCCCATTGAACTGAATGGCATATGCTTAAAATTAAGTATGCACTTAATGAAGTCAATGGTATATAAGCACATTCTTCACATTAGGCATGTGCATAAGGGCTTTCTTGAACAGGGTTACAATGTGCTTAAACTCTTTCTTGAACAGGATAAATCTAAATACATAACCATAAAAGAAGTACAATATTCATGTCACCTTGTAGTCTAAACAAGACGAGCGCTCAAAACAGTCAAACAAATTTGTCTTTGCCCACTAACAGCAGGGGCAGGGAATAAGGGCGGAGTTTGCAAAAAAAAGAAATGCCTTGCATTGCAGAAATAGCTGCAGTTATTTTAACATATTTCAAAACCACTTATTATTCCTCTTTCTTCTTTCAGCACTTTCTTATATTAGTTTTATATTCCATTTGTTTTCAATCTATCTCACTGGAATACTGGATGCTAAAAACATATCTTCTCATTCAAAACTGGTATTTCCCAGAGAAAAAAACAAGCTATACAAAAATGACTGGAAAAAAATGATCAGATTTTTCTGAAACGGAGTGATTCTAATGTTTTCATGCAGTATACTACTCTTAGCTTGGACTGCAAAGTCAAATGTTTGCTACACTTCCTTCCCATCCTATCACTGAAGACAATATTTCAGTATAGGTAGCATTGTGATAAAATTCCCTTTGAATATATTGCCCTAGAAATAGTTGTTCTGGGAATACTACAACCATAAGATAAAAATAGCACATATGAGATGAAAGCAGAATGTCAAAACACCTATCATATTCGTGAGTGTGTGGGTATACCAGTCCTCACGGGAATACTTGCTCCTAGAACTCAGTAAAATATTTGCAGCATGATGTTCTTTCATCAAAATGTGCCTGCTGTTGAGTTCACAGAATGGTTGTAGGATGGTAGCTGATAAGTTTCACAAAAATTTGAAATTTCATGTGAACAATTTTTTACTCCAAAGATGTATGCAAAACTTTGGTGGCAAGGTTTTGGGATTTTTTTTCTTTTTTTAACATTTCAAGCTGCGAATGTTGGTTCACATAAGTTAGAGCAGAATGATTTTGATTCCTTGAGTATGAGCCCATGAACTTATTTCGTATGGTCAGGAGGCTTAGCAGAGGCCCTTAGATCATGTTTCCCTGAAGAACTGGATACAGTTAAGCTCTGTTCTAAGATGAAGTAAGTACATTTCCCTTGGTGGAAATACTAGTGGAAAATGATCATTGATTTATTTCACAGTTTATACTTCTTCTTATCACACTCAGGGCTGGATCAAGGGCAGAGAGGGCCAGGGGCTACCCACACTTGTGGGGCATGCCACTTGGCCCCTCCCCATCCCCCGTGCTGAGAGGCAGGGTCAGGGACTCCAAGGCCCTCACTGGGGCAGGCCGGCAGCCCCCACCAGACCCCCGGGGCTGCGGCAGACCAGACCTGAGCCCAGCCTCTGGGCTGGCCCTCCCCGCCCCCAGGGCGGAGCAGGCAGGCTCAGGGCCGGGGCATGTGCGCACGCCTGCCTGCCTGTCCCATGCGGCCGGGGCAGCGGGGTGGCTGCGGCCGGGGCAGGCTGCTGGGCTCCCACCAGCCAGCCGCCTCGACTTCCCGGCACAGGGCCGGGGTCGGCTCCGCTCCACCGACAGCCTCGGCCTCCCAGCACGGGGCCAGGATTGGTCTCCAGTGCCGGGGTCTGCTCTGCCCTGCCGGGGCCGCATTCGGGTCCCCGCCCCCAGCGGCCTCGGCTTCTTTCTTTTTTTTCTTCTTTCTTTTCTCGGCTTCTTTTTTTCCTCCTTTCTCTTCTTTACCTTCTTTTCTCTTCCCTTCCTTCTCTTCTTTGCCTTCCTTTTTCTTTCTCTTCTTTCCTTCTTTTTTCTTTTTTTCTCTTTCCTTCTTTCTCTTCCTTCCTGCCTCCTTCTTTCTCTTCCTTCTTTCCTTCTCTCCGCCTTTCTTTTCCTACTTTCTCTTTTCTTCCTTTCTCTTCACTTTTTTCTTGTTTGCCTTCCTTTTTCTTTCTTTCTTTCTTTCTTTCTTTCTTTCTTTCTTTCTTTCTTTGTCTTCCTCTTCCTTCCTTCCTTCCTTTCTTCTTTCTCTTCCTTCTTTTTCTTTTTCTCTTCTTTCCTTCTTTCTCTTCCTTCTTTCCTGCTCTTTCTTTCTTTGCTTCCTTCCTTCCTTTCTCTTACTTCTTTTTTCTTTTTCTCCTCCTTCCTTCTTTTTTCTTTCTCTTCCTTCTTTTTTAAAAAGCTTTTTAAAAATTAATTTTAAATAAAAACTTTTATAAAAATTAAATTTCAATTCAAAATTCATTCAAATTCAATTAAACACAATTAATTAATTCTATTTACAATCACTTTAACTTCAATTAATGCCTATAATTTCTGTTGTGTGAGTTTGCACAAAAATTTTATTCAGAAAAAGTTTTGCACACGGCTTGAAAATTTTGCACACAAGCTGCCAAACCTTAGAGGGAACATTAGAGGGAGCATGGGGCTCCCTTCTCCCCGAGACCTGTGCTCCAGCTGCCGAGCAGACGGCAGCTAAAGAGTGCGTCTCCCACTCTCCCTCCTGACTGGGACTGCAGGGTTCCGGCTAGGATGGAGCATGGTGCTCCCTTTTCCCTGGGACCCGAGCGGTCCCGGCTAGGAGGGTTCCCTTCTGCCCGGGACCTAAGAAGTCCCGAGCAGAAGGAAGCCGAGTGGTCCAGGGCAGAAGGGAGCTCCACGCTCCCTTCTCTCTCAGACCACTTCGGGGCTTGCTGCCTAGGGATAGCCAGCCCCATGCGGGGCTGGATCTCCCCAGGACAAGCC